>JAVSCE010011099.1:0-110807 GCA_032199065.1 Smutsia gigantea
TAGTGAAATCCACAAACACTGGAGTTCAGTTAATAATGTATCAATGTTGCTTTCATGCTTTTGACAAATGTACTGAAATAATGCAAGATGTTGACATTAGAGAAAACTCGGTGAGGGATATACGTAGGTGTATGTCTTCCCAACTTTATTATAAAACTGAAATGATCCAAAATCAAAGTATAGGAAAAAAAGAAAAAAATGCCCGTTTACAGGAGACTGGATAAATTGTGGTATATTTATTCAATGAAATATTGCAAGCAGTGAAAATCAGTCAATTTCAGTTACAATAAAGATGTGCTTCCATTTACTCATGAAGTTTCAAAACACAGGCCGAACTAAATAATAAACAGCTTAGAGACTGTAGATTATTTTTATTTTTTAAAAATGAGGGAAACAAGGACTTGCAAGATGGCAGCATGAGAGGTGAGACAGAGAGCTCCTCCCAAAACCACAAATTGTACAAAAATATAGTTAATTAATACAACTAACCTTAAAACAGCAACAGGAAAGAAGGCTGAAACAGACTGCAAAAAGACCTCACAAACAGAGCACACCTCACGAAACACGGTAATGTGTAGGAAAGCCTAAATCTGGTGGGACCCAAACCCTTCCCCCACACCAGCTCACCAGTGGGAGGAAGAGAAACGGAACTTGGGAGGGAGTGGAAGACAGGGAATGTTGAACACCTAGCCCTGGGGATCTGGTTTGTGAGCAGAATCCTATAGTGTGTGGTGCTCTGGACAATGGGGAGCTCGGACAAGGGGAGTGCTTGAGAAATTGACATTCTGGCCATTTGTGGAGGGCGGGATCCACACCTGACTGCTCCATGTGAGAGGAAAGGCAGGCAGTCGGAAAGGCTTCCTAGCAGCCAGTGGGCTGCTGAAGGGGCAGGGTTTTCACGGACCTTGCAGTGCAGGAGAGGGTACAGCTGAACAGGGTTGCCTGGGCATGCTCTGTGCAGCTGGTTGGGAACTTTGGGGAGCTTCAGGTGCTCCATCCCCATGACTGCCTACTCAGCTCCGAGGCCCCCAACTGTGACACACAGCCTGCCAAAACTTCCTACTGGCCTGCAGGCACCTGTTCGTGAAACGGCAGTCACTGTGCAGTTGTCAGGCCAGCCAGAGGGAGGCCCTGCCTACAACAGCTAGAGATGCAAAGCACAGAGGTTTACACATGTGTGCTTGGCCCACTGGCTCTCACACTGGAGACAGGCACCGCAGACAGGAATCAGGAAACAGACCTTTCCTACCCCAAGGCACCAGCTCTGCGCCCATATGACCCCCAACCACACTCTAGGGGCTCTGCAGCCGCAGGGACTGGAGTTTCTGCACACTAGTGGGCACCACACAGAAATTTGAAACGACAAAAGAACATCGTTCAGAAGAAAATCTCACAAACCCCACAAAGAGGGAAAAATGAAACCAAACTCACCAATCTTCCTGAAATAGAGTTCAAAATGAAAATTATAAACATGCTTATGGAGGTACAGAAAAATAAGAACTCAGGAATTAGTTTAAGTTGGAGATTCCATCATTAAGAAATTCCATATCTGAAATGCAACATGACATACAATAGAGGGACTAAAAATCAGATTAGATGTAGTAGAAGAGACAGTAAATGGAAGAGAAATTAGAAAAGAGGAATACAAAGAACCTGAGGCACAGAAAGAAAAAAGGATCTGTAAAAATAAAGAATATTGAGAGAAGTGTGTGACCAATCCAAACGCAACAATATTCGCATTATAGGCATGTCAGAAGAAAAAGAGAGAGAAAAATGGATAGAAAGTGTCATTGAGGAGGTAATTGCTGAAAATTTCCCCAATCTGGGGAAGGAGAGAGTCTCTCAAGCAATGGCGGTGCACAGACCTACCAACACAAGGGACCCAAGGAAGACAACATCAAGACATATAATAATTAAAATGTTACCGACCAAGGATATAGAGAGCCTTTTACAAGCAGCTAGAGAGAGAAAAAGCATCACATACAAAGGAAAGCCCATCAGGCTATGATCAGACTTCTCAACAGAGACCTTACAGGCCAGAAGGGAGTGGTATGATATATTTAATGCGATGAAGCAGAAGGGCCTTGAACCAAGAATACTGTACCTGGCTAGGTTATCAGTTAAATTTGAAGGAGGGATTGAACAATTTACAGATAAGCAAAAGCTTAGAGAATTTACTTCCCCCAAACCACCTCTACAGCTCACTTTGGAGCTACCCCTATAAATGGAAGTATTTCTATGGCTAAAAAGATGTCACCCAAAGGAAGACAAAGAGTACAGAATATGATTCATAACATACAAAGAATGGAGGAGGAAGAAAAAGGAGGAAAAAAAAGCCCTTTAGGTTGTGTTTGTAATAGTATATGAAGTAAGTTAAATTAGACTGTTACATAGGAAGGGAATTGTCCTTGAACCTTTGGCAACCATGAATCTAAAGCCTGCAATGGTAATAAGTACGTACCTATCGATAATCACCCTAAATGTAAATGGTCTGAATGCACCAATCAAAAGACATAGTTACTGAATGGATAAAAAAACAAGACCCATCTATATACTGCCCACAAGAGACTCACTTCAAACCCAAAGACATACACAGACTGAAAGTAAAGGGATGGAAAAAGATATTTCATGCAACTAATAGTGGGAAAAAAGCAGGAGTTGCACTACTTGTATCAGACAAAATAGACTTCTAAACAAAAAAGGTCACAAGAGACAAATAAGGACATTACATAATGATAAAAGGGTCAGTCCAATAAGAGGATATAACTATTATAAGTATCCATGCACCCAACACAGGTTCACCTACATATGTGAAACAAATACTAACAGAATTAAAGGGGGACTTAGAATGCAATGCATTCATTATAGGAGACTTCAACACACCACTAACTCCAAAGGACAGATCAAACAGACAGAAAATAAGTAAAGAGACAGAGGTACTGAACAACATATTAGAACAGATGGACCTAACAGACACCTACAGAACACTCCATCAAAAAGCAACTGGATACATATTCTTCTCTAGGGCACATGGAACATTTTCAATAATTGATCATATATGAGGCCACTAAAATAACCTCAGTAAATTCAAAAAGATTGAAATTGTACCAACCAGCTTCTCACATCACAAAGGTATGAAACTAGGAATAAATTACACAAAGAAAATGAAGAAGCCCACAAACACATAGAGGCTTAATAACGTGCTCCTGAATAATCAATGGATCAATGAACAAATGAAAACAGAGATCAAGCAATATATGGAGACAAATGACAACAATAATTCAACACCACAAAATCTGTGAGATGCAGCGAAGGCCGTGCTAAGAGGGAAATATATTGCAATACAGGCTCACCTCAGGAAGGAATAATAATCCCAAATGAACAGTGTAAACTCATGATTAATGAAACTACACAAGGAAGAACAAATGAGGCCCAAAGTCAGTAGAAGGAGGAACATTATAAAGATTAAAGCAGAAATAAATAAATTTGAGAAGAATAAAACAATAGAAAGAATCAATGAAAGAAGGAGCTGGTTCTTTGATAAAATAAACAAAATAGAAAAAACCCCTAGCCAGACTTATCAAGAAAAACAGAGAGTCTACACACATAAACGGAATCAGAAATGAGAAAGGAAAAATCACTATGGACACCACAGAAATACAAAGAATTATGAGAGAATACTATGAAAAATTATATGCTAACAAACTGGATAAACTTGAAGAAATGGAGAAAAATACAACCTTCCAAGGCAGACCCAGGAAGAAACAGAAAATTTGAATAGACCAATCACGCGCAAAGAAATTGAATTGGTAATCAAAAAACTACCTAAGAACAAAACGCCTGTACCAGATGGTTTCACTCCTCAATTTTATCAAACATTTAGTGAAGACCTAGTACCCATCCTCATTAAAGTTTTCCAAAAAGTAGAAGAGGAGGGAATACTCACAAACTCATTCTACAAGTCCAACATCACACTAATACTAAAACCAGGCAAAGACACCACAAAAAAAGAAAATTACACACCAACATCCCTGATGAACACAGATGCAAAAATACTCAACAAAATATTAGCAAACAGAATTCAAAAATACATCAAAAAGCTCATCCATAATATTCAAGTGGGATTCATCCCAAGGATGAAAGGATGGTACAACATTCAAAAATCCATCAACATCATCCACTACATCAACAAAAAGAAGGACAAAATGATCATCTCCAGAGATGCTGACAAAGCATTCTACAAAATTCAACATTCACTCATGATAAAAACTCTCAACAAAATGGGGATAGAGGGCAAGTACCTCAACAAAATAAAGACCATATATGACAAACCCACAGCCAACATTATACTTAACAGCAAGAAGCTGAAAGGTTTTTCTTCAACATCGGTAACAAGACAAGGATGCCCACTCTCACTGCTTTTATTCAACATAATTTCTGGAGGTCCTAGCCATGGCAATCAGACAACACAAAGAAATAAAAGGCATCCAGATTGGAAAGGAAGAACTCAAACAGTCCCTGTTTGCAGATGACATGACATTGTACATAAAAAACCCTAAAGAATCCACCACAAAACTACTAGATCTAATATCTCAATTCATCAAAGTTGTGGGATACAAAATTAATACACAGAAATCTGTTGCATTCCTATACACTAACGATGAACTAGCAGAAAGAGAAATCAGGAAAATAATTCCATTCACAATTGCATCAAAAAGAATAAAATACCTAGGAATAAACCTATCAAAGGAAGTGAAAGACTTATACTCTGAAAACTACAAGACACTCATGAGAGAAATTAAAGAAACCAATAAATGGAAACATATCCTGTGCTCATGGATAGGAAGAATTGATATTGTCAAAATGGCCATCTTGTCTAAAGCAATATACAGATTCAATGCAATCCTTATCAAAATACCAACAGCATTCTTCAATGAACTAGAGCAAATAGTTCTAAAATTCATATGGAAGCACAAAAGACCCTGAATAGCCAAAGCAATCCTGAGAAGGAAGAGTAAAGCAGGGGGGATCTCGCTTCCCAACTTCAAGCTCTACTACAAAGCCACAGTAATCAACACAATTTGGTACTGGCACAAGAACAGACCCACAGACCAACGGAACACACTAGAGAGCCCAGATATAAACTCATTTAATATACAATAAAGGAGCCATGGATATACAATGGGGAAATGACAGCTTCTTCAACAACTGGTGTTGGCAGAACTGGACAGCTACATGCAAGAGAATGAAACTGGATTATTGTCTAAGCCCATACACAAAAGTAAACTCAAAAAGGATCAAAGACCTGAATGTAGGGTTTTCATGAAACCATAAAACTCTTAGAAGAAAACATAGGCAAAAATCTCTTGAATATAAACATGAGCAACTTTTTCCTAAACGCATCACCTCGGGCAAGGGAAACAAAATAAAAATGAACACATGGGACTACATCATGCTAAAAAGCTTCTGTACAGCAAAGGACACCATCAGCAGAACAAAAAGGCATCCTACAGTATGGAAGAATATATTTGTAAATGACATATCCGACAAGGGGTTAACATCCAAAATATATAAAGAACTCACATGCCTCAACACCCAAAAAGCAAACAACCCTATTAAAAAATGGGCAGAGGATATGAACACACACTTCAACAAAAAGAAATTCAGATGGCCAACAGGCACATGAAAAGATGCTCCACCTCACTAATTATCAGGGAAATGCAAATTAAAACCACAGTGAGATATCACCTCACACCAGTTGAGATGGCCAACATAGAAAGACTAGGAACAACAAATGCTGGCAAGGTTATGGAGAAAGGGGAACCCTCCTACACTGCCGGGGGGAACATAAACTAGTTCAACCATTGTGGAAAGCAGTATGGAGGTTCCTCAAAAAACTCAAAATAGAAATACCATCAGACCCAGGAATCCCACTCCTAGGAATTTACCCTAAGAATGCAGCAGCCCAGTTTCAAAAAGACACATGCACCCTTATGTTTATTGCAGCACTATGTACAACAGCCAAGAAATGGAAGCAACCTAAGTGTCCATCAGTAGATGAATGGATAAAGAAGATGTGGTACATACACACAATGGAACATTATTCAGCCATAAGAAGAAAACAAATCCTACCATTTGAAACAACATGGATGGAGCTGGAGGGTACTATGCTCAGTGAAATAAGCCAGGTGGAGAAAGAGAAGTTTCAAATGATTTCACTCATCTGTGGAGTATAAGAACAGAGCAAAAACTGAAGGAACAAAACAGCAGCAGACTCACAGATCCCAAGAATGGACTAACAGTTACCAAAGGGAAAGGGACTGGGGAGGGTGGGTGGGAAGGGAAGGAGAAGGGGAATAAGGGGCATTACGATTAGCACACATAATGTATGGGGTGGGCCATGGGGAAGGCAGAATAGCACAGAGAAGACAAGTAGTGACTCTATAGCATCTTACTATGCTGATGGACAGTGACTGTAATGGGGTATGTGGTGGGGATGTGATAATGGGGGGAATCTAGTAACTACAATGTTGCTCATGTGATTGTATATTAATGATAACAAAAGAAAAAAGAAAAAGAATATAAAACATTAAAAGCAATGAACCAATCGCTGCCGCCTGGGGCAAAGGATGTTAGTTGGGGCCAAACACAGACACACCACCTAAAGCTAGGGAGGAAAAGCTGGGGACTGTGGTCCTTGGGAAGGAAGGGCTTTTAAGAGATCCCATACTGCCAGTTTCATACAATGCTAAACATGACCTTACCATATGATCCACCCAGCATATGCCAAGCATCTACCACAGTGAGTTGAAAAATTATGTAGGCACAAACCCACACACAAACATTTATAGCAGCTTTGTTGATAAATGCCCCAAACTGGAAGCAACCAAGATGTCCCTCAGTAGCAGAATGAATAAGCAAACTTTGGTCTATCCAGACAATAAAATATTATTCAGCAATAAAAAGCTAGAAGCCATCAATCCACAGGGGAAGATGGGTGGGAAGGGAGGGATAAAGGGTAAAAGGGCTATTACAATTAGCACACATAATGTAGCGGGGGTGGGGGTGGGGTGGGGGATATGGGGAAGGCAGTATAACACAGAGAACACAAGCAGTGGTTCTATAACATCCTTCTATGCTGATGGACAGTGACTGCAATGGGGTATGTGGTGGGGACTTGATAATAGGGGGAGTCTAGGAACCATAATGTTGCTCATGTAATTGTACATTAATAATGGCAAAATAAAATAAAAAAATAAATAAATTTAAAAAATGGATTAGGCACTGAAATTTTCTTTTAATGGAGAGATTTCAACTAAATATGTGGATTTCTGGCTTCTCTTAAAAATTATTAGATTTGATATTCCCTGATAGTTACCAATAGGACAGAGCTGAGGGACAGTGCCCTCTCTGAAGAGGGCGATGGCCTCCAGTCCCCACAGTTGTCACCTATCTTCTTGCCAGGCCCCTGTGATCATCATCATCATCATCATCATAAGAAGAGAAGCAAACATTCATCAGCCCTACTCTAAACATTTATATATCGTCTCATTTAATTCCCACAACACCCCTTTGAGGCAATACGCTGTATTACTAACCTTATTTTTTGGATAACATAAAGTCTAGGGAAGTTGAGTAACTTGCCCCAAATCAAGGTCATGATTCACCCCCAGGTAGTCGAACTTCAAAGCCCTCACACGTAACCACTCCACTGTGCTGCAATTCCACACTTTAGGCAGGGACTCCTGTGGAATACTCTGCACCCACATTTGTAAACTGACCAGTCAAGAAAGACTCCTTCCTCTGGCCATCTAACCAATATAATTTTTACTAGAAGTTTAACTCATTTCCTCTGATGTCTCATGAAAAGAACAGATTTAAAGCTTACATTGCGAAAGAGAAAGACATGGAGCCATCAGAAGCCTAGGACTGTACGTTCCAGGAAAATTTCTTACACGAAATTAACTAAACGAAGAAAAGAGACATGAAAGTTTCTCACTCTAAAAGCTGATCCTAACAGAAGGTGCAAATAAGCACTAAAATCTGGAGGAGCAGTTTTCACAGGGAGGTGGATGGCAATGCGGGGAGGCCCCAGGTCTTCAAGAGTCTTTCAGGAAGTCAATGAGGTCAAAACTATTTTCATAAAAATATCTGCCTTTTTCATTCTCAGGGAAACTTTGCAGAGGCTACAGGACATATCCAAAGAGGCGGAATGCAAAAGCAGTGGTAAGAAACAGCTGTAAAACAATGTGATTATTCTCACTAAATTTTTTGTTTTCTGAAACAGTCTTTTAATAAAAATGTCAATTATGTTAACATAGAATGGGTCTACTATTGCTATTTAAAAATGAATTAATCAATATTGTTAAAGTTTATTAGTTTAAACTTCTAATGCAGCAAATATCAGCAGATATAGTTCACATGCAGAACTCCTCTTTGGGGTCTTCAATAATTTTTAAGTGTAGGCGAGTCCTAAGATCAAGAAGTTTGAGAACTTTGGCCCTAAAGAGAACAAGTCCTGCATATATGCATGTGCCCAGGGGAATATGTATCTGTGAAAGTGTGTCTAACACAGAAAGAAATCCTAAACCAAAAATTCCAAACTGGCGGCTAGCAGACATGTTTTGTAAGGGGCTTACACTGTCTTTCAATATTTATTAAATTTGTCAGCATTTTTAAAGATCAAAAGGTTTCACACAAAGACAGTATTCTGGTCTCTTCACCAAAAAAAAAAAATTAAGTTCTGCAAAGCAAAATAGAAGGAACAAAACAGCAGTAGACTCATGGACACTGAGAAGTGACTAGTGGTTACCAAGGGGGAGGGGCTGGGGCCAGTGTGATGAGGGGCCCGATAGGGGGATGAAGGGGCCCAATAATTTGCAGTCACAGTGTAAGGAGGTCACGGGGACCACTGAACCACTGTGATGTACATTTCAAACCAACATAAGATTGTATAGTAACGATACTTTAATAAAAAAAAATTAAGTTCTCGCAACACTGTCCTGGCATTTCTACTTGGCCATTCGCATTGACTGGCTTCGCTTGGGGCGCAGTCTGGTTGATCACACTCAGGGCCTGTAGGTATCTTAAGTTGCTACCCTGAGCTAGAGGAGGAAAAGGCATTTTTGCAATAAACAAGGAAACATAAGCCAGTCTAATAAATGTCTGCATTCCTCCAGAGAGGTCAACATGCACAAGAAATAATCCTTTTCCTTATCTGATTTCCCACACAGGAATTTTGTAATGACCTCACCATTGGTACAGAGATTTCTGGAGGGATTAGAAACACTTCTGAGAAATAAAGGAATCCACTGAGGAAGTAGCTGTCTTTACACAAGTGTAAAGGGCGGAAACTCACCGGAACAGCAAGGGAGTGATTCTCCACGGAGCAGGAGGGCTCAGCTCAAGACCCACAGGGAGAGGAACAGTCCGACGACCGGGTACTTCCTCCTGGAACGCTGGCTGGCAAATCAGGACTTGTCCAACTTCTTTTGTCTGGAAAAGCAGGCAGTGGAAAGGAAGGGGTCAATTCAGAACTTGGGTCCCTAAGGAAGCAAGGACACTCGCGTGAAATTGGAGGAGATGGCAATTTTTAGAAGAATGGAAGCAATAGCAAACTGGAGATCTAGGTGGGAAAAAGGGTTTTGTTGTTAAGAAAAATTTATTTTTTCCTGCTTTCCTATCTCCCCTTTCTGGGAATGGACCCAGGGATTTTGCTGGGAGAAGCCTAACTGGGATAGAACTGGTGATCAAAAGAGATTTTTGTTGGAGAGTTGGGGAAGAGGATTGGGAAAATAAATATTAGACGAAAGAGAAACTGGGAATGAATGGCTTGTTAATGAGTTGGAAAGATACTCCAAAAAATCCTTGGTGGAAAGGAAGGATTTTTGCTGCAAAGTGATCCTGGATGGAAGAAAAATCTGTGAAAAAAGAAAGATATTTTTTGCAATAAGTTCTTAAGAGGAGGGGGAGGGGCATAGTCAAGGAATATAGAGAGATATTTGTTTTTGCTGGATGATCCTAAAAAGAAACAAATCTGGGTCCCCAAGGTGGGGACTCTTCAGGAGGAAAGAGAATATTTAGCAGAACGTACCTGGATGTGGAGGGCGGCAAACACAAGGCGAAGGGGCAGAAAGAGCGGAGGTCGGGTAGGGCCCGAGGCGTGGCTGGAGCGCTATGATGGGGCAGTTGGGGCCCGGGGGGTGGGGTAGGTAAGAAAAGGGGTGCAGTAGCCAGGGGGTCCCTGAGTCTTCTCCAAGGGAGAAGGGGCTAAGGGGTGGCAGCGAGGTCTGGAGCTGTTGGAGTACAGAAAGGGCGTGCGTGACGCCGGGTGTGGGGCACCCGCCTTGCCTCCTGAGCCCTTAGAAAGGGAGTTAGGCCCCGTAAAGAAAAAATTATATAAACAAATTATATTTGTTAAGGGGTAAGAGCCTAAAATGAGAAAGCAGGAAAGGGGGGATCCGGAGGCAAAGAATGGGCAGCGGCAGCAACGGCGTTTTACCCACTTCTGGGGACTCCACGTCTCGGGGTGGTCTCCACGCAACCGCTAGCGTCCCCTCGCAGCCGCAACGTCGCCCGCCAGCCAGGCCCACACGCGCAGCCAGGCTTGCGCCCAGTGCATCTTTTCCGCTCACCCGCGGCCCCACGCGTGCGTGGCCGCGGCCTCTTTGCGCTGCCTGGAGCATACCGCATGCACCTAGCGGACCGGCGGGGCTGCCTCAGTGGTTATTCGGCCATCGCCGAGGGGCAGGCCTTACTGCCGTTAGGTGACAGGCGGCGGCTGTGAAAGGAGGCGGTTGGCCGCCATTTTGGGAGGAGGGCAGTTGGGGGCCAGTAGTGACAAGGCAGAGGTGGGGTTAGGAGCTGCCGGGGAGGTATTAGAGCGCATGGACGGGGAGCTCGGGCCCCTGTGGGCAGCTGGGAGCTGCAGTCCCTGCGTTGAGGACTTTGAGAGTAGGTGCCACTCTCGCAGGCCTGCGGGGCTCAGCAAGGCACACCACGTGCTCTTCAGGAGGCTGCGGCGGACCGCGTGCCCCCAGGCCTGCCCTTGTGTGTAGACAGTCATTGCTTGTTAAAACAGCTATATGTGAGAAAAATAGAGTAACTTTTTGGAGCCTGTCATTTATATTAAAGATCTCGATTTTCATAAACTGGTTCTGTTTTGATAAGGGAAAATGGTCTGTTAAAGATATCTGACATTACTGTTTTGGAGTTCTGTTGAGCTGTTATTAATTCAAGTCTATTAGGGTTATATGTGTAAGGAACAGGTAGAAAGACACATTTTAGCTTAAAGCTCTCTTGATTGGCCGGGCAGGGATGAGTTTGCTATGAGTAATGCTTTGTGTGTAGGAGGGCTCTTTGTATAACTATGCTGGCATGTTATAGTCATGTCTCTCCTTTCCATTCGTCCTCTCACTGCTCTCTCCCTGGTATGCAGAGTGTTTGATTTCCGCCAGTGGAGGACAGCAGCTCTCAATAAGTGACGCCTTCATCAGAGGTAATTCTGTCGAAAGCTGTTCATGGGATATACTTCGGGATACTCATGGGGATATACGTAAGGCCGAGCACATTGATTGGTACAGAGTAGGCACTGAAAGTAAATTTGATTTAGTATCAGGATTTTTTTAATCAATTTTTTATATGTGTAATTACTTCTAGAATATTGAGAACCAAGAATATAAACTTGGACTTTGAGAGAAGGTGGTCTCTGACCTGCAAAGTACTGTTTAAAACTTTTAAATGGAATCTGAATTGTCTTCTTTTAAAGGCAGAAGTAGTTTTTGCTTTTCTATATGATGAATATAATATTAAGTATGAGTATATGTGTCATCAGGTCTTGTCAAACTTGGCCAAAAGCCCACAGACAGATCTTATCCCTTTGAGGATACTGCTTGCCCTGTGGATTTGGGAGGGAAGTAGGCAGAAGGGGATAAAGAAGGAACTCTGCTGATCAATTTCTTGGGGACAAAAGGAAGTAGAGAGGAATACAAGCCTTTTCTTACACCTTCCATACTTAGCTTAACCATGGGGTAAAGACATACTTAATCGGTCCATGACATTCCACAGCTTAGGCCTCAGAGAATGGGACGGTTTCAAATGAGAGAAAATAGGGCAAGCTGATAGGAGGGAGGTCACTTACTGCTGATGTCATAACTTAGCAGTGTTTCTAAATTCACCTCCAAGCATCTGGTTCATCCAGAAGTTTATAGACCAGCCCTTTACCTAATTGTGATAGGCAGTTCTTGTAGTTCATATGTCATGGATACATGCTTTACTGTGTAGTCTGCTGGACTGTTTATTTGAACTTTTTTTTGTTGGATTGGTTTGCTTTCAGAAGGGAAAGATTAGAGAGTTTTTGTAACACTTCCACTCTTCTTGCCATTTATTCAGTCACATTTTTCAATAGTTCTTTAGTGAGCATTTTTTACAAAGCTCTTAATATCACCTATTCATTTTTTTGTCTTGAACCATTTTTGTTCTTTTTAAAAACTTAAGGCTTTTACAAAATTTTACATTAATTGCTATTACTAATATTTGTTTATAGTTAACTTTTGGGTCTGACTTTTAAAAGTTTTGCTTTAAAAAAGGCCTTTGTTCCAATATTGAAAGAGAAACACTATTAAGGAGTGCCTGAATAAACTTTCTACACTGTCTTGTGCTGGGTCAGATGTAACCACGCGGAGCTTTTCTCTTTAAAGTCCAGCACCCACACTGACCCATGTTCTGCCAGCATTCCGATTTCTGTTGACTGCAGTGTTTCATTTGTGATTTCATAGGGAAAATTAACCCTCTCCTTTTGTAATGTCCCCATATAAATAAAACAACTGTCAAAATCTCATTTTGTTTGCTTTTCAGAAGACATTTATAATGCTTGGCTTGAGAGTCCTATTTGCTTATGTAAATTCACTTTTCACAATTTTGTTTCTGATATTTGCTATTGCAAATACTGATAATTTAACTCAAACTTATTATATATATATATATGTACACACACACACACACACACACACACACACATATATATATATATATATATATATACATTTCTTTTTCTTTTACACCAGCAATTGGCCAACTTAAAACATTTTGAAAGATAAATTGACAGTTTCTAAACCTATGAGTAGAGATGGCATAAAACATGACAACGAAGTATAATTTCTTTCTTTACACTTTCCTTAGAATCCTTATTTGACCATCGAGTTGAGGAAAAGTCTAAAGAGCTGCCTTTCACACCTTTGGGTTGGCATCACAACACCCTGGAGCTGCTGAGGGAGGAGAATGGAGAGAAACAAGCCATGGAGAGGTTGCTGTAAGGCAGTGAGCTTTTTAATTTTAATTTTCCATTTTTATAATCTTCAGTGACTTGACAGGCAAATGCATAGTTCTTCCTTATAAAGTCAAAAATACTAAGATAGCTGAGGAAATAAAGCCTATTCTGATGAAATGTCTTATAAAAGAAAAGTCTTAAACTGTTCTTGTCTGGCCCTAGTGTACTGTATATATTAAAATTCCAGCAGATTAAAGGGGTTATAGATGTTTACAGATTTAATTTATGTGCAAAATCATTAAGGTGCAGATAAAATGAAAGAATAAAATTGGCCAAGAAAGCTTATCTGGGAGCCATAATTCATGGGCTTATTTCTTTGTAGATGGCTTATTGCATCTTTAGAATTATTGTCTCGGGCAGTATTAACGTGCACACTTCCTTCTTTAACACTTTTGTAGCTCAGCTAATCATAACCACATGATGGCACTACTCCAACAGTTGCTCAATAATGAGTCATTGTCACCATCTTGGAGGGACATCATTGTATCACTAGTGTGTCAGGTTGTTCAGACAGTCCGACCTGATGTCAAGAACCAGGATGATGACATGGATATCCGTCAGTTTGTCCACATCAAAAAAGTGAGCACTGCTAATGCTGTTGTAATGCTGGGACGTGATGAGTGGGCCTGATAGTAGGTTGTCTCATAACGGTGATTACTGGAGCAGTGCTGGGGAAGAGGGGGAAGTTTTTCTGTCTGCTCTGCTCTTTAGCAGTGCACTCAGGAGACATGGAAGCCACTCACAGGAAGTGAGAGGTGAGTGGAGGGGCTGAGTTGGGCATGAATGAGTTGGGAGCCCAAATAAATATAGTTTCTTTCTTTCTTGCTTCCTCTTCTTGACACATCATCTATGGGAAGGTCTGATCCTACAAAATATGTCGCTTCTCTTACGAAGAATTGTGGGTAATTGCTTTATTTAGATAGTAATGGAACCCTATATGAATCTTTGGCCTATGACATTTAATGTAGTAGTGGTTTTAATTGCCAGATGGCATCAGTTTTTTCAGTCAAATGGCTATTTCATAGTAGAGTGTTGGAGGTGAAAAAATAGACAGTTGTGCTAGATGCTGTTCTTTGTTGGTTGCAAGGAAGAAGTATATCCTGAAACTTTTTGTTATGATTTGATAGCATAATAATTAAAGTAAATGGAAATACATAATAGCATCCATCTGGATTTAAGGTTGTATCATTCAGTGAAATTTTTTTTGTTTTACTAGATCCCAGGTGGAAAGAAAATTGATTCTGTGGTTGTCAATGGATTTGTCTGTACCAAGAATATTGCACACAAGAAGGTAACTTGATTCTAACAGTGAAGTTCTGCAAACTATGACACTGTAGCAAGCCAACAAGTTGGGGTACCTTAATCATTGGAGAAAAGGAGAATGGACGGACATTGAAGAGGAATTAGCAGTGTCTGCCATAGCGGCAACATTCTGGGTTCAGGGAAAGTGTTCCAGAGTTGATGACTGGGATTTGTATAGTGGGAATTCATTAAAGAAGGAAGGGTGAGGGAGGGCCCGCCTTCCAGACCAACAGACTGATAGGAGACTGGTATTATTTCTTCCCTGACCCTGCCACATCTCAGAGACACAAGGTCTCTCTAACAGATGGGAGTCCTTCCAAGAGGCCTAGCATTTTAAAACTCTGTTCTCTCTTCTGGGGCTGAGCTGCAGAACTGTTGCTGGCATTCTGTTACCCTTCCTACCTTCAGTCTCTACTTTCAGGCCGGAGACCTCTCTCTAGTGCTAGTGCAAAAGTGTGAGGTGAAATAACCTGGAATATTAAGGAATCGGAGATTCCAGGCTCAGGATGGGAAAAGAGATGAGGCTGGAGGAAGCAGGCAGGGCTTCCATCTCCCTAAGGGCCTCGAACTTTATTCTGGAGGCCAGCGATCATCAGAGTGCAGTGTACATCAGGATCTCCTGTGGACCTTGCTCAGCATATAAGTTGTTGAGCCCAACCCAGAAGTTCTCATTCAGCAGGTTTAGGGGAGTGGGAATTTGGGGGTGGGGTGACATGGGGCTGCTTTTAAAGTAGGCAGGTGTTTCCAGTGTCCTTTTTTGGTCCTCTGGTTGTGAGAAACCATTGCTCTCAAACCTTGCTGTGTATCAGAGTCACTAAGGGAACTTACTGGAGATAGAGATACCTAAGCCCTTCTCTGGGGACACCATTTGGTCACAGTGAGAGCTGAGGCAGGTTTCTAGGCTGAGTGACTGGATGGATGAACCATAGTGCTGTTTTCACACTTTTCTAAGCAGAGCCTGATTATTTTTAGTAAGGCATTAAGCTTCCTGAAAATTGTTAGTGACCATAGATAAATAATGTATTTTTGGATTTGATTTTACTTAATAGCAACAATCCAAAGTTAGTATTTCTATCTACATAGAGTTCTTATTAAAATAGTACATTACCCATGAAAGCAGTACTGTAAACCAAATCAATCATCATCATTGAATTAAGAGGAAAATACATTGTGCTCATTTCCAGAACTGAAAATTCTGTGTGGGTGAGGTAGAAACATGCATGAATGACTGTCTTGCCCACTGAAGGATCGCTGAATGTAGTTCGCCAGCTGATGAGTCACTGTCTTCTGGACCATTGGCCAGTTTTGGAGTCTCTGAGATTGGTCATTCTGAAACTTTCAGTGCAGACTCAGGCTTTTCTGCCTGTGGCTTTAGTTGCCTGGTCAGGGTGTATTGCTGAGTCTCTGTTTCAGGCTATGCCTTAAGATTTTGTTTTTTAATTTCTTGCTACGTAATTTGGCTTACAATTTATGACTGCTTGGAAATTTATTCTATTAAAATGTATATTTGGGAAGCATTTTAATTATTTTCTCCACCCTTCTTGAATTTTAGAAAAGTTAAATTCTGCTTTCAAGTGGCTCATCTCTGGGAGTTCATGAAGTCGCCTCCCTGTCTTTAAGCCCCACTCCCACTATCAGCGCTTGGTATCTTTTCTTTTTAATATTAGAAATTTTAAAAATGGGTAAGAGTAAAAAGGATTCGATTAAAATAGCATTAGTGAAGCAGCCAAATTTTGAAGAATTTTCCATTGCTCTGAATTATTTTGAAAATAATATAGGAGAATATCTCAGAACTAAATGAGAGTATTTTCATGTGAATAGAAAATCTATTTAAGAGGAATTATGAACAGTATGAATTTAAAGTTATGATTAAAGGAGGGTTATAAAGTGCAAACTTTAAAAGCTTTAACAAACTGTTTATTTTTTTGTAGATGAATTCTTGTATTAAAAACCCCAAAATTCTTCTGTTGAAGTGTTCCATTGAGTATCTCTACAGAGAAGAAACCAAATTTACTTGCATTGATCCTATTGTACTTCAGGTAAGGGCTAGTTCCTAGTAGCACCTGGTATTTTTAATACAGTCTTTTCTATTAAAACACATTTTTAGAATGCAAATTAGCTAGCACAGTTGGCAAATGGAATAACATCAGATGGAAGTTGTGTTTGTGTCTCTGGTTTTTCTTTGGTAAGGGAGCCCAGAGTAGATGCACTGGGGTTATAACTCTGAGCTGGAAGGAAAAACTCAGCTGCTTCACAGACAGGAGTGCTTTTGGCCCTATTTTAATAACTACAGTGTGAGGTCCTGCTCTGAAGTGCTCTCTCCCAAGAGAAATGCACCCCCCGCCCTGGATGGCTCTCAGTGGCTCCTTTGCTCAGAGCTCCATTTCCAATTGCACGGTTACCATTGACTTTGTATATTTTAAATTTCCCTTGAGGCTGCCTCCTTGCTGAGGGCTGTCCATGTTCTCTCTCAAGGTACCAATTAGTGTTTTTGTTAGTGGTTTATATATGAAGTTGTATAGTTCTTAAAGTTTTCTGCTCCAACCCCTTATCTCCCATAAATGCTATTAATTTTAATTTGCAGTTCAAAATGTTTTAGTAATGAGTATATCATATTATAGCAGAAACACATAATCAGTTCCAGAAACATCTAAAAAGAAAGCATTATTGAAAATTCATAGGTGAGAGGCACATTTTTCTGTGTAGTAGGACAAGTCCCTTTTTTACTGAGTGCATAAACAGCAGCAAAAAACGTATTTGTGGTGAAAGGCACTGTGGTTTATGAAAGTTCTGTACTGCTTAATGAATTCTGGCCTGTGTCTGTTTCCTTTTGGAATTCAGCTATGTATCAGTAAAAATGAGTTGTTTGGACCATATTTACACCCTCCCTACTAGTCCTGATTTACAGGACTTCTCGATGCAGAACTGAAATAAAGAATAAGGGGAAACATGGTTATTGTTCATGGAATCGAAGATACTTTGATGCTGGGAGTTTTCTTGATCTCACTGAAGTTGTCAACAGAAGATTTTAGAGCATTAGATCACAGCCTCATTGATTGTAAGGTTCATCCACATTGCGGAGATGTTCAAGTGTGTAAATTGTAGGTCTTGGAATTGATAAACTATGAATTTGGAATTGAAATCCACAGATACTTATTTACAAAAAGGTTAACTTAAATTTATCTACTTTATTTTAACTCCATTCTTGCAATCAGGTTAACAGACTAAAGTCTTTATGTTAGAGAAGTGTGCTTTGGGTTCATGTGTACTTAAGAAACATGATTTTATTCATGTAACCTAAAAGAAAATCTGTTCATCAGTGCTTTAAAACATTGTTTATTTTACCTCTAACTCTTGCCCTCTTAAAGTTTTACTTTGAATCCATAGAAAGCATCAGCGGATTTGAGTTTTTTCTCCTTTTTTTTTCTTTGGGTCCACTCAGTTTGGAATAACCAAAGAAGTTGAAAGGTACATAGTCAGGAAAAAGAGGATGCGGAACAAAGGGCAAGAAGACACTTAGCCTGTGGCTTTGTACTGTCTTGACAAGGCTGGTCCTGCTGGGTCACATGGTCTGCCACTCCTCCCTTCTGTGGTGTTGTTCTGCCTCCTGGTAGGCTCTCCTTGCTGAGCCTGGCCCAGGCCTCCTTGGTAACATGGTGCTACACTCATAATAGTTGACTGGAGTTGGAACTGAAAGGGAAAGTTGTGTGCCCTCCCCTATACCAGAAACCTAAAAAAAATTCAGCTGATTCTAGTTGTGCTCTTTGGAGCTGGACAAATAAAATCATCTTGTGTCATTAAATTACAATTTAGTAAGCAGAATAGGAAATGAGCACATTTTAGGGAAAAGAATCCATTTTGTTAATAATGGAAGAATTTGAAAATGTGCAGTTTATTGGTGAAGGAGAGAAAGGTGAGAAGAGATATGCTCCATAGCAAGGCAGAGTCATTGCAGGGAATAGGCTCACCCATTGCTGGTGGCACTGCCCATGATACAGTCTTGCCCAGAAAGCACTTTGGGCATATGGGGCAGAAGTGACAAACACGCTTGCACAATCAGTTGTCTCCTGTCTGGAGCCGAGAAATTGTATGGAACAGTGAGTTGTTTTATTTTGCAATAAGATAAAATCAAATGTAACAGTGAATGGATTGTTTTAACTGTTATTTACAATAGTCATTTGCTTTCAAAATAAGCCTTCATCATGAAATTGTATTAGGTATTATGTTTCAGATCTTTAAAGCTGTTCTAGGTTGAATGTGATCTGTTGGGAGATTAAAATTAGGAAGGAGCTGAAATAGCATATTTTAGAGAGTTACTTATTCAGATATCCAAAAGAAGAGATACTATGGTTAGTTTCAGAATGAAAAGGGGAACCCATAGTTACATTAAAAAATTAGAAATTGCCTTCATTTGAGGAGTTGTGAGATAAGTTTAGTTCTGGTTAACCTCTGAAAGATGGCTAATTGAATTGTTGGCTTTTATATTATGGGTTATTAAGAATTAAAAATTCATCAAAGATTAATGAATCAAATAATGGAATTTCTCCAAAAATCCCTTTCAGCATAATCATAATCAAGAGTTCAGAATAATGAATAATATTCTTAGTTGTGTTTTAATTAATTCACTTACAACCTTACTACAGGTGAAGAAAACTTAGGCTAAGATTAATATTAGTAGTCAAACTGTCCTGATACTTTCATATATGTAGATCTTGAATTGTACCACTTATATTATTTCTGACATATTTTTCCTTAGGAAAGGGAATTCTTGAAGAATTATGTTCAGCAAATAGTTGATGTTCGACCCACATTGGTTCTTGTTGAGAAAACACTATCTCAGATTGCCCAAGACATGTTGCTGGAACATGGCATTACTTTGGTCATTAATGTAAAATCAGTGAGTGTTCTTATTTTTTATTTTTGTATCATTTTTATAAATCTCAAGTTCTTAAATTTCTATGCATGTGTTTATGATATGCAAGGATCTTTGATTATTTCTTTGTGCGGTATATATTGAAAATAGGACAAGAGGCATGGCAGCTGTTTCATTATTTACGACTGGGGAATCTCAGGCTGGATGAAAGTGTGATTAATTCCATAGCACTCATTATAGGTGTCTACAAGATCAAAGGTGCAAGAAACATTAGTTAACAAGTACTGTTTGTTGAGTCTTCATTTTGCCAGGGGAAATGTATAAGAAGAAAACATTCTCTCTGTTGAAAAGTTCTCATCAGAATAGAGGCCAGTTCTAGGTAGGACTCTCGCCCTGCCCACCCTGGGCCACCCTCCAGTATACTGTGTCAGTGAGTGAGACTTAAATGCCTTTTGATAATGTTACTAACATGAGTATGGTCTGCTTTAGTGGGCACATATTGATTATTAAGCAACTACGTGTAGACTAATCTAGAATAAAAAAATTTGTCATATGATTATTAAACTCAAGGAAATTAATTGTGAGGTTATTTAAAAGATTTTTCCTATTCTCTGGATGAAATTTAATAAGAATTTTATTTTTGTTTGTGTAGTTTTGTAATATTATGTTTTTCATGTTCTAGCAAGTGTTACAAGGAATCAGTCGGATGACCCAAGGTGATTTAGTAATGTCGATGGACCAGCTGCTTACAAAACCCCACCTAGTTACCTGTCACAAATTTTATATGCAGTTGCCCAATGGTGAGTGATCTTTAGCATAGATTCACCTGAGATTAGGGACTGAGGAAATGAGTAAACTCATCAGTACTATAGCATTTACATGGTAGGAAATATCTATTAGCAGTGGTTAAATGTGCATTGGCAACTGTGGTTCTTATTCACTTAAGTGTTTTTCTCTTATAAATGTTAAGATTGTGAACTAATTCTGTCCGGATTTCTGGATGGCCACCTAAGCTTTCTTAACCTTTTGTTTGTTTGTTTGTAGAACAAACCAAAACACTGATGCTTTTTGAAGGCTGTCTGCAGCACCTAGGCTGTACCATCAAGCTCAGAGGAGGCTCTGACTATGAGCTGGCTCGAGTTAAGGAGATCCTAATATTTATGATCTGTGTAGCTTACCATTCTCAACTGGAAATCTCCTTCCTCATGGATGAATTTGCTATGCCTCCTACATTGATGCAAAACCCTTCTTTCCATTCTCTGATTGAGGGGCGGGAGGGTGAAGGGGCTGCACAGGAGCCATTCAGCGGAAGACCCCTCCTGCGGGAGCCTGACTTCCCTCCAGAGTTTCTGCCCTCTGATGAGGGTGGTTTGATGGAGACAAGGATTGTGTTCGAGAAGGGTGACCTGGAAAATAAAAGTGTTCCCCAAGATGTTGACCCTCTGAAGCCCCTAGAGTATGCCCCAGCAGCTTGCCCGGTAGGCATCCCCCGTGCACTCCTTCCCTCCGCCCCAGAATTATTGTTGCCACTCCATGTGGACGACCAACAGGATGCCCTAGGTGAGGCGCAGCCGGAAACCTTGCAGCAAGCAGATGAGCTACAGGATCCCAAAAGCCAGATGAGAGGCTTCAGAGACCCTCTACAGGACGACACTGGATTGTATGTCACTGAGGAGGTTTCCTGTTCGGAAGATGAACGGAAGACTTCTTCTTTGGCCTTCAAACAGGAGTTAAAAGACGTGATCCTCTGTGTCTCCCCAGTAATCACGTTCTGGGAGCCCTTCCTTTTAACTGAAAAGGGGCTGCGATGCTCCACCCGAGATTATTTTGCAGAGCAGGTTTACTGGTCTCCTCTCCCCAGTAAGGAGTTCAAAGAAATGGAGAGCAGATGGAAGAAACAGCTGCTAAGGGATCTCTCGGGACTTCAGGGCATGAATGGAAGTATTCAGGCCAAGTCTATTCAGGTCTTCCCCTCGCATGAGCTAGTGAGCACTAGAATTGCTGAGCATCTAGGTGATAGCCGCAGCTTGGGTAGAATGCTGGCCGATTATCGGGCCAGAGGAGGAAGAATTCAGCAAAAAAACTCAGACCCTTTTGCTCATTCAAAGGATGCATCAGGCACTTCAAGTGGCAAATCAGGAAGCAAGGCTGAGGGTGAGGAAGACAAAGGGCTGATACCCAGTGATGCTGTGTGGTCGGTGAAGGTGAGGCAGAACACTGTGGGGTATAAATTTGTAGAACAGTTTAAGAAACTACCTAGGGCAGGGTAAAAAAAATCAAATAGGACGAGTCACATGCAGATTTGTTAAATATTTCTTCTCCTTTGCCTTTTCTTGTCTCGAGTGTATCAGCTTATGTATGGCTTTAAAATGTATAAAGTAGGAGAATAAGGTAGTTAAACAGGGTTTGGGGGATTTCATGCTGAGCTCCCATTAAACTAGAAAGAGCTCTGGGGCAGGGGGAAGTATGAAGTCATTTAAAATTTCTGACATGATGACTTGGGTGTGGTGTGATGTTTCCTTGATCCTTTTAATGGTAGTGAGGGGGAGAATGAGAGATGGAAGCTTTTTGTAGGAAATGATATATTCTAAAAAAATGTTAAATTTCTTTACCATAAAACACTTTACCTTGTTATTTAATTATGTCAGTGCCCTTTTTCTTTTTAAACAGAAATTGAGGGCAAATTATATTTGTTCATGGACACATTATTGATAGTGGAGATAATAAAACTAAAGTACATATAATCTTTAAATGAGGAAATGCAGTTCTTTAATAAAACAAGTAAAAAATGTTCAATTTCATTAGGAAAGTGCTAAATTATAATGGTGCATTATTTTTTGTGAGACTGGCAAAAAGGAAAGTCATTTAGTGAGGTGTGGAAAAATATAAAAGTTTTATGTAAATTTATGTTTATATCCATTTATGTAAATTTACAGAAAGTGATAAGGAGGTCTCTATTAGTTTCCACATACATGTATATATATACATATATCTTTGTTCCAGGATTCCTAGTTTTGTAACTTACTTCTGCAGAAATAAGTAAATAAGCATTTTGTATAAGGATGCTTAGATTTTGTAAGAATATACATACAAAGATGTTTACTGAAGCATTGTTTATAGTTTCTGCTGTAAAAAGGATGAGTTGGATCTCATTTAATAACCCTGATAGAGCGCATGGTGTTTTCAAGTGCTGAAAAGCAAGTTGTATTTTAATATATGTAGCATCATCTCATTTCCATTAAAACGTCACCTGTGTACACATACTCAGGTAGGTATTCCTGCGTGTAAGTGTATGTGAGCTGGCAAAGACAGCGTGTGGGTTTTTCATCATCCAGTCAAGTTGGTCACTTTGGCAGGTGGGTGGCCTCAAAGGATGAGAGGCTTTATGGGCTTCATGAACTTCTTCATGTACCCCTGTACTATTCGAATTTCAACAGAGAGCAGGTGTTCCTTTGGTAATGATCAGAAACAGGTCTAAAGCACAAGTAAATAAATAGCTTACAATTTAAATTTCTTAGATGGTGTATCTAGCAATCAGATCAAACTGTTTCCTTCATATGGATATATCTATTTAACTATTTACCTCCAAAATAGTTCAATACAGTTTTGTTAAAAAAAAAGTTGAGAAAACAGGCTATGTAGATATCTACATAGATGTTTGCTTGGATTGTTTTACCTCAACTAATTAATTCTTCATCCTATATTTAGTGTCTTGTAGTTTTAAATCTTCAGCAGAACCCCTTTGTTGATGATGGGAGGCTTTAAAACTCCAGTGGAAAGTGCGAGATATTAGGAGCGTGGGGTGGGGTTGACTTGTATTCGACTTGCGGAGGCTCATGGTTCCCTGCCTTTCAGGTGGACTGTCTGAAGCCCGCTAACCACCAGAGACTGTGCGTGCTCTTCAGCGGCTCCTCTGCCCAGTCCAGCAACGCCCCCAGTGCCTGTGTCAGTCCTTGGTAGGACTCTTTTCCTCCCACACTATTAAGTTAATGAACAGAATTCCAGCACCTTCAAATAAAATTTAGCCATCAGGATCTGTTTTTAGGTACATGGCATGCTGCTGGTCATACATGAATTGTTAGAACTTTTAAACTTGCGAGTTGAGTATGAAATTTGTGTTTGTTCATGAATAGAAGTCAGAGTGAAAGATGAGAGGGATCGAGGAGAAATTTGTACTTAGGAAAGGGAGAAAGTTGATATGAGAAAGCTAGTGTTAAGCCCTTTGATGAGAGCATGTATAGTTTAGGCAGGTTTTCCATTCTGCATCATTTTCATAAAAGCAGTCAGTCTTTTACCTTATTTACAAGCTTTATCCTAAGACAATTCTAAGTCGATTGATGGAAACACATTTAATAGTGTTACAAAATGTTTTAAATGATGGTCATAAAAGCTTAGTTGTTTTATAGTTTACCTTTAGTGTTAAAAGTACTATGGAATAAATTTCTTGTTTTTGGAGCATTGTCCCATGACAAAGTGTGTGCCATATTTTAATTCTGGACACCAGTAGCACTCATTTTCTAGCAGTGAGATCAGGGACTCTTCTAGCAGGCAGACTTGGGCCTGGGGATGCCCACAGGAAATGTCTCTGGACGTTTACGGATTCCTTAGTTCAAGGCTTGAATGAGGTGTGGATTACAATAGGGCTACAGCAAAATTCTCCTTATTTGTGGGCATTTCTAAGTTAGTTATAAAGTTAAGAATTGCTCTCCTAGAAGAATCTGAGTGGTTGGGCTAGAGAGCAGGAGACAAGAGTCCCATTTTATATTGACAGGGTTTAAGCCTTTGTAAAGGAAACTTTCACCTCTTCTTAACTCAGATCAGTTTTACTCATTTATATTGTAGTTTATGAATCCTGATTAAATAGTTTCATAGGATACTAATAGACTGGGAGTGCATACGAAGCTGTGTGCAGGTGGTCCAAACTCGTCTCATCAGACGAGGTAAACCTGTAACAGCAAGAGAACACTGCCTGCTTTAAACACTGTATTATAGGCACAGCTAACAGGTAATCAGTTTGTAGTCTCCTGAAATGTCTTTGCTGTGTGGTAATTCTTATGATATGTTACTAAGAAATGATCTCATCTTTTAGGATTGTGACAATGGAGTTTCATGGAAAGAATGACCTTACATTAGGAATATTTTTAGAGAGATACTGTTTCAGGTAAGAACAAATTTTCTCCTTCCATTCATGCTTTTCTGGTTCCCAGAATTTCAGCATAAAACATAAACATAATTTGGAATGTTGTGTTGCCTTCACTTTACTACCATGTCAGAGTATACCATACAAAAAAGAAATCTATTTCATATTCAACCTCGGGTGTCTTATCCAGTTCATTCTTCCACTCTTTGTCTGTTTGAATGCCCTGCCATCTCTAAGACTTTTTTAGGACATTTGATTTTACAGTGATTCCAATAAGATGCAGGAGAAACATGGGAATCAGCTAGAACTCGGTTCAAGATGTAAAACTATCACTTGCCACTTACACGAGGAAGAGCAAGTAATTTAGTCTTTACCAGCCCCCTTTATAAGGGCAATATAAGTAAGCTCCAGAAACATCAGGGATTTTAATAGGTAAAATGAAATAATGCTTTAAAGATGCTCAGTAAATTGAAGGTGCTCGGCAAGCAGAGCCTCTCACTGTGCAGTAGTTGAAGGCGGGATGTTCAGCTGCCGGCGCTGGGCAGGATGAGACCCTGCACAGACTCTCCATTGATCATCATTAATTATGGAGAGGATGCTGGGCAGTGGTTCTGGCTATCCAGTATTCATTATACATTGCTCCTCAGTTTCATGGCTAACATGAGGACTTTCTTTTTGTCAAAGGTCTTCTTATCAGTGTCCTAGCATGTTCTGTGATACACTCATGGTGCATCACATTCGGTGCTTTGTCCATGGCCAAGGTTGTGTGCAGATAATTCTGAAGGAGTTGGATTCTCCAGTACCTGGATATCAACATACAATTCTCACCTATTCCTGGTGCCGAATCTGCAAACAGGTAAATGTATATTGTGGGTATAATAGTTCATATAACAAACACCATTTGTACCTTTATTCAGATAGTCCTTTTTTGGAGGAGAGTAGCCTATATTATTTTGGATATGTTATTTGTTATTGGGCTCTTAATTTACCTTCTAGTGCTGTATGTTCCTTTTAATGTTTGCTTCTTGAAGATGCCATTTTTGGAGTTACCAGTCCTTACATAGAATATAGTTACCTTGCCTAGTAAAATGTAAGGAAATTGTATTTTGACAGGTCTCAATTATGTTTGTTTATTCATTCAGCAAATACTTATTTAGCACCATTTATGTGCCAGGCCTTAGGAATGAAAGCAAAAAAAACCAACAAGTTAAGGCTTTGTTCTTGAGGGAGGGGGCCGACTTATAACACAATAATTACAGTATGCTAGGGAGTTTGTGTAAGTGAGCCTTTATCAATGTTTTATCTTAAGAGATACAGATGAGGCCATGTTTAAATTGATCTTTACTATTTTTCATGTACATTCTTGAGAAAAGGACCATGTATGTTCTATTTCTTCTCTGTGTTTTTTTAACTCCAGAGGAAATGTTTGGTGCCAATATTGTGTTTTTAATATTGTTTGCAGTGAGCATATGCCACATTTAACTTCAAGATAACAATTTACGATTAAATTGTTATCTTAATTGGCTTATTTTGGCATACGCTTTTGGAAGGTACATACGGGAATTACAGATAAAATAACAGTGTGGCCTATAATAGTATCATGGGTTCAGGAGGGCAGGATCAATGTCAGTCCCTTCTGCAGTAGCACACAGACAGTCAGGAAATCATTTCTTGAAATTATCAGGCTTACTTTCTGTAGGTGTTCTTATGGGCCTTCAGTCCCTGTTAGACAGCTGGTACTACTTTGTTGGAGGATATGTGAACTTCCATGGATTGAGCAGTGAATTAAATGAATAAAATGAATTTGATCTTTACATCTTGCATGCATTGGTATGTGTACCATACTTTAAAACAAAAACTTCCACCATTGGTGTATGTTATAAAGGAAAAGGTAAACAGTTTTTATTGTAGAAAAATTTAAAAATTCTGTGTCAAAAGTTACATATGGCCAAACATTAACATACTTAATATTAAATTTCTGTGAGTCATGATTATAGAAAAATGGGCAAAGGGCAAGACAAAACAGTTTATTAGAAATGGCCAATAGAAATTTGTAAATCAATTTTACTTCTTAGTAGTTAAAGAACGATAAATGAAACCAGTGATGTGTGTTTTATTTTTTTTTCTTTAAGAAGTTAAACATTTCAATGATTTACAATACCTGAGATTCATAAGAAAATGGGAATTGGTATTCTCAGACACTGTGGAGACCATGTACACCAGTACACCTGTTTTGGTAGAAAATGTGGCAAAAAGTATCAGACCACATAAATGTTCATGCCCTTTGACCTACCAATTCCCTCATTTATTCATTTATTCCAAGGAAATATTATGGGTATTTGTAAGTGTATGTAAACAAGGAAGCTCATCAGAGCATCATCAAAACAAAGGAAAACTAGTAACATCTTAAATGCACATCAGTATAGATTGGTTACATGTGTTCATATAATGGGATATTCTGTAGCCCTTAAAAATCAAGTTGTACAAGAATATTATATGTGGGAAAATATTTATGACATTGCTAAGTAAAAAAAATAGAAAGTTATGAAACTAATTTAGGAAAGAGGTTTTAATTGCAAATACACTGATAGGCATGTATGTATTCATATATGGAAAGGAAGGATGTATACTAGTCTGTTGATCGTGGTGATGAGATTACTGGTGGTATTGCTCTCCCCAGCCATCCCTAACTCCACCCATCTTTAAACATTTCCTTCTTTTTCCAGTTTTCTGAAGTCAGAACATACTTGATTTGTATTAGAAAAGAAATTACATTATTTTTAAAAAATGGATTCTCTACATGTGATTAGATAATAAATGGTTTATGTTGAATTTCAGGTAACACCAGTTGTTGCTCTTTCCAATGAGTCCTGGTCTATGTCATTTGCAAAATACCTTGAACTTAGGTTTTATGGACACCAGTACACTCGCAGAGCCAATGCTGAGCCATGTTGTCACTCCATCCACCGTGATTATCACCAGTATTTCTCCTATAATCAGATGGTGGCATCATTCAGGTAAAAAGTCACAGAGACCTTGTGCACAATCACATATTCTCTGGAAGGCTTTGTAACATTGCTACGATTACATCTTGCAAATGCTGAAGGCCATACTCTCTGCCATAAGGTTTTGGTGTTCTTATTTCATTTAATACTTACCCTGAGAATTAGGTAGTAACTACCCTCACTTAGAGAATTTATCACTCACTTACGGAGCTAGCAGGTGAGGGAGTCATGATATTAACTAGTAGATCTGCTATGGCAGGTGTTACTCTTAATCATTGTTTTTATATCTGAGAGTTTGTCAGAATTTTTGCTAAGACATTGACTCATATGATGATAATCAGTAATTGAATATTTCAAATAGAGCTAAGATCACTAGCTGAAAGAACAGGCAGTTGTACTGTGGTGCTAAATAATTGGAGAAATCCTTCAGGCTCTGCCTTCAGAATATATCCAGAGTCTGCCCACTTCTCACCACCTCCACCACCAGCGCTCTGGACTGAGTGTCTGTTACCTTGCCCTGGATTACGGCAGTGTTTCCCTTTGGCCTTGTCCCCTGCAGCCTGTTCTCAATGCAGCTGTCAGAGTGATCCCGTTAAATGAGAATCAGCTCAGGCTGCTCCTCTGCTCTAGACCTGTCAGTTGGTGTCTGTCTGACCCTGGGTGAAAGCCAGCCTCCTTTCATGGGCCTAAAAGCCCCTCCCTGCTCTGGCTGCAAAGTCCCTCTTTGTTCTCACCTCCTCCTCTCCCTTGCTTCCCCAGCTGCAGCCTCACCAGCCTCCACGGTGGGCCTTGGTTTTGCCAGGTGGGCTCCCAACTGGGAGCCTTCGCTTGCTCTTCCTTCTCTGAACAGCCCCCTCCCCGGAGTGCTGCCTGCTTTTCCTTACTTCCTTCAGGGGTGTGTTCAGATTTCAAATGCCCTGACTCCCTCTCACATCAGCACACCCTGCTTCCATTTCCTGCTTTGTTTTTCTCCCTAGGCTTACAGATAACAGTGTATATTTTAAGTATTGATTTGTTTTTATTGTTTAAGTGTTGTTGGTGAATCACGAAGCAGTTTTGACCCTTGTTCAATGTTGTATCCTCAGCATCTAAAAACAGCGTCTGACACAAAATTGACACTTAAGAAATACTTACAATTAGAGCAGATTGCTGTTTTTAAGCATGTGCTTTTAACCATGAACTTAAGGCCTAGATAGGGTTTAATATTTACTGGATAATACACACCCTCAGGTTGAAAGGAAATAAAGATTCATGAATAATCCTCTGGAGTTGGGAAGATAATGAATACTTGCATCTAAGCTAATTGTAGGAAGGAGGGGACTTCTCTCCTCATTCGTACAGGTTTATATCCATGTCATTTTTGTTCATAAAAAAGCACATGAGGATAGCCTTAGGGATGAATGAGGATATCACAACACAGTGAAAATAAAAAAACAAAATCCTTCCAAAATTGGGAAGATATTTATAGTAGTTGAACATTGTCTTCAGTATAATTGTTTTAAAATGCCATTTTATAGAATCTTTATTTTTTTATGCTTCATAGGATTTAGTAGACCGTAATGATCACCTCTTCTCAGGATGCTAAAACGTTTTTCACTTTTCTTCTGTTACTTAAATTTTCTTCTCTCAGTTATTCTCCCATTCGGCTTCTTGAAGTATGTGTTCCACTCCCCAAAATATTCATTAAACGTCAGGCCCCATTAAAGGTGTCCCTTCTTCAGGATCTGAAGGACTTCTTTCAAAAGTAAGTTTTAGTTTCTTTGATCATCTTTCTTTGTTTAGTGCTGTCTGTAGTCTTCAGCTATTTTAAAATACCAGGCCTGTTCATGTAGGTTTCTTTAAAAACATAAATAATTGCATGTTTCTAATTGTATCCCCTTTTTTTTTATTTTTTATTATCAAATGTACATCACAGTGGTTCAGTGGTTCAGTCGTCCCCCTCCCCCTTCTCCTGCTCCCATCCACTCCCCTTTCTCTTGGTAACCACTAGTCACTTCTCAGTGTCTACGAGTCTAATAGTATTTTGTTCCCTCTGTTTTGCTTTGTTTTTATATTCCACAAATAAGTGAAATCATGTGGTATTTGTCTTTCTCTGCCTGACTTATTTCACTGAGCATAATAATCTCTAGATCCATCTGTGTTGTTGCAAATGGCAGGATTTCTTTTGTTTTATGGCTGAGTAATATTCCATTGTGTATATGTACCACATCTTTATCCACTCATGTATTGATGGATACTTAGGTTGCTCCGTATTTTGGCTATTGCAAAGAGTATGGTGATAAACATAGGGGTGCATATATCTTTTTGAATCAGGGATTTTGTTTTCTTTGGGCAAATTCCTAGGTGGAGTTACTGGGTCAAATGGCATTTCTATTTTTACTTTTTTGAGGAACCTCCATACTGCTTTCCACCAATTTGCAGTGGCACCAATTTGCAGTCCCACCAACAGTGTAGGAGGGTTTCCTTTCGCTCCCTCCTCACCAGCATTTGTTGTTTATTGTCTTTTGGATAATGGCCATTCTAACTCGTGTGAGGTGATATTTCATTGTAGTTTTAATTTGCATTTCCCTGATGATTAGTGATGTGGAGCATCTTTTCATGTGCTTGTTGGCCAATTGTTTTTCTTCTTTGGAAAAGTGTCTGTTCAGATCCTCCTCCCATTTTTTGATCGGGTTTGTTTTTTGGGTGTTGAGGCATATGAGTTCTTTATGTATTTTGGATAATTATATCTTATATATACCTGATGAAAGAAATGTAGACAATGCAGAAAAGTATTGTAAAAAGTCAAAAACCCTCAGACATAACAATTGTTAACTTTGAGGTACATTATTTTTAGGTCTTTTCTGTTCTGGAAAATTATATTTTTAGAGATTAGATAAAACAAAGTTTTGTGTCTTTAATCTTTATTCTATTTATGTGAGCTTAGAAAATTTAATTCCACCTTCTCTAGGGTTTAATATTTATGTTTTTATTGTTAGAGTTTCACAGGTGTATCTTGCTGTTGATGAAAGGCTTGCATCTTTGAAAACATACATTTTGCAAAACAAGAGAGGAAAAAATGGAAGATATCTTTGCACAAAAAGAAGTACTTCATTTCTTTGACAGAAACCCAAAAGTTAACTATTAAAATTATTCAAAATTTCTTTAAGTGTATCATACTGCTGGAGTTGTTTCTTTTCCTATAGATTGAAGAAGGCGAGTTCAAGAACTGGATTGAGAAGATGCCAGCAAGGCTCATGTCTTCCTCGGTAGATACCCCTCAACAACTACAGTCAGTCTTTGAGTCACTCATTGCCAAGAAACAAAGTCTCTTTGAAGTGCTACAAGCTTGGAATAATAGGTATGACTTTGCAGCCTGGTGTTTCTTTAATATTACTGCAAAATGTGCTGTGCCATGATATTTTAAGTCTAAATGTCTATTAATTATGGATGTTTCATTTTACTCTAAAGTTGTAGAAGCTTTTATTTTTCTGTCACCTGCCTCCTTCTTATTGAAAATGTATATGCTAATTTTTAGGTAGTTGGTAAAGATAAAAGCAAAGATGAGAATAGCCTTCAAATGCTATTTCAAATACATAAGTGTGTGCTTATTTAATCTAATACAAATAAATTGTCTGTCATGGAGTGATTATTGGTTTTTAGGCCAGGACTTTCAAATATTTTTTTTATGTGTATCTTGTACCTTTATTAAATTTTTATTTAGGAAAATATTTCCCTTTAATGCCTATTTAAAAATTTATTTAGGTTATTATAACATTTATATTTGGAGCACTTCGATTATGCTAGGCTAAGAAAGCTATTCAATGGACATTCACTCTTTATTTGCTTTTAAGAGTCCTACAGTGTATGTAGTGTTTCCATTTTACAGAGGAGAAAACTGTGACTCTAGGAGACTAAGGAATTTGCCCAAATTATATAGCTATTAATTATCAGAGTTGGGTTTTGAGCCCAGGTCTGTTGGTTTTTAAAGCCTTTGTTGTTTAGATTATGCCATACTGCCTTTTAAAATAACTTGCTATTATTTTATAACTATAGATGTATCAGTGACAGCTCTTGATTAGTTGATTATAAATAAGATAAAACTTAGTTACATACAACCTTAATATCTCTTTCAGTCAAAATAGGAAAATCTAATCTTGTGGTTTCAGAGTTATGAAGAGAAAATTTGTAAACAGTATTCACCATATTAGAAACAACGCCATAGTCTCCCTTCCACCTTTTTATTACAGGTTCCAGGACGTTTTCCAGCAGGAAAAGGGTAGAAAGCGACCTTCAGTTCCTCCAAGTCCTGGAAGACTAAGACAAGGGGAAGAAAGCAAGGTAATAAAATGCAGTCTTGTCTTGGGTCTTCCATTGATATAAATATCATAATTAATTTAAGAATCTTAGAAGTGGCAGTTTACTATATAAATATTAGTGTATTATTTTACTTAACGTATATGTTAACATATGATTGTAATTAATACATAGATAATACTAAATAGGGTTTTTCATTTTGAAGTTGTGAGATTTCAAGGAGACATGACCTGGACTAATTTTTACCTTAGCTTGAAATTAATATGTTATAATTCATTTATTAGGAACATATATCAAAAGCTACTGTTTATAGGCATTACTGGGAACAGTATCATGGTCACAGTAGGTGCTATAAAGGAGTTGTGGATGCTCTGAGTGTATGGCAGAGTCCTGGTTTATGTTACTATGCAGTTTTGGGTGTTCTTTATCTCTGTGCTTAAGTTAGAAGTATTTTTTTAAGGGCTCTGTACTGGGCTAGTTCTACACATTCATTTAATTATCCTTACCTAACTATGAGTTTTCTCTGGCTGCAAAATAAATTGCCAAACAAACTTAGTGGCCTAAAATACAAATTTATCATTTTACAGTGTGTCAGGGTTCAGACATGATATGGCTGGGTCCTCTGATCAGTCTCATGCAGCTGAAATTAAAGTTTAGGCCAGGGCTGTTACCTTATCTGGGACTCAGAGTCATCTTCCAAGCTCATATAGGTTGTTGGCAGAATTTAATTCGTAGTGGTTGTAGGACTGAGATCTCCATTTTGTTGTTGGCAGTTGACCAGGGCTATCCCTAACTCTTAGAGGCAGCCTACATTCCTTACTGTGTGGCTCCTTCCATCTTCAAAACCTGCAATAATGCATGGAATCCTTCTCATGCGTCACTTCTCTGAATTCCTGTCTCTGACCTCTAGACACAGATTTAAAGGACTCAGGTGCTGAGGTCAGGCCTACCTAGATGATATCCCTATTTTAAGGTTAACTGATCTGGGACCTTAAATCTGTCTGTGGAATCCCTTCACAGCAGTATCTAGGTTAGTGTTTGAATAACTGGGGTGTGTGTATGTATACCAGAGGTGGGATGCTTAGGGACCATCTTCGGATTCTGCCTACCATACTAACCATATTTCAGATGAATTACTGTCAGAATATTATAAGGACTTATTCTGATATCATGAGGACTTTTGGGAGACTATTTTCATTTTGTATGGGTATATAGATCTGTAGAAGGGTATTCTCATAGAATGTTGAGCCCAAGTGCTTTAGATAGACTCTGTGTTATTTAGTAATATATAAATGAAACCTTTTTTTTCATAAACAATTGAATAGGAATCACTTTTCCTTAAAGTTTAGAAGGGAGTAAGAGTAAAGGATCTGGACATGATTTACACATTGTATTTTCCAAGTATTCTAGGGCTGTTAATGGATAGCACAGACTACTGGTGGCCTTTGCATTGTCCACTAAAGAAACTGCAAGGCTAGTTGGTGTAGGCCTTTAATTACATAATATATAGACACAGAATTGAAAGTTGATTTGAAAATCTGTAAAACTTTTATTTCATTAATTTGATAAGTTGTCATTGAGTACTTCTGGGCTTAATTTTTATTAGATTTTATATTAGAATTCATTCTAGGTAAAAAGCATACAATTAGGAAGAAAGGCCATGGTTCCCATGGAACATTTGTCTGATGAGGAGATGACTGATAATAAACCAGTGAATCAATAACCTTTTTTAAAAAGTGGAAAAATAATGTATGAAGATCAAAATAAGGGAGATGGACAATGTTGCCAAGGGGGAAGGCTTCACATACTCAAGTGCATTTATCTTGAACCTGTGTTAAGTAACCTGCTTTACATTCCAGATATAACCTTCAGGACTGAACTCTTAACTCTTCATCTTAACCCTCTGTTTTGCTTGGCTTTAATGGTTTGCAGTGAAGAATAGATGAGCCCACTGAATTCCATGGCTCCTGTGTTTAAGTTTGATGAACAGAGTGGAAACACCATCCGCATCCTCTTCCATAAAGAAATGTTGTGCGTTTGGTTGGATAAGGTCAGGTCATGAGAAAATGAGCTTGCGGGAAATTGCTTACCTTGCTCCCAATGCCAGTGGAAATAGGTGTCCCTTTTAGGTCTCAGAAAAGATCCAAACCCACTCTTCTTTTTTCTGGATCTGTTCCACCTGTGATGCCTATTTTTCTCAGTCTGAGGTAAATTCCCAGACTAAATGGCTGTACTTTTAAGTTTCTTGTTCCAACTTGTTTTTCTGTGTGTAGATGAAAGTTCAACTGTAGAAGATGGACGTCCTGCTCAGGAAGTGTGACATTGCTACACAACAAAACTGATGTTTCTAATATTCAAGAGAATTCTGACTAGAAAGGTATTTCCATGATGAGGATATTAGGATGCAGGGGCCACAGTCAAGGAAAAAGTAATTGAAGTGTTAAAAGTATTGACTGGGAATTCCAGATGCCAACAAATATCTTCACTTTAGAGTACAGCAATACTCTTGCATAAGCTGGATCACTCCTCCTTCCACCCCCACTTCCTTATTCCATGTGTGAAATAATGGTCACAATGAGTTATTTAGGGCATCAGCATTAGTTGCCAAACACACTTCACCACAACACAGCACCACCACGAACACACAAATAACACACACATACACACACATTATGGATAAGGAAACTCAGAATCACCATGCAGAAGAGCAAGGTTCTTTGATAATCAGTATTCCACGGAATTCAGTGAGAACTTATTTTTAGAAACAACCTTCTGGATTGTACAGTACATAAAATGGCTATTCAATTTGTTTTAGGAATTCAACATTTTTTTGGTAGTCTCTGTTTCAATAGCAGTTAATATTCAAACTGCAAGAAGAGACTTGTCTATTTCAGCCTGAAATGAACTACCTGTGATGGATCCATAAAGTATAACAAGTCACAAAAGTCAAATAAATTCTTCTCAAATACATCACATTCTGTGGTATTTTTAGCAAATGCTATTTAGTTAAAATGCCAAGTTAGTAAGGAATCCAGGGCTGGATTGAGATTAGGCCCTGACACTCTCAGGCCTAACACATTTCATGGAAAATATACAGACTGCTAGGCAATCTCCCATGGATTGAAGTAATCAGACACTCATTTTTTGGAACCATGAGTGCTATGCCCCGCCATGCAATGCTATGGCAAAGAAAAGACTCCAAATTTCTAAATAACTCCATTAGTTCCACAACATGACAATTCCTGGGTGGTACCTTGATCTCTGACATAGTGCTAATGCAGAGGGTTGTAGGTCTCACTCACTTACACTAAGACAAGGCAGGCTTATTTGTTCTTGTTTTCTCTGCAACCTAGAGCCTTGCCTTCATTAGGTCCACTGTTTGCCTGGTGCCGGCAAGAAAGGACTCAGGCAATATCTGAATTTCCAACAATGACAAGAGGATATTCAAACTTGAAGAGGGAGTTCAAAGAGTAGCAAAAACAAAATAGAAAATGGAAGTGTTCAGCTGAACTCAGAAAGGATTTCCTTGTTTATTTTTTTCACTTTGCTTATGGCTAGACTAATGGCCTCTGTTGTGGGAGACAGCTTATTAGTGAAGTGAAACCTCCCATCAGCTGGAAGATAACCACATATGGAAATGGTGACACGATCAGAGGCTGCCTGCATTTAGTACAGTGATGGAGGCACAATTTCTTGCCAATTGTTTTATTTTTTAAAGGAAAATCAGATAGATACTCATTTTATTATACAACAGTCTAAATAAGCTCTTAAAAAACTTGATTTAAGAAAATGTTTGCTACTGCCCTTAATGTACAAGCAAAAAATTAGTCACCCAAAGGGTCAGACCAAATATCAATAAATTTATTTTTTCTTCTATGAGGAAATAATAAGCAATTTGATATGAACAAACTTTTCCAGTTCCAGAATACCAGTAGAAATTATCCCTTATAAAGTCAATCCATGTTAATTTACTCTGACTAGCGTCTATGAAAATATGTCTAACAACCATGTAAAGATATGCTAAGCATGCGTTCTCCTTTAATGCTTCAACCACGACCAGCTACTATATTTGCTCTTCTGAGATGTTAACATTTTGAAATGAATAAGGAAAATGGCAGACCATCTATTTAGGTACCAGTGTTCTGACCTCAGGATTCAGAGGGCTGTCTAGGTTAAGAAAGAGCATATTCTTAGTTGTGTCAGAACTTTGCCTTCTAGTAAAGAAAAGGCAGCATTATCCCAAAAGACTGGTCTAAAGACAGGAAAGCACTACACTAGTATATTGTGAATAGATTTTTAGTTTTTAGTAGTTCAGTACATTCTGGAAAAATCCCCAAGTTATCATTCTCTCACGTTTGAATGAGAATGTATTGTTTACCCACAACAAAGTCCTACTGGGACAGAGATGCTGCAGAGGTTAAACATCTATCACCTGGGAAGAGGGAATTCTGCTGACGAAATGCCTTAGCAACACCAAGAGGTCTGTGGGAAGGTGGTGATGTGTCCGAACTCTAGCAGTACTCTAATATGTGCTGTCAGGAAACAATGGATTTGTTCTCTGACTCACACATCCTCCCCAATGTCAGCTGGCTATGTAGTTCCCTAAAAGGGAAAGTTCATGCACTCCACTGAGGGATAGATCCAGGTTCTGTGGGTATAGAAGATTATCCACTTTGGGGAAACTTCTTTAAGATAAAGATGAACTTTTATTTGTAATGAAGACATGCATCACTATAAACTAGATATTTTAAGAAGTTGGTATATATCATAAATTTCATGAAATCCAGGAAAATAACATGATATTCTTATAAACTGCTTAACATAGTCTTTGTATCTCTTTTCTCTCCAGCTTGTGATTGCATATTTTAAAATACTTTCTTAATATGCCCGTGATTTCATATTATTCTTTTCCAATGGTGAAGGAGAAAGAGACTTGTACCTTTAATGTGGCAGCTCTGACTCACTCATTCCCCACCAACCTTGCTTGTTCTCCATCACTCACATACTTCCTGGGCTGGGTACCATAGGACATACTCATATTGTAAGACAATATGTGGCTCTCACCTTCATGTCCCCAGGTGAGCTGGCACAGATGATGTAGGGATTTTCCCAGAGGCCTTTTCTGTTTTTGGACTGCCAGCATTAACTCCACTATTATGTGAAAGGAACAACACATAAAATATTCCACCTAATCCAAAGCAAATGTAATCACATGACTTTTTCCCTGTACCGGGCATGACTACTTCATCCCCTTAACATAAGGTTCTAACTAATTGCCCACACACAAAAAAAATGTGAAGAATTCTTACAGAAATATATGACCACATGGACACTTCATCAGTTTCATTAACTCCATGCTGAATATGCCTTGGGATCTCTACAGTTTTTTTGGCTTCCAGAAGAATAATTTTGTTAGGAATATTTTGCTAAGATAGAACCATTATTTTTGCATACTTTTCCTCTTTAACCCATTTAAACATTTTGTCATGTGTATTTTAGAAAAAATTTTTACGTTTTCAACTCTGTCAAAATCAACTGCTAAAAACGTTCCCATTATCAATAGAATTTGTGCTACAGTGAATTGGTTAGACATTCCATATGGAACAGCAGACTATGTTTCTCTCACTTAACCTATGGTGAACTAATAATACAGTTTAAAGCAGGTGACTTGAGCTAATTTGGATATTTATAATATGTTTACTGGAATAAAGTTGACATACAATATTATATTGTTTCAGATATACAACATAGTGACTTGATAATTATATCCATTACTAGATGCTTGCCACAGTAAGTGTAGTTACCCCATTACCATACCAAGATATTACAATATTATTGGTTATATTCTCTATGTTGTACTTCCATTCCTATGACTGACTTACTTTACAATTTGCAGTTTGTACCTCTTTCTCCCCTGCACCTATGCCACGCATCTCCCTATGGTAACCAATAATCTGTTGTCCATATGTGTGGGTCTATCTCTGTTTGTTTTCTTAGATTCCACATATAAATGAAATCAGAGTACTTATAATATATAATATGTGAGCTTTTTTTTCCCTACATGAAAAAAGCGCCAAGTAATTTAAAAATTTAAGGGATTGTTTTTCACTTCTCTGTCCTTTTATAACAATGTAAAATGATGCCTAATGCTTCACCCCATATGATTTTAACCCCTAGGTGATAATTTCAGGAGCAGGAACTTACATTTGCAGGTTGGAGAAGAGAACCAAAAACATAGTGGGGGAAGCAGAGGGCTGCCAGATAAGATCACCCTACATTATGTGGCTTAAAATCATGCAATGAACATCCACCCCAACACTGAGGGAAAGGAATATAATTGTCTCAAAACTTTTCCCTAAAACCAGTTCATATGGTTGAGGAGTAGGGGAAAGAAAGGCAATAAATAATTTGCCTGTACGCTCCTCATAAACTTAGAATTAAACTACCTAGTTATGTTTTCAATTATTTAGATGTTTGGATAGATTCTTTTAAGGGTATGTCCTCGGGATAATTTTAATGAGCTCTACTTTATGTTAAGGAAAATAATATCTTATTTTAAACTTTCTGGGCATTTTTAAAAGACTTTGAGTTTACCACCAATTCCATAAAAGCCAATCTTAAGTTTGAAGCAAGTAAGCAAAAAGAAAATTAATTAAAAACTTTAATGAAGCTTCTTAAAGAATCCATACTAATTTAGATATTTCAAGTTTATACAGTACATAGCTTGTATGAACTTTAGTACACTGATGTCTGTTGGCTAGTCATTCTCCATGGATATTTAGACAATGAAACACAAACCTTGGAACAAATTTCTATTTTATAAGCAAAGATAAATTTTAAAATTGTAGTATCTTCTTTTACAGCCCTTCTGTGATTCATTTGTTACTGATAGCATCCATTTTCAGGAAAGCAATCATTTCATGATTATTGTGAAAAAGCCATCTTTTTGAAATTGATTTTCTACATTTTCATTGAGGTTTTCATAAGTTCATTGTTATTTACTAAGGACAAATGGGACTGCTTTAAACATCTCTGGTAAGGTCATCTTATGGTGTTTTAAAACTGTTTTCTGCATTGTAGTTACAAGTTTGTAGGCTTAGAATAAATACAAAAAGAATCAAATGAAAATAAAGTCATGCCTTGGACTCTATCAAATAGAAAATTGTTTCTATAAGCTCAATGTAATAACACATAGCAGGTAGAACCAGCTCTTTTTCCAAAAAAAAAAAGTAAGTAATTTGTGAAAATTACCTAAATCTCTATAATACAATATTAAATCTATTATTTTTTGGAAATTTCCATTTTCTAATTGCATGTATTTCTAATAAGTGTAGCTTTCATGAAGTCAAAGTTGCAGGGATAATTAAAAATATTAAAAGATGCCTAATATTGCTTAAACTTATAAGTTTATAAATTAAAACTATACAGAGAGGCCACTTTTTATCAAACAAATTGAATAAAGGATAAAAATTTGACCACATACTCTGTTGGAATGACTGTAGAAAACAGGCTCTGTCACACATTTTTGGTGGAATGAAAAATGTTATTATTCTTTGGAGGCAATTTAGCAACCTAGAAAAATTACGTATTTATTTCTCACATTCCACAGCAACCTGGCATCTCAGACATTATCCCAGTATGTCCTGGGCTAAAAATATGTGTTGGCATAAACAAAAACCAAAAAGCAATACATACGTGAGGTTTTATTGCAGCACTATTTGTAATAACAAAAACTGGAAACAACCCTAATGCCCATCCATAGCTGACTGAACTATGCTACATACAGACAATGGAGTATGGTGCAGCTGTAAGGAAAAGTGAAGGGATATATGTATAGACTGTGTGAAATGATCTCAAGGATATGTTGTTAACAAAAAGGAAGAGGGAGAAATTATATATAGCATATGACCATTTATCCAATAGAGGAAGAGATATAAATGTATTACCTTCCATAATAAAAATCAAGAATAAACTTAAAGATATTTTTAGAATAGTAACTTTTAAGTAGAGGAAGATGAAAGGAAAAAGCGCATAGAGATAGAAACCAGACTTCTCTGAAAACTAGGGGAGAATCCTTTGCCTCTTCTAGCTTCTGGTGCTCGCCAGCAATTTCAGCCTCTGATGTCACATGGCCATCATTTCCCTGTGTGTGTCTCTCTCTCTCTCTCCTAAGGACAGAAGTCATTTTGGATCAAGGGCCCATCCTGCCCCAGTATAACATCATCCTACTTGACTAATTACATCTGCAACAACTCTGTTTCCAAGTAAGGTCACATTCCAAGGGGACACAATTCAACCCATATCAGGAAATTTGTCAACATTTTACATATTTATGTAAAAGCAAAAACATTCCCTAAAACCTCAAAATGAAATGAAACAAATGAACCTACTACATACCAAGCCAGTGTCATAATCACACAAAGGAATTCCTTCAGGATGCCTTGAAAGGCGATGCTTGGACTGTACAGATTTAGAGGGAAATATCCTAAGGATAAAAGAGCTACTGAGAAATCTTTAACTCTTTTCAGTTCAGATAATGTAGATAAATATGCTAAAGTCATTAGAAACCTAGCTTTTTAGCATCATTGGATACAAATATAAAGTCAAAGATATTAAATTTGAACTGGAAATATCAATATGAATATGTGATATATTTTTTCTTATGTAGATAAATATGCTAAAGTCATTAGAAACCTAGCTTTTTAGCATCATTGGATTGCTACAAAGAAGGTTCCAGAATACTTGTCACCATCTAGTAGTGATTCTAGCCAGAGCGGAAATATCTTCCTTTGCCTTCATTTCCATGACCTATGGCAAAGGGATGGAAATGCTCTGTGTTCATAAGAACAGGAAAAACAAAACCAAACCCAGGAGTTGTGCCGCCACTGGCTGCGGCCTGAGGTGCACTCTGAGGAGCAGATACTGGAGCTGCTAGTGCTGGAACAGTTCCTGGGTGCACTGCCTGGGAAGCTGTGGATATGGGTGGAGTCGCAGCATCCAGAGGACTGCCTGGAGTCAGTGGCCCTGGTGGAGGATGTGACCTGGATATCTGAGGAGGAAGCATTTCCCACCGAGGACCCCCCCTGCCCTCCCGAGACCACAGCTCAGCCAGAAGAAGAGGAGGATGTGACTGTCTGGCCTGCGAAGGTGCTGCCTTAGGAACCAGTGACCTTCCTGGACATAGCCGTGGACTTCAGCAAGGAAGAGTGGGGGCTGCTGGGCCCTTCGCCGAGGACCGAGTACCACGACGTGATGCTGGAGACCTTCGGACACCTGGTCTCTGTGGGGTGGGAAGCTACACTAGAAAGCAAACAGTTAACTCCGAAGTCTAACATACCTGAGGAAGAACCAGCCCAGGACCTGAAAGTGGGGGAGTTCCCAAAGGATGGTGCCTGGGCCTCTACCTCGAGAGGCGTCTTGCCAGCCGGGGCCCCAGAAGTCTTGGACACAGCACTGAAACAAGTGGCGCTTCCTCAGGAAAAGCCCCTCCCCCAGAAGTTGCACTGTGAAAGCTCCCGCCCCAGGCAGCCACTGCCCTTGACAGAGGCCATGTCCCACTGCAGAAGACTCTAGCTGGGAAACGCTTACGCACGTGTAGCTCCCGGGTTAAAGTGACGTGTAATCCCCGGTAAACATTCATCAGAAGAGCCACGAGGGGAAGAAAGCCCGGGACAGAGGTGGCCGTGCCAGGACCTTCTGCCGTGGCCCTCAGCAGATCACGTTCACGAGGATTCACAAAGGGGGTGACGTCTGCCGATGCAGTGAGTGCGGTAAAACATTCCGGAACCCAAGATACTTCTCTGTGCATAAGAAAATCCACACCGGAGAGAAGCCCTACGTGTGTGGGGACTGTGGGAAAGCATTCGTTCAGAGCTGCTCCCTCACACAGCATCAGAGAGTTCACACCGGGGAGAGGCCATTCCAATGTCGGGAGTGTGGGCGCACGTTCAACAACCGCTCGGCCATCTCCCAGCACCTGAGGACTCATACGGGGGCCAAGCCCTACCCGTGCCAGGACTGCGGGAAAGCCTTCCGCCAGAGCTCCCACCTCATCAGGCACCAGAGGACACACACCGGGGAGCGCCCCTACCTGTGTAACAGGTGTGGGAAGGCCTTCCCCCAGAGCTCGCACCTCATTGGGCATCAGAAGACACACAGTGGAGTGAAGTGCCAGAAGAAACAGCCCGCCGCCTAGCTCTCAAGTGGGCTGAGGAGACTGGGCCTTTTCAGCTTGGTCCTGCGCCGCCCTGCAGTGGGCCTGCTTGGGATGCAGAGCCAGCGTGGAAAGAGACGCCCAGTGGTGGTGACCTCTCAAGGCCACAGGAGACTGCCCTGCATAAAAGTAAATAGGAAAACTGGTGGCGAGTCGTTGCTGATGAATCCAACAATTGGAAACAGATTTACACTTTTTACTCAGTTGCTTTGTTGTAATTATTTGTTCATTTGGTCACCAAGAGTGATATTAGGGAAACCTGAAAATGCTTATGATGTATGTTTAAAAAGCCAGGTACCAGAAAGTCTGTGCACTAATGTATTTGTTATAATATTTATGCATATGGACAAGGATTAAAAGAGAACATGGATAAGTAAAGTATATTTCTATGGTAAAAAAAAAGTCATAAAAACTTTACTCTTGGAAAATATATCCCTCCTAACATAGTCATAAAATAATAGTCAAAAAACATAGTCATAAAATAAACAAAAATGATTTGTGAATATGCTTCATTCTGGCCCAAAGAGACAATACATTTCTAATTTGGCTCTTCTGAAGTAAAAGACTTGAATTCAATGCTCTCTTAAATTCTGAAGTTGAAAATGTCTTTACAGACCCAAAACCAAATGAAATCAAACTAAAAGGAAATGCTAAAAAAGGGACCCAAGTCTTGTTTGGTTTTAGACCTGATGACTTAGGGAAGATGAATACATTTAGTAGGTAAAGAGATTCTGAGCAGACACTACAACTTCTAGATCTTGGGGTTTTTGCATGAATTTCCATTTTCTCTCTAAATGAAGGCTTTGATCTTAGTTCTGATCTTAGTTCGTTTTCACTACTCATGACACTTTCTACGCTTTAGGCTTCACTGGCTGCAAGAGTGGAGAGGGAATGTGGAATGAGCTGGGGTTCTGTTTTCTTTGTAAACTGCAATCCTCAGAAACACCTTGGGAAGTATGAGATTCCAATATTGGAAACTGAAGGACCTTCTCATCTCCAGAGTGGTTCTGATTTGTTTTTTACTCTTTCCTCTAAATTTCTACAATGGAGAGAAAAGGAACCCTGGGAGACTTATGGAAGTATAGAATATATTTGTAGCATTTCAAGTTATGTTCGGATATCTATTTCTTGTGGCAAACATTCTTCTGTTGCATCTGTGCCTCCACCCCTTCCAACTATTCTGCAAGGATATCAGAAGTAACAGTGATGTGCTGGAGCTGGCTCACAATGCCTTAGGAGACTGACGGTTACATTTTTAGGAATTTGTGAACTGGTTATTAAGATATTGTAAGCTTGGAATGGGTCATGGCAGACGTATTTCTACCACAGAAACTGCCAATCACAGTAGTGCCTTGATTAACAGTGTCACCTTTTGGGAATAAGTCTAAACTTCCACTCTACCACAAGCTTCCTTCCCAGAACAAACCCCCTGAAATATGAAACGGGAAGTAATGTAAAATCGATTCATTTGTAAAGGGAAAAAAATGCAATTTTATATATGCAACCCATCAAATGGAAATTATTCCCTATGTGTGGGAGCTACATATATATACTTGATCATAAATATTTGGACCCATAAAGATCTAGAAATACAAAAACTATTTAGTCATTCTTTTTGTTATTTAGTGTGTTTGGAAAGTAAGATAGTCTGACTAATCAAATACTCTCTTTTTTTTTAAGTGACCAAAGTGCCTGGATATGGATTATAAATTCTAAAGAAATAAAATACAAAAATATATTCGTAATGAAATTTTACAGAATACAATTTGATTTTGTGATGATTCAGATGGCTCCTCACTAATTAAGAACCATCATTTTGAGCAATATATTTTGTCCTACTTCAGATGCTGAGAGATTACTAGTGAGTGCAATGTCAGGGACAAAATATACATACACAGATCAAAAATTGATAGTGGAGAAATTCAGATGCCAAGAGAAGTCATTATCAGAGACATTCTGCCAATATTTGCAGAATCCTAATATTCTCTTCAACCTAGCTTTTCAAACACTTTTACTCAGCCCTTTATGCTTCAAATCTGTATCACTCTGGGCTTCACCAGGAGAACAGAGTCACTCTAAGTATAATGGGGAAAGGGAACTAATACAGGAATTAGTGTTTAATTAAATGATAAGGGAGCTGAGGGAGTCAAAGTTTGGAATGCTGAGCCTGGATGACTGGGAAAACAGTCAGCAACAACCTTAGGCTGAAGTACTCAAATGAGCGAGAAGCCACTGCTCTTGGAGATGGCCAAAGGCCCTGGCCACCACAGCCATATTACTTTGTGGGGCATCTGTGAACCACCTGAGAAGAGTTGCTTCTGCTTCACTTCTGCATTCCAAATCTTGCAGGAGTTCCTCTCACTAGAGGACTATAATCCAGAGCCATATGAAAAGGGATTCTGAGAAATGTAACTCCAAGACTCAGAAGGCAGCAGTGGTGGTGTGAGTTGACCACACACAATCCTGCACAGCATGTGTACTTGTCAGGGTTCTTCAGAGAAACAAGTCTGGTAGGGCTGAGTTTGATATGTCAATCAGGGATGACTGGGAGACATGGCACTATAGGATACTGTGATGGTTAATTTTATGTTTCAAATATGAATGTATTCACACACACACACACACACACAGATTTATTATGAGTAATTGACTCATGCAATTATGGAGGCTGAGGCTGAGAAGTCCCAAGATCTACCATCTGTAAGCTGGACACCCTGTAATGCTAGTTCTGCAGTTCCCGGAGGTCTAAGAACAGGGAAAGACAATGGTGTGAGTTCTAGTCTGAGGGCCCAAGGACTGGAGGGCCAGTCCAAAGTCCCAGTCCTTGGATAGGAGAAGACCAATGTCCCAGTTCAAACAGCCAGAGAGAGAGAGAGTTCCCCTTAGTCCACCTTGTATTCTGACCTTCAATGGTTGGATGGTGCCTGCCCATCTTGGGGAGAGCAATCCGCTTTACTCAGTCCACTGATTCAAATACTAATCTCCTCTGGGAACACCTTCACAGCACACAGAAATAGTGTTTTACCTGGTGTCAGGGTATCCCATGATCTAGTCAATTTGACACATAAAATTAACCATCACAGCATCCTATAGGGCAGTGTCTCTGTTTTACACATTATCCTCAGTCTTAATCATTTCCGCCTAACACTTGTTCTAATAGTGACTTCTAAGTTATCAATTCACTTTTATGCTTTCATAAAATTATGGGAATGCTGTACTAGTTAATTAAAATAATGATGTGACTAACAAAATAGAATGCCCATTGAGAAAAAGAAAAGCAGCTATGACAAGATGGTAAAACTGATAATTGGTGGTTACCAAACAGAATGACACCAATGTTCCAATTTCAAGGATGGCCTTTCTGATGAATCACTTTATCCCCTCCCTTCCCCCAAACACACACCTCTGTATTCCTGCTGTATTATGCACACATTGTTGAAATTTTATCTCCAAGCAAAAGACAAGGAGAAAAAAGTCAGCCAGTACACCAACCTTTAAGAAGAAGAAAGAAAAATGGATTAGATAGATTTGGAGGTTAATTTCTCTCATTAAAAAAAAAGGAGAAATAAAGGAGAAAAGCTAAAACGTCAAAAGCGGTAAAACTCAGCCATTCTCATTTCTTTGTGCCTCACCCTCCACTTCAGAAACCTTGATTTTTCTTATGCTTTAAAAATCTGAATATTTATCTATCTTATCTTTCAAGTTGTTTGTAAAGCACCAGGGACAATTTGACAATGAAAAGGCTCCCCTCACTCTACAACTACCAGTTGGCTCCTTTGAATTCCCATGTTCATTATCTTTGAATAATTGTGCCTTTTCATCTCAGGTAATACTAAGTCCCAGCACTTCAAGGAGACCCTTAACAAGGCTGCACCCTTTCCTTCAAGAGCCCAGTACCAGAGTCCGCCTGGCTCCACAGTGAGTTGTGGACGGGCCAAGACTGACACTCTGCCAGGTGGGGGCTGGACAGCCCAGCCCACTATGGCCAGTGGCCAAGGCAGGGAGACCCTTCTCCCACCTCTTCTCCACTGAGGCTCCCACTGCACGTGAGATACCCGGGTGAGGGTGTGCAAGGTGCACCATACGGTACCAGAAGTAGGACAGAGTTGCCCCTGGGAGCAAATTGAGGGGTACTGGGGTCCTCGCTTCCACTGCTGATGAACCTGGACCTAAGGGAAAGGAAAAGAGTGAGACCAGTAATGGAGAGAGGAGCAGGAAGAGAACAGCGAGCCTTAGGAGAAAAGGAAGGAAGGAGGAGGAGGAGGATGCTGCCGTCTCGGTGGCTGCCCAGAGCAGCCAGACTGCGCTGGCCAGTCTGCATTGCACTCGCCTGCCGCTCCGTGAGCCACGCCGCTCCATGCGCCCGCCCCTGCGCAGGTCTGGGCGTCTCCACGTGCTGGCTGGCAGCAGCCGCCCCAGCGTCTGGGAGTGAGAGTGCTGCCGCCCTGCTTCCTGAGGGGCCAGCCGGCAGCCCGAGGGTGGCAGCCGCATAGAGCCTGTCTAGCCCCAGCCACGTGCGGGCTGCGATGGCGGGCGCTCTAGAGAATTACCTTCTCAAGCACTGCTGACACCAAGGTGAGAGCGCCCTCGGGACAGAGGCACTCAGCAAACCTTCCCCACGTCGTGGGGAAATTAGGGGCGCCAGCTGAGTCACCCATGGATGCGCTCCTTTCCTTCCTTCCTCCTTTTCTGTGACGTGGGAGTTCCAGTGAGTCCTCCAAGAGAAGGTCGTTGGCCTTGCCTTCACAAGCCTAACTGTTGCATCTAGAAAGGACAGAGGAAACTGGGGGAGCATGAAGACAGATAACACTTGCTAATATAAAAGGTGCAATATGAAAGTTTGCAGAACTGTAGAACTGAATCTATTCCTAGTTCTAATCAGAGTCGTTGATTAATCTCAAACAAAATTACAGACGTATACTCTGTGCCAGGCACTGGGGATACCTGAGTGAATGAAATAGACAAAATTACCAGCCCTTTTCCATTTTTGTGAACCAGTTTAGTGATCATTCAATCTCTCCCTCACTCTCTCAAAAAATGTCTGTCGCACAGAGCTCACGTATTAAATGTAACAAGATAATCTTTCAGTGCATAAGAACACAGAAGACTCTCTGAACACTATAAAGAACTCTGCCAATGTAACACATTAGACTGCACGAAATGAAATAATCTTACGATTTAAAAAAATCACCTAAGAATGTTTAGAGTTCAAAGTCCAACTGGAAAAAAAAATGAACAATAAACAATGATAGCACCTGGCACTTTGTCTCTGATCAGTTATAAAACTTAAAATAGAAATTCTTAGCATTTATTTTAAGTTACTAGGTTTATTTTCTGTCTTCCCTTAAGAGGACAGCTGCAAAATTCTTAGAATTGCCTTTGCATCAGCTCCCCTGAGTTGAGATATCACACTCTTCCTGTTTACAAAAAACGACTACAAATGAACAGACAACTAGATGGTGAAAATTTTTCATAAGCAGTATGGTGACTTCACAGAGAGTTGCAAAGGTGGATTACTTCAAGGATTAAAGGGGAAAAGTTCAGTTTCAGAATCTGGTTATATATATATATACTTTTTTATATATAATTTAATTTGGTATCATAAATCTACAATTACATGTGCTATATTATGGTCATTAAACTACCCTTCATCAGGTCCCCCCACACACCCCATTACAGTCACTGTCCATCAGCATAGTGAGATGCTATAGAATCACTACTTGCCTTCTCTGAGTTGTACAACCCTTCCCGAGCCCCCCCCCAACATTACGTCTGTGAATCATAATGCCCCTTTTTCCCTCTTATCCCTCCCTTCCCACCCATTTTCCCCAGTCCCTTTCCCTTTGGTAACTATTAGTCCATTCTTGGGTTCTGTGAGTCTGCTGCTATTTTGTTCCTTCAGTTTTTTTTCTTTGTTCTTATACTCCACATATGAGTGAAATCATTTGATACCTGCCTTTTTCGGCTTGGCTTATTTCACTGAGCATAATACCCTCTACCTCCATCCATGTTGTTGCAAATTGTAGGATTTGTTTTCTTCTTATGGCTGAATAATATTCCATTGTGTATATGTACCATTTCTTCTTTATCCATTCATCTTTGATGGACACTTAGGTTGCTTCCATTTCTTGGCTATTGTAATTAGTGCTGCGATAAACATAGGGGTGCATATGTCTTTTTCAAATTGAGCTGCTGCATTCTTAGGGTAAATTCCTAGGAGTAGAATTCCTGGGTCAAATGGTATTACCATTTTGAGTATTTTGAGGAACCTCCATACTGCTTTCCACAATGGTTGAACTAATTTGCAGTCCCACCAGCAATGTAGGAAGGTTCCCTTTTCTCCACATCCTCGCCAACATTTGTTGTTGTTTGTGTTTTCGATGTTGGCCATCCTCACTGGTGTGAGGTGATATCTCATTGTGGTTTTAATTTGCATTTCTCTGATGATTAGAGATGTGGAGCATCTTTTCATGTGCCTGTTGGCCATCTGAATTTCTTCTTTAGAGAAGTGTCTATTCATGTCCTCTGCCCATTTGTTAATTGGATTATTTGCTTTTTGTTTGTTAAGGTGTGTGAGTTCTTTAGATATTTTGGATGTCAACCCTTTATCAGATACATCATTTTTGAATATATTCTCCCACACTGTAGGATCTCTTTTTGTTCTACTGATGGTGTCCTTTGCTGTACAGAAGCTTTTCAGCCTGATATAGTCCCACTTGTTCATTTTTGCTTTTGTTTCCCTTGCCCGGGGAGATATGTTCATGAAGAAGTCGCTCATGTTTATGTCCAAGATATTTTTGCCTATGTTTTTTTCTAAGAGTTTTATGGTTTCATGATTTACATTCAGGTCTTTGATCCACCTTGAATTTACCTTTGTGTATGGGGCTAGACAGTAGTCCAGTTTCATTCTCTTACATGTAGCTGTCCAGTTTTTCCAACAGCAGCTGCAGAAGAGGCTGTCATCTCCCCATTGTCTATCCAAGGCTCCTTTATCAAATATTAATTGACTGTATATGTTTGGGTTAATGTTTGGATTTTCTATTCTGTTCCACTGGTCTGTGGGTCTGTTTTTGTGCCAATACCAAATTGTCTTGATTACTGTGGCTTTGTAGTAGAGCTTGAAGTCAGGGAGCGTAATTCCCCTGTTTTATTCCTCCTTCTCAGGATTGCTTTGGCTATTCGGGGTCTTTTGTGGTTCCATATGAATTTTAGAATTATTTGTTCCAGTTCATTGAAGAAAGCTGTTGGTAGTTGGATAGGGATTGCGTTGAATCTGTAGATTGCTTTAGGTAGTATAGCCATTTTGACAATATTTATTTTTCCTAGCCAAGAGCATGGGATGCATTTCCATTTATTAGTGTCTTCTTTAATTTCTCTTAGGAGTGTCTTCTACTTTTCAGAGTACAGGTCTTTCACTTCCTTCATTAGGTTTATTCCTAGGTATTTTATTCATTTGATGCAATTGTGAATGGAATTGTTTTTCTGATTTCTCTTTCTGTTAGTTCATTGTTAGTGTACAGGAAAGCAACAGATTTCTGTGTGTTAATTTTGGATCCTGCAACTTTGCTGAATTCAGATATTAGTTCTAGTAGTTTGGGAGTGGAGAATTTATGGTTTTTTATGTACAGTATCATGTCATCTGCAAATAGTGACAATTTGACTTCTTCTTTACCAATCTGGATGCCTTGTATGTCTTTGTTTTGTCTGATTGCCGTGGCTAGGACCTCCAGTACTATGTTGAATAACAGTGGAGAGAGTGGGCATCCCTGTCTTGTTCCTGATCTTAGATGAAAAGCTTTCAGCGTCTCGCCGTTAAGTATGATGTTAGCTGTGGGTTTGTCATATATGGCCTTTATGATGTTGAGGTACTTGCCGTCTATACCCATTTTGTTGAGAGTTTTAATCAGGAATGGATGCTGAATTTTGTCAAATGCTTTTTCAGCATCTATGGAGATGATCATGTGGTTTTTGTTCTTCTTTTTGTTGATGTGGTGGATGATGTTGATGGATTTTCGAATGTGGTACCATCCTTGCATCCCTGGGATGAATCCCACTTGATCATGGTGTATGATCCTCTTGATGTATTTTTGAATTCGGTTTGCTAATATTTTGCTGAGTATTTTTGCATCTACATTCATCAGGAATATTGGTCTGTAATTTTCTTTTTTGGTGAGGTCTTTGCACGGTCTTGGTATTAGAGTGATGCTGGCTTCATAGAATGAGTTTGGAAGTATTCCCTCCTCTTCTATTTTTTGGAAAACTTTAAGGGGAATGGGTGTTATTTCTTCTCTATATGTCTGGTAGAATTCAGAGGTGAATCCATCCGGTCTGGGGGGTTTTGTTCTTGGGTAGTTTTTGATTACAGATTCAATTTCATTGCTGGTGATTGGTCTGTTTAGTTTCTCTGTTTCTTGCTTTGTCAGTCTTGGAAAGTTGTATTTTTCTAAGAAATTGTCCATTTCTTCTAGGTTTTCCAGCTTATTAGCATATAGATTTTCATAATATTCTCTTATAATTCTTTGTATTTCTGTGGGGTCTGTCGTTATTTTTCCTTTCTCATTTCTGATTCTGTTATGTGTGTAGATTCTCTTTTTCTCTTAATGAGTCTGGCTAGGGTTTATCTATTTTGTTTACTTTTTCAAAGAACCAGCTCTTGGTTTCATTGATTTTTTTTCTATTGTTTTATTATTCTCAATTTTATTTATTTCTTCTCTAATCTTTATTATGTCCCTCCTTCTGGTGACTTTGGGCCTCATTTGTTCTTCTTTTTCCAATTTCAGTAATTGTGTCTTTAGACTATTCATTTGGGAATGTTCTTCTTTCTTTAGATAGGCCTCAATTGCAATATCCTTTCCTCTTAGAACTGCCTTTGCTGTGTCCCACAGAAGTTGGGCTTTGTTTTGTTGTTGTCATTAGTCTCCATATGTTCTTTGTTTTCTGTTTTGATTTGGTCGTTAACCCATTGATTAATTAGGAGAATGTTGTTAAATCTCCATGTGTTTGTGAGGCTTTTTGGTTTCTTTCTAAAATTTATTTCTAGTTTTATACCTTGGTGATCTGAGAAGTTGGTTGGTAGGATTTCAATATTTTTGAATTTACTGAGCTTCTTTTTGTGGCCTAGTATGTGGTCTATTCTGGAAAATGTTCCATGTGCACTTGAGAAGAATGTGTATCCTGCTGCTTTTGGGTGTAGAGTTCTGTAGATGTCTGTTAGGTCCATCTGTTCTAGTGTGTTTTTCAGTGCCTCTGTGTCTTTACTTATTTTCAGTCTGGTTGATCTGTTCTTTGGAGTGAGTGGTGTGTTGAAGTCTCCTAAAATGAATGCATTGCTGTCTATTTCCTCTTTAATACTGTTAGTATTTGTTTAACATATACTGGCACTCCTGTGTTGGGTTTATGTATATTTATAATGGTTATATGTTCTTGTTGGACTGACCCCTTTATCATTATGTAATGTCCTTCTTTATATCTTGCTACTTACTTCATTTTGAAATCTGTTTTGTCTGATGCAAGTACTGCAACACCTGCTTTTTTCTCTTTGTTGTTTGCATGAAATATCTTTTTCCATCCCTTTACTTTTAGTCTTTGTATATCTTTGGTGTTGAGGTGAGTCTCTTGTAAGCGGCATATAGATGGGTCTTGCTTTTTTTCCATTCTGTTACTCTGTGTCTTTTGATTGGTGCATTCAGTCCATTTAAATTTAGGGTGATTATTGATAGATATGTACTTATTGCCATTGCTGGCTTTAGATTCGTGGTTACCAGAGGTTCAAGGGTTGCTTCTTTACTATCTAACAGTCTAACTTAACTTTCTTGTTAAGTTATTGTAAACACCATCTGATGTTTCTTTATTTCTCTCCCTTCTTATTCTTCCTCCTCCATTCTTTATATCCTTGGTGTTTTATTCTTTGTCTTTAGTTAGTATTTGGATGGTCTGCTTTCTTTGCTATGATTTTTTTTTCTCTGGTGACATATTTTTAGCCTTAGGGGTGCTTCTCTCTAGAGCAGTCCATTTAAGATATCCTGTAGTGGTGGTTTATGAGGGGCAAACTCTCTCACCTTTTGTGTGTCTGGGAATTGTTTAATCCCTCCATCATATTTAAATGATAATCGTGCTGGATACAATATTGTTGGTTTGAGGCCCTTCTGTTTCATTACATTAAATATATCATGCCATTCTCTTCTGGCCTGTAAGGTTTCTGTTGAACGTCTGATGATAGTCTGATGGGATTTCCTCTGTAGGTGATCTTTTTTCTCTCTCTAGCTCCCTTTAATACTCTGTCTTTATCTTTGATCTTTACCATTTTAATTATTATGTGTCTTGGTGTTGGCTTCCTTGGGTCCCTTGTGTTGGGAGATCTGTGGACTAGTTAGAGATTTTCTTAATGCAAGAAAACTGGACCTCAGAGTAAGACTGATGTTTAAGGATACTAAAATCAACTCGTAAGCTCCCTTATACAAAGTGCTTGAAGGTCATCAGTCCTGTCCTCAAAACTAGAGAAAGGTGGATAAACTGAAAAATCAATTACTTTCCTTGGGCTGATCACAGAAATGAAATTCAAGAGCAAACCACCGCACTGAAGTCTGGAGAGACAGTTACACCCAGAGAGATTACAGAAATAGATATGGTTATCAGGTGCAGAAGCCGTTGAAGCCATAAACTGGTAGAGACACTTAAATGACAATGTTCTCACTTAATTCCCAAAACTATCTTATTTGGTAGGTAATCTTATTAACACTATATCACAGGGGAGGAAATGGAGTCTCAGAGATATTAAATAATTTACCCAAGGTCAGAACTTTAACATGTAAACCCAAATTTGCCTGATTCTATTAGTGTGCTGGTAACCAATTTTAACAACTGCCTCTGGGGACTGGGAGAAGTACTGGGTGTTCATTTGCCTATTTTCCTGGTGTGAATACTTCCAACATGGCTTATTTCAAGCTACCAATGTGGCATCACTAAACGCAGTGCCATATATCCAAGGTAGTTGAGGGCTCTTATATACCCCATGGAAAGCAGGACCAGGTTCACTAGAGCAGGACATCTATTTCAGGGTTTTCAAATGATAAAGTTAATTTTTTTTAACTGTCATATTGACAAAGAAAGGTACAATATATATTAACAGAGTCTAATAATTTTTGGCTTTTTTTTTTGAAGTTTATAAAAACAAACACCAGGCAGGGAGTTTGTTAATCTAGGCTTTAATGAGAAGCTTGGAAATGGGCCCTTCAGGATTGCTGAAGAAGCATGACATAGAATTCTAACTGTACTGAGGCAGAGTAGATGAATAGTTGAGAGTATGAACTATGGTGCAAGACTGTCAGATTAAATGCCAGCTCTGGTACTTGTAGCTGTGAAAACTCAAAACTCAGTTCTCTCCTCCATCCTAGATCTTGAAGTTTAATGGTATGTGACCCAAAGTGACTCATGACTGTATGGTACATACTAGCTTCTCTTAGTCCTGGTTCACCAGGCTTGTGGACACTAACATATGTAGTGCTAGTTTCAGGTCCAATGTATTAGATAAGCAGGTAATATAAAATCAAATTCAATAATATAGTATTTTACATATGAATAGGACTTAGCTTACAAAGCAATGGCCTGCATATTTCCTATTTGATTATTACTAAATCACAATCTTCTGATCGGGGTTGGGAATGGACCAATATTATACGTGAGGGAATCACATTTCAGAGATAAGAAATTTTCTAGCTGAGATCTGAAACCATGCATTCCAGTTCTAAGCTCTGTGTATTTTCTGGTAAGAGATGGAAGGTAAATCTAAATAAAAAAGCCAGATATGGCAGACACAGAGCACACTTGTTAAAATGCATTTATGATTCAGTCACATTTTAATTAAGGAATAAAAATAAATTGTCTTTTTTTAACTAAATAATTTTCTCTCCAGAATATTACATATGAGTGTAATTTCTTTTGAAGGGCTGCTCTTTCCAAATATGAAAGATATAAGCCTCATTTACCAGATAGAAATTTTATTTCCATAAACAGATTAATTTCTATAGGAAAAAAAATCAATCAACTCTTAAAAATAGAAAAAGTTCTTCCACAGTTTTTTTGTTAGTGGAGCATGAATGCAACATAAATAGTAATATACTTGCTGACTTAGTTTAATTTGAGTTGGTATTAAGCATCTACTAGGAAATATGTCATGGGGCAGAACAGAAAATGATTAATTTCCAACAGAGAGGCATCAACTGTAAGTTTTTTAAGAGTTCAGATAAGAAAAAGAAGTGTTCAGTCTGTGGTGGTAGGGAAGGCTTTATCTCAGGTACACAGGGAAGCTGCTGTGAGCCATCACTGACAATGTGCTGTAGTGAGAGGAAGGGGACAGGATTACCATAGAGATTGGTTTCATTTAACCTTCATTCTCTAAATATGATGAAGAGTACAGTGGGAGTATTTTCCAGTTTTAGAACAAGTGGAAAGAAATTAAGAATGTTATTGTAAGATATTTCTTGATCAGTTCAAGAAATATTTGAATGCAATTCAGTTCAGAAAAATGCAAACTCATTTATCTAGAGATGAAAATATTTAGAAACCCAGAATTTAATGTTAAAATTGATATATTTTAATCAGGCACACTAAAGGATTACTAAATGTACTTAACTGATCAAAAACAATGTTTCTGTGTTTAAGCAATCTGTGAGAAATAAATAAGTTACTAAGACAACCAGTAAAACTTTTTAACAGTGATTTATAACCTGTATCCCTCTGGGTCTGTTTGAAAGATATAAGTTCTGTCTGGAAAAGTTATTCTAAGTGTATCTACATATAATTTTCATTGAGTTTTGTTCATTGTTTTCCTGAATTCTACACAAGTATTCAGGTATGAATCCCTGCTTTACATAAAGACTTAAAATAGTTTAGTATTAGGTTTTGAGCCAATTATCCATCATTACAAATTACATCGTGACTCTTGGTGTCACTAATTCCAAGCCTTGCCTTGTAACAATAGGAATTTTATGTGGTGCTGGATACCATGATCAGTTTCTTATCACTCATTTTTAGTGATTCATTAAATTTTAGCAACTCTCAAGGAATATGCCTTGAGATAAGCAAGAAATTGCCTTTTGTATTTTCACTATTGATACAAGTACAGTGCTTTTACTCAGATACAGTGCTTGAAGGATCTTGGCTTTAATGCTGGTCAGTCCCAAAGGGATTCTATAAATTGTTAAGGCTGACTTTAGTTTACATGTACTCTGGAGTAATCTGAGTGTCTGGTATCTTACTGGTCTTCCTCTTTTGAGTCCACTTTCTGCCTGTTTTTTATTTTGATTTTAATATCAGAACAGTAAGAGATGCTCATACTGTACCAGACAGTGACAAAGCTTGAAAATGAGTTCTCAAGGTTAATTTATTTGCCCAAGGACATATGACCAGCAGGTACCAAGAACTAATGAAATTGTAATGTGCACTAGCTTCTTTTGTCTAAAATTCTATTTTATAGCTGTTGCTGTTACATTGTCTGTCTTGTTGTTGGCTCTATTACATGTTTGTTTCATTGTCTGCCTGCCTTTCCTCTTCTGAACATTCCCCTGCTTCACATTTTAATTTATCTTATCCTACATGTAGTATAGAAGAATCCAGCACAGATAGTAGGAATAAATTTGGGTAAATAGCCAGAAGATATAAACCTTGAAGTAGTTCTGATAAATAATAATATCTCCTTAGGCAGGTGTTTTAACCATGAACTGTGAAACACACAAGACTGTTCAAAGTCCAAAAGACATCCAGTATGTGAAAGCACTTGGAAATCAAAAAGTGAAAATCAAATTCAGGGACTTATCATTGTTAACGACATCAACAATAATAATTGAGTAATTTTTTCATGAAATATTTGGAGCTTAAATTCTGAAATAATAAGATGTCTGCATCTGTGTGGGTAAAATTGTAGTATTTCCAGAATCTCTGGCCTGGCCTTAGTGCATCTCCATATCAATAGGTGTTTCCAAGAGGTGGCGGGAAGTAGCCAATCTCCATATAGATAGGTGATTACAAGGTGGGTGGGGAGCAAGCACACACTAGGACCAGAGGGGTGTGTTGGGTGCCCTTTTGCACCCAGGTGGCCAGAGTCATGGGCAAGCAGAAGTAGATGACTGCTTATAAGCAATAAATGAGTTTGTCGCACTTTATTTCTCCCTTTGAATGATTTCTGCTTCAAAGGTTATTTGCCCCAGGCTGGGAACATATTTTCCTCCCAGAGTTACAATCTGCCTTGTGGTAACAAACTTTGATATGTCTTAAATATTTAAATTGAATTAATATTAAATGTTAACATTCACTTAGCTGTCACTGAAGATGGACATTCAGAATCCTTATTTGGAAGAAATGTGGAGTCTAATGAGGGAGACAGGTTAACAGAGGTTATAATAGAGAAGTATCTGCAGGAGAGTGATTATTGCACTGGCCACAGTAGCTGACCCTCCTTTTCTATAAAGCTGAACTTCTTGCCATTGCCGTAATCCTCCATACTGTGCGCTCTACATTAGACGGAAATAGACTGAGCATTTGTAGAAGACATCTGTTGATTTGCCTGCCCCAAATTCCTTCTTCATTCTTCTGGCATCACATTCCCTCTTGCCTGGGGTCTCCCATTCCACATAATCTTACCACAGGGTGTTTCCATAACCAAAGATATGCTCATCAGAATCTTACTTGTGATTTTATGACAAAGTGGAGAAGCAGCTCAATTTCACTAGAAGTGGTCATTACGTTTTTGAAATTCTAAACCTGCTGGGGCCTCCTCTGCCCCCCTGAGGGCATAGCTGAGAATGATGCCACCACATACTAAGCAAAGCTGATAAAAGCAGAGAGCCAGTTACTTGCCGATCTTGTTTTAACCTTGGTGCTTATCCATGTCTGAAGCTACACTGTGCTCTAGATTTTCCCCTTGCAAAAACTAACCAGTTACTTTCTTATTTTCAGCTAAGTTGAAATTCTGTTATATTCAACTGAGTTTTACTAATGCATTATTATAAAAGATTCCTGTGAATGTCCATTCCTGCTCCTTCCAGAAAGACTGTACATGAAGAGAAAGATGAAATGCTCCTTTCTTTGTCTCTGTATTGCATCTGTAATTAGATCAGAAAGAGTCTAGGGGAATTGTCAGACTTGATACATATTACAGCTTTTTAAAATTTATAAAGAATGACTTCCCTTCTCTTTAATATTAGTTGTCTAATACACCTTACCCCATAATTAACTGAGTGTATTACCAGTTCTTTAGGCAAAGTACAAAGAATACTGCTTCAGGCAATGCTGACAAGACTGAAGCAACCTGCAATGCGATGGCACTTGTTAAATTTTACGTGCTATTTTATGACCTTGAGTTCCTCTTGGAGTGTGTCCTTGCTCTGTAGGGTGCATACAGAGAGATTTGGAAAGTTGGAGATAAGGTTAGAAAAGAATCTGGTTTTCACAGCATTGAGGAGGAATAGCCTGCTTTCAATGACAGGTTTCTAGAGTCAAATGTTCTTCATAGTAATTGACTCCCTCTTATTTTAATTTTACTTTTAATTAATTATCTTCATTTAATTTCATTAGTTAATTTAACCATTGGTCCTAAATGTAGTTCTCTAATGGAATATGACATATATACTGAAATAAACATCCTGGTGAGTTTTAATAAGGAAATATAGAAAGGAAATCTCTAAGATTTTGAAATGGGCTGCTTAGAAAAGTAAAATCACCTGCTTTTTAACTGTGTGAATACACGATTAAATGTTGGGAATAAAGCAGACATTTTAAAACAACAGTAAATTAAGAACCAGGATATATATATATCTCTGAGAGAGATTTATTTCAAAGAACTGGACCATGCAGTTGTGGAGGTGCAAGTTCAAAATCTGAAGAGTAATGCAGCCAGCTGGTAATCAAGGGGAGATTGCCATCCAGGTTCGGAGGCAGTCTGCTAGCAGAATTCCTTCATCCCTGCCGGAGGTAGTATTTGTTCTGTAGAGCCCTCAACTGATGATTGGATTGAGACCCTCCCACAATATGGGGGTTAATCTGCTGTACTCAGAGTCCACTTATTTAAATATCAATATCATCCATAAAACAACTTCACAGAAATATCCAGACTAGTGTTTGACCAAATATCTGGGCATCAAGGCCCAACCACACTGACACATAATATTGACCATCACATTATGTTCCACTCCATTCAACAACATACAAATTTGCAGCGAGCAGCTCTGCCTCCCCATAAGTGCACCTCCTCACGGATTAGCTTCCTCCTTGGTGAAAAGAACTCAGGACCTCCTATAATTATAAATTCACAAGCTCACTTCTGGAAAGTCTTAGGATAAAAATACTGATGGTAGACTTGCCATCAATTACTCTGTTTTTTTCTGTAATGGCATATTCATAGCCTGTCATCTCCTCTGGTGTTTTACATCTTTCAAGATCACTATAAATTGGTTTGATTTGAATTTGATAATCCAGTGGAAAGTGATTTTGCAGGGGAACTAAATCCCTGCTTTTAGAACTATAGTAAGGTTGAGTTTTCATAGTGGGAGTTCAAGACTAGGTAGGTTAGGCCAATCATGGTTATCATGTTCCATAAGGGAAGATTCTTTTTACTTCCCTGTAGATATGACTAAGGATGTGAATAGCCCAGAACCCTGCTGACAACTACATTGGGATGTGAAGGGGAAAATCTGCCTGTTTAAAATCACTGACACAGGAAAAAATACCAAGAAATGGAGAAAGTGAAACAGCATCTTTGTGCTATTGTTTGGGTCCTGGAGAAAAAGAGTTCTGACATCAAATCTAACATTCAGTAATCTAACTTCAGGTACACATTAGCCAATAATTCCTCCTGTTTTTAAAATGTCATGTTCTGACTGAATTTTCTAATAGTTTCACCTGAAGGCAACATAGCTGAAATAGTTCTTTATCTAAATAACATTAACTTTGGTATATTTCTGGATAAACGTTTCATTGTGTGTATAATCAACATTCTGAGGACATCTAGGGTTTTTTGGAAAAGGGGTTAAAGAATATGAAAATATCAGAAACTCTCACATGTAGAAGGAAGGAAAGGAGGAAGGGAGGGAGGAAAGGAGGTAGGAAGGGAGAGAGGGAGGGAGGAAAACAAAAGAAATTCTCATACCAGAAAATATAAGTAACTTTATAACAACTTATAGGAGCAAATGGTCAAAATTCTTTCTCTCTCAGAGCCAAAATCTCATAATTTGTCCTGGAGTCCCTTCCTTAGGCAATGCACACCTGTAGAGGCACAGATCATACTGAAAAGGTATGGAGCTAAAAAGAAAGCCCACTAGGTTTCCAAGTGTCATAAGACAAGCTTTCAAATGTAAAGATCATGTTGATTTCTGTTTTGTGGGTTTTTCTCCATTCTCATAGCCAGACATTAATAACCATGTTAAATAGCATGTATCAGTATTAATAAGCTTCAATTTAAATAATACCATGTTCCAATTTCAACTAAAGTAGTTAAATTCTAGTGGAAGTTTTGGCTAATTCAGAGGGGTTCTATTGAGAAGTTAAAACGTATTTTCAGTGATTCTTCCATGACTCAGACCCTTTTTTTTATATGATTTTCTTCGGAAAATGCATATAAAGGTTTCATATTCTTTTGACCATTGTCTATAGCAATTTTTTAAAAATTGAGAATGGATTCAGTTTGTGAGAACAGGCCAACTTTTATAATGCCAACCTGGTGGCTATGTTGATATGGTAAGTTAATTATGTTTGGTAATGACAGTTTTTATTATTTTAAACCAAAAACTGTAAAGAAACTATGAGGGAACTATGTTCATGTAAGCATATTATTTTCTCTTCTGATTTGAATAAGAGAGTAAATATCACCCATGACAAAAAAAGAAACACAAAAAACACACCATCAAAATATTTTCACTACTTATGACAATAACCTACAACTATGGAAACATTTCTTTTTTTTATGTATAGTTGATGTACAATATTATATTGGTTTAAAGTATGCAACACAGTGGTTCAACAGTTACCCATATTATTAAATTCTCATCACCTCTAGTGCAGTTACTATCTATTAATGTAGAAAGATGTTACAGAGCCATTAACTATATTCTCCATGCTGTACTGCCATCCCTGTAACCAACTTACATTATGATTGAGATATTTGTGCCTCTTTATCCCCCTCACCCTTCCAACAACCCACCTCAAAACTCTCCCCCTTGGTAACCACCAGTGACTTCTCAATGTCTGTGAGTCCACTGCTATTCTGTTCATTTTTTTTTTGTTCTGTTTTCTTTTTAGACTCCACATTCAAGTGAAATCAAATTAAGACAAATAACAGAAGTGGTATTTGTCTTTCTCCACCTGGCTTATTTCACTTAACATACTACCCTCTAGGTCCATCCATGTTGTGGCAAATGGCAGGATTTCTTTTCTTTTTATGGCTGAATAATATTCTATTGTGTAAATGTACCACTTCTTTATCCATTAATCTATTGATGGGTATTTCAGTTGCTTCCTTATATTGGCTATTGTAAGTAATGTGGCAATGAGCATAGGGATGCATGTATCTTTTTGAATCAGAGATTTTATTTTCTCTGGGTAGAGTCCTAGAAGTGGAGTTTCTGGGTCAGATTGTATTTCTATTTGTAGTTTTTTGAGGAACCCCCATCCTGCTTTCCATAGTAGCTGCACCAAATTACCCTCCCACCAACACTGTAGGAGGATTCCCATTTTTCTGCATCCTTGCCAGCATTTGTTATTTCTTGTCTTTTAGAAAGTGGCCATTCTTGATTCTCTTTCTGCTAGTTCATTGTTAGTATATATGAATGCAACAGATCTCTGAGCCTTGATATTGTATCCTACAACTTTTCCAAATCCATTTACTAGTTCCAATAGTTTTTTGCTGGAAGGTTTTCTACATGCAGTATTATGCCATTTGGAAATAGTGACAGTTTAACTTCTTCCTTACCAATTTGGTTGCCTTTTACCTCTTTGTGTTGTCTGTTTGCCATAGCTAGGACTTACTTCCAGCACTATGTTGAATGGAAGTGGTGAGAGTGGGCATCCTTGTCTTGTTCCTGATCTTAGAGGAAGAATTTTTAGCTTTTTGCTATTGAGTATGATGTCACTTGTGAGTTCATCACATATGGCCTTTATTATGTTGAGGTATGTTCCCTTTATACCCAATTTATTTAGAGTTTTATCATGAATGGATATTGAATTTTATCAAATGCTTTTTCAGAATCTATTGACATTATCACATGGTTTTTATCCTTCCTTTTGTTAAAGTAGTGTATCACATTGAGGGATTTGCAAATACTGTACCATCCTTGCATCCCTGGAGTAAATCTCACTTGACATGATGAATGATCCTTTTTATGTGTTTTTTGAATTCAGTTTGCTAATAATTTGTGGAGTATTTTTATATCTGTATTCATCAGGGATATTGTTCTATAATTTTCATTTTTTGTAGTGTCCTTGTCTGGGTTTGGCTTTACAGTGATACTGATCTCATTAGTTTGGAAGTATTCTCTCCTATTCTGTTTTTTTGGAAATTCTTTAAGAAGGATGGGTATTAGCTCTTCTTTAAATGTTTGGTAAAATCAGCTGTGAAGCCATCTGGCTCTGGAATTTTGTTTGTTGGGTTTTTTTTGATTACCAGTTCAATTTTGTTACTGGTAATTCTGTTCCGATTTTCTGTTTCTTCCTGGGTCAGTCTTGGAAGGTTATATTTTTCTAGGCATCTGTTCATTTCTTCTAGGTTGTCCAGTTTATTGGCATATAATTTTTCATAGAATTCTCTAATAGTTCTTTGTATTTCTGTGGTGTCTATTGTAACCTTTCCTATTTTGTTTCTGGTTCCTTTATTTGTATCCTCTCTATTATTTCTTGATAAGTCTGGCTAGGGGTTTATCTATTTTGTTTATCTTTTCAAAGAACCAGCTTTTGCTTTCACTGATTTTTTTCTATTGTTTATTATTCCCTATTTTATTTATTTTTGCTCTGGTCTTTTTATGTCCCTCCTTATACTAAATTTCGGTTTCATTTCTTCTTCTCAGAAGCATTTCTTTGGTATTCTAAGTTATTACCCTTTAAAACTATGCTGCAAAGATGTCAATATCTCTGTGTGGGTGGTTGAGGAGAAGAATATGCTAAGTTAATGCTTTGTCAGAGATATAATTAGCCAGATGTAGGGAAACAAAGGAATGGGATTAAAGGGAATTGTGAATATAGAATTGAATCCATCTGACAAATCTTAAATCTGATTTGAAGTTTTGCCTCAGCATTCTTTCCTGGCTGAGAGATGGAGTGGGTATTCATACAACAAAAGCTTCTGGTTCTGCTGTTGGGAGAGAGGCAGCTCAAGTCCCTGTAAATAATAGAATTGATTGTATCTCGCTTTCATTAACTAAGAAGCTCCCTTCAGACTTTGCTTTGTTCACTCAAAAAGATTTCATCACTTCCCATTATAAAACTTATTTGTTAGTGATGACATTGGTACTTTAAGAAATAAAGCACCACAAGTAACTTTAGGCTTCATTTCCAGGGACTGCTGTGTGTGTTTTAGGGCACATAAAGGAAAAAAACCACTGGTTTCATTCTTAATAGAGAAAAGTCTTCCATATTTTTCCCCTAGAGTTTTATGTTATGCTACTGTCTAAAAAGATCATTTAAGTGGCTGGAAATTAAAATGTAGTGTGAAAGAAGACATGCAAGGCTAAAACAGATGACTGCCCATTTGAAGTAAACAAAATGCACCTTCAAAGCTTTTAGGCAGTGAGTTTAAGTCTGAGATTTCTTTTGGTGTCTAATGCAAATGAGGATACATTAGAGACTGCAGTACATTTTACTTGTTGACCAGAAAAAGCATACACAGTCATGTTTAGCAAAAGGCTTTTTGTCAGAGTGAAGCTTTGGCAAAAATTTACCATTAGGCCCACTGTTTATAAACTTATGGATACTCTGCTGTTGTATGAACAGCTGAAGAAGAAGGCATATGGGAAGCAGGAAATGTTTTCTTTAATCAAGAAAAGGAGATTTTTCTTTAATTAGTGCAGTGACTTAAAGAAAAAAATGGATCTTCATGGAAACCATGGAGGAATGCTTCTAAATACTTTGACCCCATTCCTAAGAACACAGCTAGTTATGTTGTTTTTTCCCCATCTTAAATTCCCCATAACCCAGCTAATATATTTTATTTTATGTTCTTTAATTGAATTTTAAATTTGATTATGTCAGTGGGTTTGATATTAATGCTGTTCTGAATAAATAGATGTCTAGGATCAGTGTTTATATATATATAGTCCTGGTTAAATCAGAATGGAGATGAGAACAGAACCCAATATTACTGGATTTAGTTTCTTAGGAAAAACAACATACTGGTATCTTCAAGTCTTTTATCTAAAATGTTATTCCTTATTGAACTTTTATATTTCTCAGGTGGCATTTTCACTGAATCTCCTTTATGTATGAGAAAAAAAATCAGAGAAAAAATTAGGTGAGGCATTCCTGTAAGTAAAACAAGCACAACAAATTTCTTTGTGATTTTCTCCCATGGTCTATCAGAGGTATTAAATGGTATACTTAAAAGTTACAGTACTCAGTAGTAAGGTAATATTTACAGGTAAAAATTGGCTGTTGCAGTAAATTTACAGAGCCAGTACTCTGGAGGATTTGTACCAGATTATACATTATAAAAATATTAAAGAAAAGTTATAATAAGTGCTAAAAATAGAACACAGCCTGAAAATAGAGCCATTTATGCCAAGCCCCACATCACCAAAGCAAGATTTAACAGTTACAGGTTTGGATATCCCAGAAATGGACTCTTAACCAGTCCATCAATAATCACGTGATCAGCACTAGCCAATAATCTACCCAATAGGCCCCCGCCATCCCCTAAGGAAAGTGACCTTGCAATGACCAACCTTTTTTTTGCCTAGTAGAACTTCCTTGTTCCTGCTTCTTTCCACCTATGAAAGTCTTTCATTTTGTACATCGTCTCAGAGATCCTTTCTGTCTGCTAGATTGGATGCTGTTCATGAATTCTTGAATGAAGAATCTTTAAAATTTACTAAGTTGAATTTTGTTTTTTAACTTACAAGAATGTCATGAGCTATTTATTCCAGTGAATTTGACTTCATACTTTAAATGGATAAATTCTTTTAAAAACACAATTTCCAAAACTGCCAAAATAAAAAGTAGTAAGTATAAGAACAGAAACAAATGAACCAGGAAACAGGCAAACAACAGAGGAAATTAACACTGGTGAAACTGAGTTCCTTGAAAAGTTCAATGAAATTGATAAATCATGAACTAGAATACCTAAATTACAAAAGGGAGAACACAAATCACCATTAAGGAATGGACAGGAATGTCTTCAATCTTATGAAGAGTTTCTATAAACCTGTAGCTAATATCGTATTTGCTGGGGAACTTAAAGGATTTTCCCCTAAATAATACAAGAATGCTCATTTGTAACACATCCTTTCAACATTAAATTGAAGGTTCTAGACATTTCACTGTGCAAATTACATCGTTTACCAAGAAGCTACTAATGACCTAAGAAACAAAAACTAGAATTAATAATGGACCTAACAAAGTTTCAGTACACAAGTTTAACATAGAAAATTACATCTGTATATTTTTACAGAAAATAATTGGCATATGATATTTAAAAATTCTATTTATGATACTATCAAAAATAAATTCTTAGTACTAATAAACAATTATATGTAACATGTTTTCATTTAAAACTACCAAAGTAGTTTACTAAGTAAAATTGAAGAAGTGTTAAATACATGGAAAGATACTTTATGTTCACTGATTGGAACATCTGATATTTTAAAGAAAGTTCTCCCCATATTGATCTGTGGATTATTTTTAATTCATATGAAAATATCTGCAGGCTTTTTAAAAAAAGACAATTACAAGCTGGTTTAAAATTTACATGAAGGTGCAAATAACTTGGAGTAACCAAAGCAATCTTGAAATAAAGGAACAGTGGTAAACAACTTACATAACATGTGTTAATGGCTTTCATCAAACTACAGTAGTCAATATTATACTGGAATAAAGATCTACAAATAGACAGACAGCCCAGAAAATTGATTGTACATCTTTGCAGTCATTTTATTTTTTATAAAGTTGCCAAAGCTCTCCAATGTTGAGGAGAAAGATTTTTCATTAAATTATGCAATAATAACTTGATATCCACATAGAAAAAACAATGTAGCTCAAAAGTTACTTCTCAACACATACAAAAAATAATTCAAGATTGGGCCGAGGTATAAAACCTTAAAACATAAACCTGTAGAGGAAAATATTGCAGAATATAGTCATGAATCAGGTGTAAGCAAATATTTCTTACATCACAAAAAGCAAAAACAATAAAAGAAAAGTCAATATATTATCTTTTTCAAAATGATAAATTACTCATATTAACAAAAACACTTAAGAAGATGAAAAAGCAGGTTAATGGAATAGAATATTTTCAAAAATATCTGACAATAAAGTGGTGTCCAGCATATATGAACTCCTGCAATTCAATAACAACAACAAAAAAAGAACTCAATGAACAATGGGGGAAAATGTGAACACACACTTAACAAAAAGAAATATAGAAATGGCAAATATGCATATGGAAATGTGTTCAACATCATTACTCATCTGGGAAATGCAAAGGAAAAACCCCATGAGATAATACTTCACACTCATCTTAATGGGTAAATTTAAAAAGACTGACAACACCACTGTTAGAGAGTATGAGAAGTATTTGGAACACTCATCTATTATTGGAAGGAGTGAAAAATTGTGCAGCTTTTAGAGGAAAATCTGTCAATTTGTTATAAAACCGAACACTTAACCTCTGAACCAGCAATTACAGTCCTCAATAGTGACACAATTGAGATGAAGATGCATTTACAAGATTTTTTTTGGTATTACTAATGTACAATTACATGAGCAAAATTATGGTTACTAGACTCCTCTTATCAAGTCCCCACTGCATAACCATTGCAGTCACATCAGCGTAGTAAGATGCTATAGATTCACTACTTGTATTCTCTGTGTTATACTATCTTCCCCGTATCCCCCCAGTGCTACATTATGTGTGCTAATCATAATACCCCTTTTACCCCCTTATCCCTCCCTTCCCACCCATCCTCCCCAGTCCCTTTCCCTTTGGTAACTGTTAGTCCATTCTTGGGTTCTGTGAGTCTGCTGCTGTTTTGTTCCTTCAGTTTTTTTTTGTTCTTTTTTTTTAATATAATTTATTTTATTATCATTAATTTACAATTACATGTGTAATATTACGATTATTAAACTACCCCTTCATCAGGTCCCCCCCACCAACCCCATTACAGTCACTGTCCATCAGCGTAGTGAGATGCTATAGAATCACTACTTGTCTTCTCTGAGTTGTACTGCCCTCCCCGTGCCCCCCCAACATTACATCTGCTAATCGTAATGCCCCTTTTTCCCTCTTATCCCTCCCTTCCCGCCCATTTTCCCCAGTCCCTTTCCCTTTGGTAACTATTAGTCCGTTCTTGGGTTCTGTGAGTCTGCTGCTGTTTTGTTCCTTCAGTTTTTTCTTTGTTCTTATACTCCACTTATGAATGAAATCATTTGATACTTGTCTTTCTGCACCTGCCTTATTTCACTGAGCATAATACCCTCTAGCTCCATCCATGTTGTTGCAAATGGTAGGATTTGTTTTCTTCTTATGGCTGAATAATATTCCATTGTGTATATGTACCACTTCTTCTATATCCATTCATCTACTGATGGACACTTAGGTTGCTTCCATTTCTTGGTTATTGTAAATAGTGCTGCGATAAACATAGGGGTGCATATGTCTTTTTGAAACTGGGCAGCTGCATTCTTAGGGTAAATTCCAAGGAGTGGGATTCCTGGGTCAAATGCTATTTCTATTTTGAGTTTTTGGGGGAACCTCCATACTACTTTCCACAATGGTTGAACTAATTTGCATTCCCACCAGCAGTGTAGGAGGGTTCCCCTTTATCCACCTCCTTGCCAGCATTTGTTGTTTCTAGTCTTATCTACATTGGCCATCTTAACTGGTGTGAGGTGATATCTCATTGTGGTTTTAATTTGCATTTCTCTGATGATTAGCGATGTGGAGCATCTTTTCATGTGCCTGTTGGCCGTCTGAATTTCTTCTTTGGAAAAGTGTCTGTTCTGCTCCTCTGCCCAGTTTTTAATTAGCTTATTTGCTTTTTGTTTGTTGAGGTGCGTGAGCTCTTTATATAACTTTGCTGTCCATCCCTTATCGGATATGACATTTGTGAATATATTCTCCCTTACTGTAGAATGTCTTTTTGTTCTGCTGATGGTGTCCTTTGCTGTACAGAAGACTTTTAGTTTGATATAGTCCCACTTGTTTATTTTTGGTTTTGTTCCTCTTGCCCAGGGAGATATGTTCATGAAGATGTTGCTCATGTTTATGTCCAAGAGATTTTTGCCTATGTTCTTTTCAAAGAGTTTTATGGTTTCATGACTTACATTCAGAACTTTGATCCATTTTGTGTTTACTTTTGTGTATTGGGTTAGACAGTAATCCAGTTTCATTCTCTTACATGTAGCTGTCCAGTTTTGCCAACACCAGCTGTTGAAGAGGCTGTCCTTTCCCCATTATACATCCATGGCTCCTTTATCGTATATTAATTGATCATATATGCTTGGGTTCATATCTGGGCTCTCTAGTCTGTTCCATTAGTCCATGGGTCTTTCTTGTGCTAGTACCAAATTTTCTTGATTACTGTGGCTTTGTAGTAGAGCTTGAAGTCAGGGAGTGTAATTCCCCCACTTTATTCTTCCTTGTCAGGATTGCTTTAGCTATTCAAGGTCTATTGTGGTTCCATATGAATTTTAGAACTATTTGCTCTGGTTCATTGAAAAATGCTGTTGGTATTTTGATAGGGATTGCATTGAATCTGTAGATTGCTTTAGGCAGGATGGCCATTTTGACAATATTAATTCTTCCTATCCACAAACACAGGATGTGTTTCCATTTATTGATATCTTCTTTAATATCTCTCATGAGTGTCTTGCAGTTTTCAGAGTATAAGTTTTTCACTTCCTTGGTTAGGTTTATTCCTAGGTATTTTATTCTTTTGGATGCAGTTGTGAATGGAATTGTTTTCCTGATTTCTCTTTCTGCTAGTTCATCATTAGTGTATAGGAATGCAACAAATTTCTGAGTATTAATTTTGTATCCTGCAACTTTGCTGAATTCAGATATTAGATCTAGTAGTTTGGGACTGGATTCTTTAGGGTTTTTTTATGTACACTATCATGTCATCTGCAAACAGGGACAGTTTGACTTCTTCTTACCAATCTGGATGCCTTTTATTTCTTTGTGTTGTTTGATTGCTGTGACTAGGACCTCTAGAACTTTGTTGAATAAAAGTGAGGAGAGTGGGCATCCTTGTCTTGTTCCCAATCTTAGAGGAAAAGCTTTCAGCTTCTCGCTGTTAAGTATAATGTTGGCTGCGGGTTTGTGATATATAGCCTTTATTATGTTCATTTACTTGCCCTCTACACCCATTTTGTTGAGAGATTTTATCATGAATGGGTGTTGAATTTTGTCAAATGCTTTTTCAGCTTCTATGGAGATGATCATGTGGTTTTTATCATTCTTTTTGTTGATGTGGTGGATGATGTTGATGGATTTTCGAATGTTATGCCATCCTTGCATCCCTGGGATGAATCCCACTTGATCATGATGGATGATCTTTTTTATGTATTTTTTAATTTGGTTTGCTAATATTTTGTTGAGTATTTTTGTGTCTATATTCATCAGGGATATTGGTCGGTAATTTTTTTATTTTGTGGTGTCTGCCTTTTTTTGGTATTAGAGTGATGTTGGCCTCATAGAATGAGTTTGGGAGTATTCCCTCTTCTACTTTTTGGAAAACTTCAAGGAGGATGGGTATTTGGTCTTTACTAAATGTTTGATAAAATTTAGTGGTGAAGCCATCTGGTCCAGGAGTTTTGTTCTTAGGTAGTTTTTTGATTCCCAAGTCAATTTCGTTGCTGGTAATTGGTCTGTTGAGATTTTCTGTTTCTTCCTGGGTTGTATTTTTCTAGAAAGTTGTCCATTTCTTCTAGGTTATCCCGATTTTTACCATATAATTTTTCATAGTATTCTTACATAGTTCTTTGTATTTCTGTGGTGTCTGTAGTGATTTTTCCTTTCTCGTTTCTGATTCTGTTTATGTGTTTAGACTCTCTTTTTTTCTTGATAAGTCTGGCTATGGGTTTATCTATTTTGTTTATTTTCTTAAAGAACCAGCTCCTGCTTTCATTGATTCTTTCCATTGTTTTATTCTTCTCAATTTTATTTATTTCTGCTTTAATCTTTATTATGTCCCTCCTTCTACTGACTTTGGGCCTCATTTGTTCTTCCTTTTCTAGTTTCATTAATTATGTGTTTAGACTATTCATTTGGGATTGTTATTCCTATCTGATGTAGGTGTGTATTGCAATATATCTCCCCCTTAGCTCGGCCTTTGCTGTGTCCCACAGATTTTACAGTGTTGAATTATTGTTGTCATTTGTCTCTGTATTGCTTGATCTCTGTTTTTATTTGGTCATTGATCCATTGATTATTTAGGGGCATGTTGTTAAGCCTCCATCTGTTTGTGGGCTTTTTCATTTTCTTTCCGTAATTTATTTCTAGTTTCATACTTTTGTGGTCTGAGAAGCTGGTTGGTTGGTACAATTTCAATCTTTTTGAATTTACTGAGGTTCTTTTTGTGGCCTAGTATATGATCAATTCTTGAAAATGTTCCATGTGCCCTTGAGAATAATGTGTATCCTGTTGCTTTTGGATGAAGTGTTCTTTTGATGTACATTAGGTCCATCCGTTCTAATATGTGGTTCAGTGCCATTGTCTCTTTATTTATTTTCTGTCTGGTTGATCTGTCCTTTCTAGTGAGTGGTGTGCTGAAGTCTCCTAAAATGAATGCATTGCACTCTGTTTCCCCCTTTAAATCTGTTAGTATTTGTTTCACATATGTAGGTGATCCTGTGTTGGGTGCAGTTATTTATAATAGTTATATTCTCTTGTTGGACTGAGACCTTTATCATTATGTAATGTCCTTCTTTGTCTCTTGTGACTTCCTTTGTTTTGAAGTCTATTTTGTCTGATACAAGTACTGCAACTCCTGCTTTTTTCTCCGTGTTATTTGCATGAAGTACCTTTTTCTATCCCTTTACTTTCAGCCTGTGTATGTCTTTGGGTTTGAGGTGAGTCTCTTGTAGGCAGCATATAGGTGGCTCTTGTTTTTTATCCATTCAGTGACTCTATGTCTTTTGATTGTGCATTCAGACCATTTACATTTAGGGTGATTATTCATAGGTATGTACTTATTGCCATTGCAGGCTTTAGATTCATGGTTACCAAAGGTTCAAGGCTAATTGCCTTCCTATCTAACAGTCTAATTTAATTCACTTCATATGCTATTACCAACACAACCTAAAGATTCTTTTTTTTCCTGCTTTTTCTTCCTCCTCCATTCTTTGTATTTTATGAATCATATTCTGTACTGTTTGTCTATCCCTTGGGTGATATATATTTAGCCTTAGGAATACTTCCATCTATAGGAAACCCTCCAAAATGCACTGTAGAGGTTGTTTGTGGGAGGTAAATTCTCTCAGCTTTTGCTTATCTGAATATTGTTTAATTCCTCTTTCAAATTTAAATGATAACCTTGTTGTGTAGAGTATTCTTGTTTCAAGGCCCTTCTGCTTCTTTGCATTAAATATATCATGCCACTCACCTCTGGCTTATAAGGTTTCTGTTGAGAAATCTGATAGCCTGATGTGTTTTCCTTTGTATATGATCTTTGAACTTTTTTCTCTTTCTAGCTGCTTTTTTTTTTCGCCACCCAAGAAATTTTAATGGCCGAAAGAGTGAATGGCTGCCTCTGAGCAGACAGCAGCCTCTAGCTGCTTTTAAAAGTCTGTCTTTATCCTTTATCTTTGCCGTTTTAATTATTATATGTCTTGATGTTGTCTTCCTTGGTCCCTTTTTTGGGATATCTGTGCATCTCCATGGCTTGAGAGACTATCCCTTCCCCAGATTGGGGAAGTTTTCAGCAATTACCTCCTCTCTGACACTTTCTATCCTTTTTTCTCTCTCTTCTTCTTCTGGTACCCCTATTATTATGCAAATATTGGTCTGTTTGGATTGGTTACACAGTTCTCTCATTCTTTCATTCTTAGAGGTTCTTTTTTCTCTCTGTGCCTCAGCATCTTTGTATTCCTTTTCTCTAATTTCTATTCCACTTACTGTCTCTTCTACTACATCTAATCTGCTTTTAAATCCCTCTGTTGTATGTTTCATTTCAGATATTGAATTTCTTAATGATTGAATCTCCATCTTAAATTCATTCCTGAGTTTTTGAATATTTTTCTGTACCTCCATAAGCATGTTTATGATTTTTATTTTGAACTCTCTTGCAGGAAGATTGATGAGTTCAGTTTCATTTGGTCCTTTTTCTGGGGTTTGTGAGATTTTGGTCTTAACCATATTCTTTTGACATTTCATATTTCTGTGTGATGTCCTCTGGTGCCCAGAACTCTAGTCTATGGAGCTTCTCAGCCCTTAGAGTGAGGTTGGGGAATGTAGGGGAGTGGAGCTGGTGCCTGTGGGCAAGAAAGATCTTTTTCCTGATTCCTGTCTTCTGTTCCTGTCTCCCATATCAGAGCCAGTGGGCTGAACACACAGTTGTAAGCCTCTGTGCTCTGTGCCTCTAGTTGTTGTAGGAGGTGTCTCCCTCTTGTCTGGCCTGATGCCAGTGCAGTGACTGCTGGTTTGCCAGACGTTTCCATCAGGCCAAGAGGAAGACTCGGCTTGCTGAATTTCACAGTGGGGGGACTTGGAGCTGAGTAGCCAAGCCAAGGTGATGCAGCACCTGAAGCTCCCCAAAGTTCCCAATCTGCTAGGCATAGTGCACCCAGACCACCTTGTCTCCCTATCCCTTCTTCCGCACAGCAAGCTCCATGCAAATCCCACCCCTTCAGCAGCCCTCTCACTGATAGGAAGCCTGTCAGACCTCCTGCCTTTCCCTTGTCCCAGAGCGGCTGGGTGTGGATCCCATCTTCCACAAATGGCTAGAATCTGTCTCTCAAGCACTCTGCCTGACCCTACTCCCCATCCTCCAGAGCACCACACAATGTAGGTTTCTGCTCACAAAGCAGACCCCCAGGGCTAGGTTTTCAGCAGTCCTAAGCTTCCACCCCCTCCCTGCTCTGTTTCTCCTCCTCCTGGTGGTGAGCTGGGGTGGGGAAGGGCCAGGGTCCTACTGGTTCAAGGCTTTGGTATGTTACCCTGTTTTGTGAGGTCTGCTCTGTTTGTGAGGTCTATATACAGTTTGCTGCAGTCCTCTTTCCTGTTACTGTTTTAGGATTAGTTGTATTAACTATATTTTCACACTCTGTGGTTTTGAGAGGAGTTCTTTGTCTCACCTCTCATGCTGCCATCCTGAATCTCTGTTTACAAGATTTTTAAATGAATGTTCATAATGGCTTTATTTTTAATAACCCAAAACTGGAAATAGCTCAGGTATCATTAGGGGAATAAACTGTAACACATTCATATAACGGAATATGGTTCATGATTAGATAGAAATAGGCAACTGATTCATGGAAAGATATTGATTGATCCAAAATCATTACAAAAGCAATATAAATTGCATGTTGGTATTTATAGAATGCTTCAGCATAGGCATAATTAATTTATTGTTGGAGAACAGAGCATCATTTGCCTCTGCAGGGGATATGGGAAGTTATGACCATCCCACATGAAGAGACTTTCTGGAGTGTTGAAAGTATTCTCTATCTCACAGATTTTGGTTACACAGAAGAATGTATTTATTAAATCTCAGCAAATGTTATTTTAAGATTTTTGTACCTAATTGTGCATAAATACTACATCAAAAGAAGGAGGACTGAATCTAAGTTCAAATATATGTTTGCATCATCTGAATTTTTGGGAGATTGAAATTTAGTACTTAACAGTGCGTAAATCCTTTCCTAAAATAATTCCCAAACATTCAATATTAAATGATATTTTAATAATTGATTATTGGCTTAATTTGATTCATGACTATTCTGTAAATGTACACATTTTTTGGTATCAATCTACAGTACATGTGCAACATTATGGTTGCTAAACTCCCCACTTCATCAGGTCCCCCCCCCACTTACCCCATTACAGTCACTGTCTTTTAGAATAGTGAGATGCTATAGAATCACTACTTGTCTTCTCTGAGTTGTACAGCCCTCCCCGTGCCCCCCCAACTTTACATCTGCTAATTATAATGCCCCTTTTTCCCCCTTGTCCCTCCCTTCCCACCCATCCTCTCCAGTCCCTTTCCCTTTGATAACTGTTAGTCCATTCTTGGGTTCTGTGAGTCTGTGGCTGTTTTGTTCTTTCAGTTTTTTTTCCTGTGCTCTTATGCTCCACATATGAGTGAAATCATTTGATACTTGTCTTTATCCACTTGGCTTATTTCACAGAGCATAATACCCTCTAGCTCCAACCATGTTGTTGTAAATGGTAGGATTTGTTTTCTTCTTATGGCTGAATAATATTCCATTGTGTATATGTACCACATCTTCTTTATCAAATGTACAAATTTTAAAGCCTTCTAAAGTAATTCATCATTCTACACTTAGGATAATCACTTCTTTCCACACAGAATTTTAGACACAGACAATTCACTTGAACAAATACAATTAATATCATACAACTTTCAACTTCTTGTTTAACGGTATGTAAAATAATTATTAAAGCTTTTGAAACAATGAAAAACTGGGTGGAAATTACTTCTTGTTAAGGGGAAGAAGAGGAGGTCAAAATATTGCAGTTACATCTCTGAGAAAAATGAAGCAACTGTAGAAAAGGGAAAAGAGAAGTATAAAAGAGATGAAAAAGAAAAATATGCAGTCTGTTTGGGAGTCCTCTGCTCCAGGTAATGAGAACCAGTGTAGAGCTCCCCCAACAGGTCAGTTCCCTGCCATGAATGCCCTAACTTGGCTCTCCCCAGAAAGCATTTTTACTTACTTGACCATTTCTCAGTAATCAAATAAACATAGTCCATAATTGATTAGTAGTCCTGGTGACAGAATGCAAAGAAAAAGGCTATGTGGAATGAACATATAAGGCACTGGACTTTGAAACCAGAAAACAGGTAAAACTGCAAACAAGTTTTTGGAGAAATTAAAACCAAATTTCAGCATTCCAGCTACATGTGGGATAGGATTTAAGTCAAATGTTTTTGAATTACAAAACCAGTTAGCACAATATTTATTAGGTATTCCTGTTTTTTAGTGATGAAAAGTTGAAAACAAAGAGGAAAACCTCTGTTTCATTGAACCACACTTATTCAGGGTAACTCCTTACAGTACAAAGGTGACATTTTCATTTTGTGTAATTTAGATTGAAATATAGCAATTTCATATTTTTAAATATTTTCTGCTATAGTTTTGAAATTTTTGTCTAATTTCGATTGCTCCATTTTTTTCTGTATGATATATTGCTACTAAGAAGACATTCAAATAAAAGACTACATGTTGTGTTACCATTTTTCTAAAATGGACACATTCCACATATTAGAGTTCCTAAAGTTTAGCCATGCTAAAAACAAGTAAACAACTTTGGAAATATGTAAACACTTAAATCAATTCAATGCCATAAAAACTGGTGTTTTTTTCTGTTTGTCAGAAAGCTGTATTTTCTTTTTTAAAAAGAATAACATTAGAGTGGAAAGTTTAGTTTTGGAGAAAACAGACATTCAGATAAATCAAAAGCATTAGCCAGTGTGGTTGCCATGATATTTAAATAGATGCTGATCATGAATAATTAGTTCCTCTGGGGGAAAAAATTGATATTTAAAAGCAAATTAAAATATTGTTAAACTTCCTTTTTTTATTTTAAGAGGAAAATTATCCAATTCTTAGATTAACTTAGAGATACAAACACCAAACAATGGGCTGCATATATGTAATTAGTATTTACTTTTTCATGCTGTAATTTTATTAATAATCAAATTTAACTGTCATGGTCATATATTCTAATTCAATAAGGAATATCTTCCTCAATGTCAGCCAAGTACCCGGGGATAACATGATGTAGTAGAAAATTAATGGATGCCACATCCTACATGGTCTAGAGAGTGGTAACATCTATATTTATGTACAAAAGAGAAAGACATGTGCCATGAAAAGTCCATGTGCTCCCAACAGAATTGGACACTTAGATTTGGTAACTCTTTGCCTCCTACAGAACACAATTCAAGACCTATTTCTTCTAAACCTTGCCCAGCTAGCTGCCTCAAGTCTGTTCAGCCTCTTTGTTCCTTGTGTTGGTAGTTAAGAATTTGAAAAATTCATTAACATCAGTTACAAGATCTTAATTGCAAATTAATTGCAGCAGATGGAATATGTTGGCTACCAACTGCTGTGCAGCTACACCAAATACTCAATTGCCCTCGGAGATATCACTAAATAGTCCCCTTGCTTTGTTGGAGACATATCTATAATAAACAGCACCAGGGTTTGGAATGTCAAGCACATAAAGAAGCTTGAATAATTGTAATTTTAAGAAAACATAAGTTTTTCCTTTAAGCTGTGTAAACACTACCTGCAATTATCTTTCACACACAGACACATCTTTGCTAGGGAGGTGATATTAGAAATGGCACTGATTAAGACCACCGTGTTACTGGGCTTTCTTTGTGTTAACTTACAAGAACACTGTTTATCCTTCTTCCCATCTGTGTTCCCTCAGTAGCTGAAAGGGTAGCAAATATCTCTGCTCCTTATACTGAGTTTAATAAACATTTCTTTGAGATCAAGAAATGTGTTTTTTTATTTCTTCATGTTTACTTTTATCAAAGAATTTTTACAATCAGAAGATTGTGTCCTTGTCCTTGAGGAGCTTCTGATATCTTAAAAATTGGAGAGGAAGACTTGCTAAAAATAAGCAAGAACCAAATAACTGGAGCAAGAAGGAATCCATAGTTTTTGGACTGATTACCAGTTCACTTATTATACATAACACAAAACCTCAGTGGGAAACAACAATAAAATTTTGTCGCTGAAATATATCTGGAGGTCTGCTGATTTGTTCTGAGCTCGACTGCTTTAAATGTGAAATTTCTGGAACCTGTTAAATGCCACAGTCCTGCTGGTCTTGGCTGTGTTTGCTCACGTGTCTGCAGTCATGTGGAGGCTCTGCTCTATCTGGGGCTTGGCTGGGCATCTTGTCTGGGACAGTTCTGCCCCATGTATTTCTTATCTTCCTTCTGAAATAAGCAAGGCAATCTAAAGTATGTCTTTCTTTTGTCAACAGTTAGCAAGATAGCAAGCCAGCACAAAGACACAGCACTTAAGATTGCTAGCATCACATTTGTTACCATCATATTAGCCAAAGCAAGTTATATCCCTAAACTCAGAAGTAGGATATTAGGAAATTAGGCTGGGATGATGCCAATTTCAACCAAATAATGGGAATATTATAAGCAGTAAAGAATTTGGGCCATTAATTCAACCAAAGACTGTTGAGGTCAGAATAATCTAGACCAAGAATATTTTTTGCAGGGAGGCAAGGGGTGTACAGGATGCCCTGTAAACTTTCTCAGAATTGTATCTATTCTATAACATCAAAATGCCTTTGCTTAGTGTTGTTAAGCTGTGCCAAGATGACTGTGTGCTCCTAGTTTTCACCACCCTCTAGTTGACTGACCTCGGTCAGTCAGTTTTTCCTGAGGCTTCAGCTTCCTGTAAAATGGTGTGATCATATATCCGCCTCCCAGAGCTGTTGTAACAAATGAGATTCCGTATGTGAAAACATTTTGCACAAGGTAAGAAAGGCTATACTTCTGGTTAATTGCCATTAGTCTGGCAAACTTTGCCTCCCCCAAATCAATACAGTTTAAGACATGTTAGTGACAAAAGGAGGAAAAATATATTTAGCAAAAAGCACTCATTCCGTGATAAAGATTTAAAAGTCATAATGTCTACAAAGGAAATTTCTCTTGAGTCTTACACAATTTATGTGTTTGTGTTCTTAATTACATTATCGATTCTTACTGTCTCTTTCTTGACAGGTATTCCATGAATCATGTAAAAAATAGATCCACCCTGTGAGTTCTGATCAGACTTCTGATTACACTCTCATCCTGTAATTTTGATTTAGAAAATCAAACTTGCTGCTGATTTTCTAGCTGTTGAGTTCCAATGCCATGAGAGAAGGTGAAGATGTTATTTCTTAGAGTGTTTTAAGCTTCTTAATTATATACATTGTTTTTTTGAAAATCATTTAATATGTACTTATAAGGCTTTTTATATGGATGTGTTTTCATAGCCTATCTGCTTTTTATCTTTTACAATAATTTGAAGGCAGATTTCATATTTTCATGTACTCTTTGAATAGTGTTGAATGTATATTTATTAAATACATTTAATATGTATTTGATAATCATATAGTGAAAATGACAAATGCTAATAGCATATTTTAATATTCTCTTTGTTTATATAAAATTACTATATATACTAATTATACATATACAAGTACATATAATAATATGTAAATATGTATTTTATATATGTTAATGTGTTTGAGTATACCAAAGTATTTTAAAGTAGTGTTATTTAGATCAATCAACATTTCTAAAATTTCTGAAAGAATACATTTCTTTTATAAGAAAATAAATGAACTTTTTAGAAGTCACTAGTATAAAACATGTTGAGATTACAAACAAAACTAAAATATAAAACAAAAAAGATCTCTAGAATAAAAAATGATTATTTTACCTTGGTTGTGTTCCACAATCCCATTAAAAGCAAAACTATCCAGTGTTTTACTTTTGGCAAACCAGACAAACAAAATTAAGAAGGAAAACTTTTTCACTCCAGCCAATGGAATTGAACTTAGCAGTCAACTAGCTATTGACTTACTTTAACATTTCTCTATAACAAACTGATAAAATAATTCAATTACTTTATTTCAAAAACACTTCAAAATTTTGCTGTTAGGTTGAAGTGAATTAAAAATGTGGTTTAAGATGAAATTTGTGAGAAGGAAAAAAGAATCAGTGTATGTGGGTAAGAGTGTGTGTGTTCGTATGAACAGTGGAGTAAAAGAGCCCATAATAATTTATCACATACTTAGTATTTTTTTCAATTTCTTTCAGTAAAACAAGTTAAAAAATTGTTTCCAAGACTTGCGTTAGTGTTTACTTTCACTTCTAATCTAAAACTGTAAAGTGTAAGTGCAGGACCCTACAGATAGATTTAATTTTTTTAAAATCACAGTTTCAGAAGAGAATAATTACTGTTGTCACAATAACTCAATTAAACGTTCAGTCAGTTAGTGAAAGACATTCTATGTTTTCTGACCATTAAGTAGATACAACTAAAAATACTGTCATTTGCCTTCCTTAATTTACAGTATTTTAATACAAATTATAATTATAGAAGGTAATATAAAAATATTAAGTTAATATATATCATATTTCATACACAAGTTGAAACCAATCTCTATAATAAAGCACCAATAATAGAAAAGCAGGTTAAAATGGAATTCATTCTAAAGGGTTCAAAGTCTTTATAGATTTTATTGACTATGAGGAGTAACTCAGTAAGCGTTCATAGTATCTCTGCAAAACAGGTAGAAGAGAAATAAATAGGTTACTTTAGGACTATAAATCCAGTTATTTCTGATGATTTTTTTTTGGATCAATTTGTATTAGTATTCTTGACTGGTGAAATAAGCCCAGTAGGGCAGGCTTGCCAGACTCTATGAATTTCTTCCTTTAATTTAAACATTGTAAATTGTAACTCACCTTACTGTTGGTGAGATTAGATGTATGCCCAGACCAGTTCATGTGACAAAGATTAAACTTATCAAAACTATGCCTACATGGAGTTCTAGAGTCAGGTAGGACCAGTAAGGAGGCCAATGTTAGCAGGTGACCTATGTTCATGCTCTATTGCATAACTGCACTTGATATTAATTGTTCATTAAGGTTATTAGAACTCCTGATTGATAAATTCAACTTAAGAAGTCTGGCTAAGCATCACTTTAATACCAAAACCGGGCAAAGACCTCACCAAAAAAGAAAATTACTGACCAATATCCCTGATGAACGTAGATGCAAAAATACTCAACAAAATATTAGCAAACCGAATTCAAAAATACATCAAGAGGATCATACACCATGATCAAGTGGGATTCATCCCAGGGATGCAAGGATGGTACAACATTCGAAAATCCATCAACATCATCCACCACATCAACAAAAAGAAGAACAAAAACCACATGATCATCTCCATAGATGCTGAAAAAGCATTTGACAAAATTCAGCATCCATTCCTGATTAAAACTCTCAACAAAATGGGTATAGAGGGCAAGTACCTCAACATCATAAAGGCTATATATGACAAACCCACAGCTAACATCATACTTAACGGCGAGACACTGAAAGCTTTTCATCTAAGATCGGGAACAAGACAAGGATGCCCACTCTCTCCATTGTTATTCAACATAGAACTGGAGGTCCTAGACACAGCAATCAGACAAAACAAAGACATACAATGCATCCAGATTGGTAAAGAAGAAGTCAAATTGTCACTATTTGCAGATGACATGATACTGTACATAAAAAACCCTAAAGATTCCATTCCAAAACTACTAGAACTAATATCTGAATTCAGCAAAGTTGCAGGATACAAATTAACACACAGAAATCTGTTGCTTTCCTATACACTAATGATGAACTAACAGAAAGAGAAATCAGAAAAATAATTCCATTCACAATTGCATCAAAAAGAATAAAATACCTAGGAATAAACCTAACGAAGGAAGTGAAAGACCTGTACTCTGAAAACTACAAGACACTACTAAGAGAAATTAAAGAGGACACTAACAAATGGAAATGCATCCCATGCTCTTGGCTAGGAAGAATCAATATTGTCAAAATGGCTACACTACCTAAAGCAATCTACAGATTCAATGCAATCCCTATCAAACTACCAACAGCTTTCTTCAATGAACTGGAACAAATCATTCTAAAATTCATATGGAACCACAAAAGACCCCGAATAGCCAAAGCAATCCTGAGAAGGAGGAATAAAACAGGGGAATTACACTCCCTGACTTCAAGCTCTACTACAAAGCCACAGTAATCAAGACAATTTGGTATTGGCACAAAAACAGGCCCACAGACCAGTGGAACAGAACAGAAAATCCAAACATTAACCCAAACATATACAGTCAATTAATATTTGATAAAGGAGCCTTGGATATACAATGGGGAGATGACAGCCTCTTCAGCAGATGGTGTTGGAAAAACTGGACAGCTACATGTAAGAGAATGAAACTGGACTACTGTCTAGCCCCATACACAAAGGTAAACTCAAGGTGGATCAAAGACCTGAATGTAAGTCATGAAACCATAAAACTCTTAGAAAAAAACATAGGCAAAAATCTCTTGGACATAAACATGAGCAACTTCTTCATGAACATATCTCCCCGGGCAAGGGAAACAAAAGCAAAAATGAACAAGTGGGACTATATCAAGCTGAAAAGCTTCTGTACAGCAAAGGACACCATCAGTAGAACAAAAAGACATCCTACAGTATGGGAGAATATATTCATAAAAAACGTATCTGATAAAGGGTTGACATCCAAAATATATAAAGAACTCATGCACCTTAACAAACAGAAAGCAAATAATCCAATTAAGAAATGGGCAGAGGACATGAATAGACACTTCTCCAAAGAAGAAATTCAGATGGCCAACAGGCACATGAAAAGATGCTCCACATCGCTAATCATCAGAGAAATGCAGATTAAAACCACAATGAGATATCACCTCACACCAGTGAGGATGGCCAACATCCAAAACACAAACAACAACAAATGTTGGCGAGGATGTGGAGAAAAGGGAACCCTCCTACACTGCTGGTGGGACTGCAAATTAGTTCAACCATTGTGGAAAGCAGTATGGAGGTTCCTCAAAAAACTCAAAATAGAAATACCATTTGACCCAGGAATTCCACTCCTAGGAATTTACCCTAAGAATGCAGCAGCCCAATTTGAAAAGGACAGATGCATCCCTATGTTTATTGCAGCACTATTTACAATAGCCAAGAAATGGAAGCAACCTAAGTGTCCATCAGTAGATGAATGGATAAAGAAGATGTGGTACATATACACAATGGAATATTATTCAGCCATAAGAAGAAAACAAATCCTACCATTTGCAACAACATGGATGGAGCTAGAGGGTATTATGCTCAGTGAAATAAGCCAAGCCGAAAAAGACAAGTATCAAATGATTTCACTCATATGTGGAGTATAAGAACAAAGAAAAAATACTGAAGGAACAAAACAGCAGCAGACTCACAGAACCCAAGAACGGACTAATAGTTACCAAAGGGAAAGGGACTGGGGAAAATGGGCGGGAAGGGAGGAATAAGAGGGAAAAAGGGGCATTACGATTAGCAGATGTAATGTTGGGGGTCACGGGGAGGGCAGTACAACTCAGAGAAGACAAGTAGTGATTCTATAGTATCTCACTACGCTGATGGACAGTGACTGTAATGAGGTTGGTGGGGGGGACCTGATGAAGGGGTAGTTTAATAATCGTAATATTGCACATGTAACTGTAAATTAATGATAATAAAATAAATTATATTTAAAAAAAGAATAATAAAAAATAAAACAAAAAAAATAAAAGTAAATCAAAAAAATTAAAAAAAAAAGAAAGTCTGGCAAAGGAAAAAGAACATACACAAAATCTAGGAGATTAGTTTTATAAATAGTCCTGTTATACTGACTTTTACCTTTAATTTTTCCATCTTTACAAATGTCTCTTTCTTTTGGTTATTGGCTGTTTTGCATGTGAAGTTAGGTTCCCCTGCTATTTGCTCTCATGGAAGCCTGTGCTTCTTTTTGATCTTTTGCATGCTTACATTTTTAAAAATATTATTGGTAACTAGTTTTGTCTTCTTCTCCATTTCCTGTCTCCTTTTTCTTCTGGACACTACCAATTCCTTTGTATAGCTTCCACTACCATAAACCCAATACCTACAGAACACCTGGCACATAGTAGATAGTCAGCAAATACTTGTTGCTCACTAATCGTTATTGGCTGCAGTCTGCCTTTCTACATTTTGTTTGCCCATTCATATTTTGTCCAAATTTCAACTGCATAGAATTTAGAAGAAGGGATAGAGCATAAGAGAATTTTTCCTCTGGGACTCAACTCTTCAGCCTTGACTGCACATGAGCATCACCAGAGGAACACACTTTAATATGCCAGTGCACAGGTCCTATACCAAATTAAATCATAATCATTGAGGATAGAGCTGGGATATCAGATTCATTGGTTCCCAGTAACAGAACTCCAAAATTCCAATTCAGATTGACTTCACACATTATCCTTTAAAGAGCATCACTTGTCCTCTGGGTTTGTTTGGCAGATGAATTGTAGGTAATGTTATACTCCCACAATATCTGAAGGACCACAGTAAAGAGGCCAAGATTCCCCGAGAAAGTCAGCATGTAATCTAAATTTCCTCCTTCATTGCTAAAGAATTTGCAGCTAGGTCAAGTACTGTGGGCTAAAATAAACTTTACTGAGACATCTCTGTCGTGAAATCAAAATATTGGAAGGTTGAATTCATTTTTCTGAAGCCTCTGTGTTTTATTGATTATAAAGTAACAGCTCTACTATTCAAAGAATTTCTGTGATAAATAGAGCCATTTAGTAGGAAGTGAAAATTGGGTTACAATCCTGTTAGGGAAGAAACATTGTAATGTAGACATTTTACAATGTAATCACTTTTCAATATAGCTAACAAACTGAAAGGTTACTGATTAAATGTAAACCTAACAACTACTCAGGTCATGGTAAGAAGAATCAGTTTTTGGAATTTAGATGTGCCAGACCTATAAGTAAATGCTAATTCAATGTCCTATACATATTTAATAAGCAACTGTTAAAATCATGCAACTTATTAAGATTTGGTTTGGTGCGAAAATTAGAAGGAAGAATGGTTCAGAGTTACAAATAAATAAAACATGGATAGAGAAAAAGGATGGTGCCAATATCATACAAATATCCATAAGCATTTGGATATTTATTATCATTTTAGCTCTTCTTGTTTCTCTTGATTTTCACAGAGCTTCCAATCATGAAAAGTGTCCAAACTTGGATGCAGAAGGTACAGTAGACATCTCTGGATGCCTCTATTTCCTAAACATCTGGCAGTTGGTCTTTATTGACTTATCAGGAAAACTGCTTGAGTCTTGTCCATGCCTTGAATGTATATCCTGTAGAGGTAGAGGACCTGTGCATTGGTATATTAAAACATATATAAACAAAGATGTAGCACACAGATATGATCACAGAGGCTGGAAAGAACAGCAATAATCAAGACACCAGAGAAATGTAGAGAAAAATTAAGATGTTTATTATGAAAAAAGATTTATTGAGGTACTAACCCTTAGTAATTCAGAATATGACCTTTTTTGGAAGTAAAGTCTTTATAGAGGTAATTAAGTTAATATGAGGTCATTGCGCTAGATCCTAATCCAATATGATGGGTGTCCATGTAGAAAGAGGAATTTTGCACACAGACATTCCCAGAGAGAGGATAAGGTGAAGAGACACACATACAGAGAAAAAGCCATGGGAACATCAAGGCAAGATGGGTTGAGGCGTCTGTAAGCCATGGAACATCAAAGATTGCCAACAAAGCACAAAGGACTTAGGGGAGAAGCATGAAACTGGTTCTTCTTCACAGCCTTTAAAAAGTACCAACCCTGCTGACATCTTGATCTTGAATTCCTATCCTCTAGAACTGTCAAAAGATAAATTTCTGTTGTTTAAGCCACTCAGTTTATGGTGCTGTTAAAGCAACCCTAGAAGACTAATGCAGTCCTTAAAATTACTTTTATGTAAAGTCTTACCATTTGATGTAGTCATGCTTCCCCATCTCCCCACCAAACCACACACTCTTGTGTAAGCATCTGTGAAGTTAGATTTGTATTTGGGAAAAGTGAGGGAGGACTGAATGTTGCCTAAATATTGGAAGAGAATGAAAACCTAGGCTACCGATGAGATGTCCGCAATATGTGAACTGCAATACAGGATGTTTGCAAACAAGAGTTTGCGAATACTTTTGAGCGCAAAATGTAGAATGGAATGATACGATTTTCTTTTCAGCAGTGGTATATGATATCACAAAAACACAAGCACATTCAGGCTGTCTGGACTCACTGAATTTATCACAGGACCATTTTTAACTCTTTTCATTATCCACTCATCTTTTACCTTCCATCTTTCTCCTTGGCATCTTATGCATGATCTTAGCCTCCTTTGCATCTTGGGTGGGCCATAGGCTAAGCTCCAAGCTATGGAACATGATCCGAGGTGGTGGTTGTATCTTTCACATCAAATCCCTTGAAAAGCAAATTTCCTGTGTTCTCTTTTTCTCTTGCCTCCCTTTCATTGGGTTAGATTGTAAATATAGTAAGATATCTCTGTCCAGGCAGCATGGGTATCATGGAAGGAGATTGAAGAGCCGTAAGACAGAATGAACCTGCATACTTGGAGCAGAACCACCTGGGATTACAATTCTGGGCATTTATTGTGTGACAGAGATATGCTTCTATGTTGTTTGAACCAGTGTGTTTTGGGGACTTTGTTATAACAACTTAATATATCCTATAATACAGGGCTTTTGCTTTTGATTCATTTTTATATGAATTGTAGCATATAGAGATTATACATACTTTTTGTTGCTCTACAAAGACAACACACAGGGTAGGAGACCCTACTTCATATTTGGCCATGTCTAAGTTATATCTTTCTAGTTTGAAAACATGGAGACTTAGGGCCCTCTAGGAGCCAGAGCTAGTCAGTGGCTCAGTGTTGAGAATCCAAGATATTTACCCCATTTGTCAGAAGTGTCTGTAGGGAGGAAGAACTCTTAACAGGAGGAAGAATTCTGTCATGATTTATGAATAGTTCCTGGTTTTTTGATCCAAAAAATACCAAGCCAGTGGGAGACATACAAACCAGAAGTATAAGATGCAGAAACTCCAGGGTATTCTACACAGAGGAACAAATCAACAAAGCAAGAGATGAGCATTTGTAGAAGCAAGTATAAGATTCCCATAAGTTGAAAAGTTGTCTCAGAACAAGTCAAATGAGGTTATTTGTGTTTATAGTTTGAAGTGGCTCAGCTAAGAAGAATGGAGGGCTGCACTAGACATAACAAACCATAATAAATATAAGGGGATGGCAAGTGAGGAAAGGGTCATAATACATGAACTCAGGTATTTTCCATTCTGAAATTGTGTAAAGATTAATTTCACCATCAGCCATACATACTCAAATCTGTTGTTAGATCCTTGCCCTGGTATCTTTTATACTAGGAAAGCTTTGCCTGACTTCTCGAAGAGGGGAGGGGTGGCATAAAAAGAGAGAAAAATGATAATTAATTGATGAGTCAGTTACATTTAAAATACCACACCATGAAAACCATAAACTGAGATCCACAGTCCACCCAGAATTATAATGCAATGAGTGTGATAAAGCTGTTTGGGGAGGGTACCTCTTACCCACATGGATGCAGTTACTAGTGGAGAGAGAAGAAGAGGAAAAGCAAAAGCAATGAGTGGAAGGGTTGTGAAGCAATGCCAGGAAAGTTTGCAGCCAGGATGAGGAATAATCATGGAGATATAGTGGCCACACAGTGGTGCTGGGAGTGGCAAAAAGGAGGATGAAAGGTGGGAAAGACTGCTTTTGTCCCCAATATTGTTGCCCACATTCTTCCTTTGTACACCTTACCTGAAGTGGGAAAGCTCAGAGCTACTTTTGATACCCACTAGAGGTGTTTCTTCAATGCCTGAAGACATAAAGAGCTTCACAAAAATTCTCAATCATAAGTTGGTCATAGGGATAGTAGTACAGCATGGAGAATATGGCCAATGATTTTACCAATGATTCTGTAGCATCTTCCTATGCTGACAGACAGTAACTGCACTAGTGGGGGTGAGGATTTAATAATCTGGGTAACTAGTGGACCACTGTGTTGTATACTTTAAGCCAATTTAAGATTGTATATCAACGACACCTCAATAAAAAAAGAGAACTTGCCATATACTTAAGATTTGAGACTGTTTTTCACAGATAACTAATGGACATCCCTCCAGAGGCACAGAATCCTAATACATGACAGAAGAGCAATATTCCATTTTAAAAAGCTATGAGTTTTGGAGTTGGTAAAGAGATATTTGACATGAGATTATGCAATTATGATTAATGGGAATGCTTTTACTGTCCTTCTGAAGAGGAAGGATGGAAAATATAATGTGACCTTTGTTACCATTTGTGAGGACATTACAGCTGTGGCAGAAAAGAAATGCTAGTTGCAGTGTCTCTCCTTGGAAAGTAAGCATGGACTTAAAGGGAAGTGCCCCCGAAGCTTGTTCACAGACTTCCCCTTTAATGTTTTGACTTTGTTGCACTGTCATAACATTTGGTGTAGAATGGCATGCAGATTAAATAAACTACATTATTCCATTGTGATTTCCTTTTATCTTTGCATATGTGACAGAAAGTTAGGCTACAGAGTATTGTATTCAAGGAAAAACAAAAATGAAGATGTCCCTCCCTCCACATGACTGAACTCCATTCCCTAACCCATATGGGGCAGCTGCTGGCTGTGCTGTGGGAGTGGCACTGGTGTCCTGAGGGTAGGAGCCCTGGAGTGTGCTGCTTAGCTCATGCAGACCTGGGCCCCTGTCTCCTCCAGAGATTCAGTGGGTGGCACATCCTTTGATAGATACTGCTTAGGTAAAGCTTACTGTTATCCAATTGTTGGCAACTGAGAAACTGCCGAGTAAAACCAGCATAACACTTAAATTAGGGATATTTTTCTCCACTAATATGTTGATCTCAGATCTTGGCTGTAGAAGTGATAGCAAGTAGATTTCACGTATTTGTTCAAGATGTTGTGTGTGCTGATTTCTTTGCCTCATTCTAAGTTGAATCTGCTTTGTTTTTATTTCTGGTGTAACCATGTCCTTCTGAAGAAAACATGTGTGCTGATGCTTTGGCTTTTTTTGAGAAAATGTGATTCTTCATCAATAAGAGTAGCATGCAATTACTCTCTGATTTTCTAACTACCCACCCAGCAATCAAGCCTATATTAATTCTTCTCACTCTATCATTTAAGAGAGTAGTTCTAAACTCTGTAACTAATTTTAAATCCAGATTCCTTTCTAAAAAAAAAACAAGAGGAAACAGGTTTTTAATGCATGTTTCTGAGGCCTTACTCTCAGAAACTACTTTAAATTAAATTTGGGGTGGATTCTTGGAATCCGTATTCCAAATAAGAACACCTGGGGAATTCGGATATAGACTGTTCACAGATATTTGAGAATCACTCTTTTAGGAGCATGTAGTAATTATAAAGAATGTTGTATTTTCAAAAGGTTCTAGGATTGTTTTGATTAAAATTATTCTTTATCCAGACTAATGTGGCATAAAAGATTAATTGGAAATTCCCTAACTCACATGTACATTTAGAATTGCCTGGAAACTTTTAATGATGTAAGTTAAGGCTTCATCCCTTTTGATTCTAGATCTGAGGTGAATTCCAAGAAACTGTATTGTTAAAATGATCCCAGCCATTATTCTTGTGAAAGGTGTGGAAAAGCTATCACACTTCTTAATTTATATGTATAAAATTTTGGTTCATTTGTCAAGCAAGTAGACATTGGTGTTCAAATGGACTTTGTTCCCTCCCCTTATAATTTCTCAGAGCTCCTTACATAGTATTTCTCATCGAGGGACCACTCATGAAATGCTATTATTTCCCAGATAGTAATTTGCAACAAGACCATTGCTCATGTGCTTAGCAGGTTCTTCTACTTAGTATGTATATTTCCCTTGGTACTGACAGGGCAAGCCTTTGACTTTGAAAGATTTTATTAAGGCAAATGTCTGACTGATATGTTTTCACTCCAGTGACATATATCATATATACATCCCTGAGAAACAAAATAGTATATACTATTTATAATTAGCATTTAGAGTTGGAATTCCACGAGTTGACTGTGCTACTCCTGTGAGAGCAGCTGGTATATTTGTCAGAAAAACCTTGCTGTGTGTGATTGACCTCTTATCAGCAAAGAGGCATGACTCTTGGTGATAAACAAGTTCATGTCTCCTTTGCCTGACAGGGAAAGGAATTTATTTCAATTAGTAAAACTATTTGTATGATTCTGATGTCAGAGGATAGGAGTCTGAGTGAATTGTAGAAACTGACATTTATATCTTAGCTTTCAGGGAACATTTTTTTTTTCATGAGGAAGGGGGTTCAGTATACTGTAGCCAAATCAAATATTATAAAAACTAACATTAACGTGTGATTAATATTGACAAGCATCTGTGAAATTTGTCACCACACTACTAAAATTACCTTTATAAATCTTGCCCAGTAGTTGTAGATAAATTCCCCATATAGTTTATGCCAACAATTGCAGAATATAAACCACAGAAAAAGATGAAATGTGTTAATTGGGACAAATCCTTGGAAGGTAGTCTTTCCCCTTTCATGAATTTTTTTTTTTCCTGGAAAAAGAGTCCTAGTTATTTCCCTATTTCAATATAGAACTGCAATATATAGAGAGGCCCAAATACTTTGCAGTGAAGTGTGTATTCATCAGCGATAGCCCTCAACCGCTGCTTAGGCTGAACATGGACACTCCACTTCTTTGTCCAGCTCCTGTGATATAAACCCGTGTCCTTTTGTGGTCTATTGAATGCCACCTTTTCCCCATTTCTGTGCTTTTGTCGGTGATTTCACTGTTCAAAATGGCTCCCAAGCATAGTGCTGAAGGGCTGTCTAATGTTTTTAAGTGCAAGAAGACTGCGCTGTGCCTTCCAGAGAAAATACATGTGTTAGATGAGCTTCATTGACGCATGAGTTATTGTGCTGTGCACTGTAAGTTCAATATTAATGAATCAATGACATATAGAAATATATTTAATACATACTAAATATATTTAAAATATACATATATCTTTATATGTATTAAAATATATATATATAATGTCTTTAAATAGAAACACAAGTAAAACGAAGTTACATATTGATTATTTGCCCCAAATGCTATGACCAGAGGCTCGTAGGAACCTAGCCATGTATTTCCCATAAGTGTAATAGTTTAGTATTGACTAACTCACTGTACAGAGTTGGTAGAATGTAACTACTGTGAATAACAAGAATTGAATGTATCTTGGTCTACAAATAATATCAATTTCACATTGTTCATCACAATTACCTTTGAAAAGGAATATAATCCAACTTTTAAAAAAATTTTCAGCAAGATAATAAAAGAAAATGTTCAGTTTACTTTAATGCAACTTCTTGAAGTTCTGATTTTACATCACTGAGTTCTCATCAACTATATTGCTACTAAGGATTAGGCTACTAGTAGATTTAATTGATGCTGGCTTCTAGATGCTTACTTAGCTGCAAAATGCTTATTTGTGCATCTCTGGAGCTTTCTGCCATTTTCAAAGCCCTTCAGAATATTACCTCTCTGTTTTGAACTGTAGAATCTTTGTAGGATTTTTTTTTAAGTAGCACATTTATAGAAAAAAACATTTTTTGCTTTTATTCAATATTTAAAATAATTTGCACTGGGAAGAGTTGAGGACATTGAATTACTTCAGTGGAGCTCTTAAAAAATGTCTTTTAAGCAGATGGCTTAGGTCCCACTTTAAATTATTTCATTCCTATTTTGATTCTGATTATATAAATAAACGGTGTTATGGTTTCAGACAATAATTCTTTATAATTGCTAATAAACAATTGCTTTTGCTGACTGTGCAAATTTTACTTTACTTCTTAAAATAGAGTCATTGCTGCTGCACAGATGTTTTAAGGTGAGGTAATTAATGGGAATCCTAGACTGAACCAATCTAACTTTTCACGAAAGAGCATTTCATCTTCAATTTAACTGGATTGTCAGTTATTTTGGTGTCATAACAATGCCATAACAATTTGATATAAATTTGTAAAAGAAAATAACTCCAATACTACCTTAGCTAAGTTACTCATTATTTTACAGGGGTATTTTTCAGGTAAATAAACACGTACTATGTAGCTATTGAAAAATAAAAACACAAGAATGAGTAATAAAAATAATGAACTTCAAACCTTGATTTTGGGGAAAACACAAAATTTCCAAACTCTTAGTTCATTTAGAGAGTAAGAATTGGTGAGAACAAACTAGTTAAGTAACCTGTCTTATTATTTAAGTTACTTGCTAAAAAAAAAAGTATTTAACAATCTATTAATTTGAATGTTAATTTAAGTCACATAGCAGTATAAATTTCTTTAATCATTCATTTATCTTTTATTTAATAAGCATGCATTATGCTCTACTGTGCATTCTATAGAGCATTTGTACTTTTGGGATAGAAGTCCTTACTGTTCAAACACTGTTTATTAAAAAAATTACTCTCTCTTCTTTTAATTGCTGTGGGAGTGTTTTTGTTTCTTGTGACTGCTATAACAGATATCACAAACTGGATGTCTTAGAACAATAGAAATTACTTTTTTCACCGTTTCAGAAGCCAGAAGTCCAAAATCAGTATCACTGGGCCAAAAAAACTCTCCCAGCTTCAAGTGGCTGCTAACTTTTCTTGGCTTGTGGCCACATCACTCCAGTCACATTGTCTTTTCCTCTTCTGTGTATATCAAATCTCCTTTGCCTCTCTCTTGTAAGAGCACTCATGATTGGATTTAGGGCTCACCCAGACAATCCAGAATAATCTTCCCATCTCATGATCCTTAACTTTATCGTATTTGCAAAGACCCTTTTTCCTTATATGGTAACATTTCTAAGTTTCCGAATTTAGGACCTAATATCTTTGGCTGCTCATTAGTCACCAAGTTCACACATTTGTCAAAAGTCAGTTGATCATATTGTGTAGGTCTAAATCTAGATTCTCTTCTGTTTCATTTGGACCTCTATGTCTAATGTCAACATGCATACTTTCTTGAATACTTTTGCTTTATGGTAATATTGAAAAAGGTAGTTTAAGTCTTCCAACTTTGTTATTTTTTCCCAAATAGTTTGGGCTTTTCCAGGATTTCTGCATTTCCATGTGCATTTTGGCATGAGCATATCAATTACTAAAAAAGCCTGCTGGATTTTGATTGAGTTTTTATTTAATTTACAGACCAATCTGGGGAAATATGATATTTAAAAACCAATTTTTAGTCTTCTGAACTGTATAAAAGAATATCTTTCCATTTATTTATTTTTATTTAAATTTTCTTCATCAATGTTTTATTGTTTTCAGTTGGTAGGCTTTGCATATATTTTGTAAATTCATGTTTTTTATGCTAAGATAAACAGTATGCTTTTACTTTTCTTCTTTCCTAGAGTATCTTTTAGTCAGAGGCTCATTTTAATCTACCCTTAAGGGGTAACACTCTTAGATCACTGAATATCCTGGGCTTTTATACTGATAGCTCTCCCCAGTGCTGGTTAAGGCTTGACTATCTCCCCAATCAATGTGAGGTCAGAGAACTATTTTGTTTAAATCCCATAGTCCTACTTTCTGCCTCCTGGAATCTTAGCCTATGCTTTTGTAGCCTATTTCTCAGCAAAGACACAAAGGGCTTCTACACAAACTCTGAAGCTGTTTCATTTTTTGTATATATAATCTTTTCTCACCTCAGTCCTGCTGAAATCAAATCCCCATTTCCTCCCAAGTTCTTTGAGACCTCTTAGAATTTCCTTGCCTGCAGAGTGATCTAGAATGTGCCTCTAGCCAGACAGCTAAGAGTGATTGTGTATTACCTGGATTCCCCCTCTAACAGGGACGTATTCCTATGTTGTGTGTTGTCCGGTGTCTGAAAATAATTATTTCATGTGTTTTATCCAGTTTTCTAGTTGTTGGTGGTGGGGGGTTAAGTCAGGTCCTTGTTATTTCATCACATTAGAAGGCAAAGTTATTATTTTATTTTAATTTTTAAACTACAAATGCTTATTTTTGGATAGAGATGGATAGGATTCAATAGTATGCATATCAAAGTTAATCTGAAAACATGCAATAATTTGTTTTATCTCTGCAGCAATTCACTTAAAGCTTAAATTTGTTTGCATGATACAGAACTTTTATTCTGTGATAATCAAAACACATGATTAATTTGTGACAATAGAAATAATCCACAATTTTACCTTTTAGTGTGCCTTATAATTTTTTCTTGATAGCTCATTATTATGTACTGGGTAAAAAGAACTGCTGTTAATAGGCCTTTGGAGATGTGAAGAGCTGTGGGGGAGGGGAAGTATTCCACAGTCCTCTGTTCAGGTCTCAGTCTTGTAGTGAGCCTATGCCTTTGGACTGTGAGTTTCACATGTGTGTTTCGGCCAAGTCCCCCAGTCCTCAGATGGGACAGGGTGGCTAGAGTGGGCTGGAATTGGGGAATTCCCTTCCCCTAGGTCAGTTAGATTCTGATAATACCCAGTAGGTTAGGCTCCAGTAAAACAGTTTCTCCTGAAGACAGACCTTGTAAAGTACAAAATGCTCTGGAAGATTTTTAAATAGCTCCTTTTCTCCTCCCCTTGCTGGAAACACAAGGGGGGTTTTCTTTGATATTCACTGTTAGAATCTGCTAGAGCTCTGTAACTCTGGAGGCAAAATATGGGGGAAAATACCTTTGAAACTGAAATCAGTCAAAGGGAGAAATAAAGTGGGAGAAACAATTATTGCTCACAAGCAGCCATCCACTTCTGGCCTGTGTATTTCACGATCTGGCTGCAGTAAAAGGGACTCCACCCATCCTCTCTGGTCCAGATATGCCCTCACTCCCCTTTTTATTACCTGTTGATATGGAGATGGACTACTTCTCTCCACCCCTTGGAAACACCTATTGATAAGGAGATGAAGTAAGGCCAGGTGAGAGATTCTGGAAATGCTGCAATTTTATGCATGAGCTCCTGAAAGTAAAATTCACAAAATTCAGGGGGTGCCCTGGAGATTTATCTCTCAGACATGTCTATACTGAGGCTCCAGCAATCCATGAATTACAGTTCAGGTTTTCCTATCCCAGTACTAGTTTCTGGGGAGGTTTTGACCCTTCATTTCTGCTCTGGTATGTTGTAATTCCCTGTATCTGCCTGTCTGTCTCCAATTTAGGGAGTAGTGATTTGCCCTGTGACCTCACTTCTCTTATGATCTAAGAAGAGTTACTGCTTTTTCCATTTGTTTAACAGTTTACTTGTTAGAATGGAGTGGTAACTTCCAAGCTCTTAACTTGCTGGACCAGAAGTCATAATTCCCCATTTTAATACTATTATTTTTGTTTCTCTCTGAATATAAACATGCTGTCTAATTCAGGGAATGTCAGAGGTAGACAGTACGGGCTGCATCCTTTATATTTGAAAATACTTTTATTTCTCATTCAAATCATAACTGTTCATTTTACCAAATTATTTTCATTTTCTAGAGACAACATAAAAAGAATCTTCTGTCTGGTCCATTAGATTTTTGTCCTTTTGCAATATCTATTTTAAGTTCCATCTCTCTTATTCAAGAATAATAGCCCAATTTTCCATGGAGTCTTAATGTGTATGTGTACATGTCTTGGTGTGTACCAATACCGAAAATCTGAACATCTCTGTGTGTAACCGCACAGGTAGTCCCCTTTGGGTGAGTCCCCCCAGACTTCTGATTAACAAAGAGAAGCTAGAGTCCCTTAATCATGACCCAGAGTGTGGAAATTAGACTGGGGAATTAGAGATTTTTTTAAATGGAGTTTGAGAGCTTGCTGTTTAGGTAAAGCAAACTAAACAGACACAGAACTCTTGGTTCCCCTCAAGGCTATAGCTAAATTCTTGAATCATGTATCTTTGAGATGTTTTACAGAAATGTAGACCTCCATCAGATGGGCCACCTCCTGACAATTAGTATACAGACCCCAGACTAGGTGGACTGAAGACTGATAGCTAAGATTTGGGAAACACGTCACCACGCCACTGACTAATCAGAAGAATGCATTTATAAATGTATGATAAGAGAGTTTATTGCTTAAAGCATGAGCTATGCATTCTCCTTGCTTGTCACCCTGCAGTAAATGACCACTTCCTTTCACTACATCTTGAGTCAGTGTTTGGCTTTGCTGAACATCAGATGAGTGGACCCAGGTTTGTTTGGTTTGGTAACATCTCTACTATCTTATTTTAGTGGGATTTAGTGGGATTACTAAACAATTATGATTCCATTTTGTTGCACATTTACATGATGATGACATATCACTTTCTAACACAATCCCTTTGTATTATGTTATATGTCAATTCTTTTGATGAGTTGGATATTTTAAATATAGATAGCAATTTAGAAACTAAAATCCTTATTGGATGTGGCATGTGTTGAATAGATGCAATCAAATTTAACTGTGTTTATAAAGTTTCCTTTTGTAATGTTGAGTTTAATGTACTACTAATTTTCAGTTATTTTCTTAATGACAGATAATTTGAGGAATGGCTTAAATCTTTTAACTTTCACTACCCACACATGAACACAAGTAAACATGCATGAAAAATATATATAGTGCTTTATTCTTTTTTACATTTATATTGAGTTTTGCAAGTTGAGAATTATTTTATTTTTGCTGTTACAATTATCATATTCATTCCATATAACTGATGTAAAGCATGCATAGTCTTGACCACCGTCCCTCATTGAAGGGCATATGAGAGGTTAGCCTGGAAACTTGTGGCTCAGACATAAACATATTTTAATTTATTTTCTTGAGTTACAATTCCATGTCCATTGACCTTATTTTTTTAGTTGATTATTTACATGTTAAAAATACATCATTAATTATAGCACAATCAACCTTGTTGATATCACTGTACAAAATTATGGTTTTAAAATATTGTCATAGTCACTGTGGGTTGGAGGCAATCTTCACACACAGATAGGATTAAACTTTATAAAGTGGAGAGATTCTTACATATTAGAATTTTCTGGCAGGGTATGTCTATAAGAAAAGATATTTGTGACTGCTACTTATTTAATTTTTTTAAACAGAATTTTATATAATGCAAACCTAAATCTAAAATCAAACTGATCGTGTTTTAGTATGATCATCTTAAGTCACATTTTTTCAAAAAAACTTTACCAACTGATATAAGCTCAACAAGTCTTTCCACTAAATTTTTCTGCTACTCTTTTTCAAAGTATAAGACTTTGGACAACCTATCTGTGGTATTCTTAGGTTTCACCACAGGCTTACTGAATTGGAATAGCCAGTGTTGGGGCCTGAGAAACTCAGATTATTCATAAACACCTTAAACGTTGACAGCCATAACATGCTTGATTATTCCTGTCTTCGTCATTCTCTATTTCAAATATGTCAGTCTTCACTCTTCAAGTGGATTACCAGCTCTTTGAATGACATACACATCCTTCCTCATGCTTTAGCTAAATGCCTGGCAGACAGCAGCTGCCAAATGAAAACTTGATGTTTACTTGCTGAATAAATATTGGAAATTGTGCAGCTATCATTTTCTGACTACAAATTATTTAGTGAAAGGAAGTAACTTAAGCTTTATCTCTTCCAGCAAACATTCAACAAGATGATATTGAATATTGCAAATGCCCTTCAGGGTTTTTAAATATTATCTTTCTGATCTACTTTGGATCAAATACCACTTGAGACAGTTCTTCTTTTGTTCCTGTGTCTAAGCACATGACCCATGCTTTTCATTTGTATATTGTTTCTATTCTTGCTAAAAGCTTAGGTAAGGGTTAGATTCTGATTAGCAGATGTGGTAAATCACAATCCATGTTAAGTAGGAGTGAATTTTTCTTTAGAAATTCTATGATAGAAGCAGGAAAAAATTAACTTGAGATTAACAACCAACTATTTAGAGGCCCCCAAACTCCCAATAGCAGTGCTAATAGCCTGGCCTCACACCATGCTCCAGTAGGCACTGATATAATCTGCTCTTCTATGTTAACCTCTGTACATGATGCTCAGAAGAAGCTCACTTTCCTCCATTGCCACCCTATGTTTGCCCAACCCAGGGAGAAGGCATGTCTCTATAGGCGGACCTGGGAGATACTGCAGGTTCAGTTCCAGGCCATCACAAGAAAGGAAATATTGCAATAAAGCAAGTCAAGTGAAGTTTTTGGCTTCCCAATACATATAAAAGTTGTTTACATTATACTGTAGTCTTTTAAGTGTACAATAGAATTATGTCTAAAATAAAACAATGTACACACCTTAATTTAAAAGTAACTTATGCTAAAACATACTAAACATCATGTGAGCTTTTAGCGAGTGGTAATCTTTTTGCTGGTGGAAGGTCTTGCCTCGACGTTGATAGCTGCCGACTGATCAGGGTGATGGGTGCTGAGGTTGGGGTGGTAGTGGCAATTTCTTAAAATAAGACAACACTGAAGGTAGAACCCATTTATTGCATTTTAGGAAGGCAGTGGAGGTGACTGTGCATGATGGGGGCAGAGAAATGAGAGGAAGATTAGGATCCAGGGAGAAGGAAGCATGCATTACACAGATTCTGCAAGAAACATAGGCTAAATGGAATTACAGGTGTAAGATAAAGTAGGGGAGCAGGATTAGGCAGAACCATGATGCAGGTCTGATATCAGAAGGAGTCTAGGGATAAAAAAGGATTGGTAGCAACCAGTTCTAAGGAGCATTCTGTCAGATTGAAGGAGTATCCTCAAGCCAAAGTTGTCCATCAGAGGTATCGTAGGTTTCAAGGGAGTAGATCTGAGTTAATGCTTTGGAGTCAGTCACTTGCTGGAGGCAGTGTGCAGAAAGCATGGCCTCAGTGGAAACGTAGTGGGAGGTGGAGAGGGACACCATCTAGGGTTGTCAACAAGTGTGCTCATGCCAGCAAGAGATCTGAGAAGTGCATGTTCGCCACAGTCCACCCCTAGCTACGTATTCTATATATGTTCACATATTTTTCAAATCTCTGGAGTTGGTCCCAAAAGCTAGCAGATTAAAGGGAGGGTAGGTAGTTTCATGGTGGGGTTACATATCATTGGTTCCTTTCATTAGTACTGTTCTGTATTCTTCCCTCCAGATATTTTTGTATACATGGGAGCTTCACAAGTTTTAGGGAATAAAATAATTATTTCTCTCAGTTTTAGTGGTTATTAGAAGCTGAGAGTAGTCTTGAGCACTAAATTCCCAGCATCTGTGACACAATAAAGGGATTTTTGTGAATATTGCAAATAAGCAGAATTATTAGATAACATTTTAAGCCTTCTTAAAGTACTCTATGCAATTGTTCTGAGGATACTGATAAAGGAACAAATATGAAAAGACATGGCTTAAAATATTCTAGCTAATAAAATATTGTAATGGGGCCTGGTTTTCATTCTCTTACTTGGCTCATGGGACAAGTGTACAGCTTTAATTGTTGATGAAATTATTTTCACATTGACAAGGTTTACAACAAAGTTCTCATAGTCACAGGGGAAATTATAGAGCCTAGTGCAGTCGTAAAACTACTTATTATCACTGGAATAAGTGCTATCATAACATTTTTTGATAAACAAAAGCCCTCCCACACTCAAGAAGCTTAAATTTTTTCTCAGAAGTTAATATGAAATATCATAGATTCAGTCATGAATAAAATTAAGGTTGTACTGTCAGCCTGAAACTATTTGAAATCGCTGTCATAGACATTTATGGAAATGCCCTGCATTTAGTAAAACAAAGTATTTTATTTAACCCACCTACGGACACACTCGAGAAACTTCATGTAGTATAACAAGTAGAGTTGTCTGGAAGTGACCATGGGAACTTATACTGGATTGCCCAGACAATAGACCAGGAAGCACTGCAACCAGTATCAGAGCCAGACTTTAGCAGGAGGGCCTCAAGATCTCCAGGAGCTTGGCATCTGGATTCCAGGGCAACTCCTGTTAAAACTTGGCACCCTGGCACCAAGTTTCCTGGCACCAGTTTGTATATTCCCTCACTGATGAGGTCCCTTTCCCATGGATGCCTTTTATAGACATGACCTTGAAAGACAGAGACACATAGGGTGGAGGGGGTCCCTCCAACTGAAACATGGTCCAGCAGTGGCCCATATCTCACATGTGTCCCTGTGGGATGATTGAGGAAGAGGGGAAGCTGTGCCCTAACTCCTCTTATGGTTGACCTTCATCTTAGGAGTTTTCTTTTTTCTAAGAAAGCCTATTCTTTAACCCATATTAATATTGTACAATTAGTTCTGAACTCTAGCATACCACAGGGGACACCCAGATGCCACTCACCTGGACATGACCATATATTTTCTTTAAAAAAATCAATGAACTGCCTTGAATGGAACAAATCTTAAATGCCTTCTCAAGATTTCTTTATTATATTTCTATGCCAAAATGAAATTGTATCATTTCTTCAGATCACAGATTCTCAGCAAAGACATACATCTTTACCAAAATAAGAACAACATAATAAAAAGTCTGTTTCTGGAATTGGGTATTTTCCCCATAACAAGATTATCTCTTTCTCATATACTTGAGTACTATTTTACAATTAGAAATATTGTAAAATAAGTTTGCAATTATAGAACTAAGGGTGTATTTCAGACCCATTTGGAATTAATTCATTTCTCCATTCCAAACAGTAGTAAATTCAGTTACATGAAATCAAGTTCTCTAGACATTAATTTAGAAAATAGCTAGGGAAGTAAATCTTCACGAGCTTAAACATGGTACTATAAGTTCAATATAAAAGATATTTGAGCCATTCATTTCCTTTCATTATCATCTTATTATAGACATTGAAGAGTTAACTGCCTTGCAAGCTTATATTATAGGCATTACCTTTATTTTGGTGGAACAGTGATGTACTCCTGTCAACGCTATGCTTAAGACCTCAGTTTCCAGGACAAACAGCAGCTAAAATCATTGTCTTCCAAGAGATTTGGTAGGATGGAAGCAATGAGATTATCACATATGACTGATTATGGCATTATACCAGATAGCTAGAGAACTACTTTCCTCTGGTCTGCATTCTACTACTCCTCTTAGAAGTTCTTCCTAGTCAACCATAGGTTTTGCCTTTCCTTGTGGTCCTACAGATGTGTGCCTGTGACTCTCTTGTACAACACTTTCCAGTCTTGATTGAAGGAGACTCCATTATTTGTGTTCCTGAGGCCAAAGATATATAGTCAGGTTGACTTCTTTTTCTCTCACAGAAAACTATCAGCAAACCATACTGGCTGTACCTTGATAGTATATACAGAATATGAATGCCTCTTACCACTTCCACCTACCATTCTGGCCCAAGCTGCTACATCTCTTGTCTAGATTACTGCAATAACCTACTAAGTGTATGTTCTTTATATTCTACCTTTGCCCCCAGTTATGATTCTTTCCAACATAAGTCAGATCATATAATTCCTTTGCTCAGAACTCTACAATGACTTTCATCCTTTCATCTTCACCAAGAATAAAATCAAGCCTATGTGACAATGTGCTCTAGTCTACTTTATTTCCTTGACCTGATTTGCTCTGTCCTCCCTGTTCCCACTGGCCCTCCTGCTGTCCCTAAGGCAGTTGAGGCATACTTCTGCGTTTGGTCCTTTGCCTTAGCCATTCCATCTGTCTAGAATACTTTCACCCAGATATCTCCATGACTAATACACCACTTTCACATCTTCATTCAAATGCTACCCTCTTAATTAGGTATACTGTATTTCATTTAAAATTAAACTCCCAACCTTCTCTGTGGTATTCTGGACTCCTCTTACATTGTTCTACTTTTTCATTTTTCTCATAGTACTTAATAATATAAAAACGTGCAGGGTATTACATTTCTTATTTATGACTGTCTCCTATCCTTCTTAGCCACTTACAATGTTATATACACAAGGGTAGAAATATCTACAGGTTCTATCCACTGGCATATAGGAGGGGCCCCCAAAATATTTGTTAGATCGATACAAATACAAAGTAACTTTGAATCAATCTCAATCTAGGCTGTAAGTGCAAAGGTTGAAACCATGGTAAGTAGTATAGAGTTGGTATCTTTATGTAGCTATTTAGTTCACCTTGAAAGTTGTATTCTTTCTTAAGAGAATTTATATATATACATATATACATGCACACATATATAAATCTTATATATACAAGGGCCATAAATGTGTCCTTTATTATGTTAATGGGATGACTTTTGAACTGCACCTAAGAACGGGAGCTGGTTGTCTTGAGAGCCAACCTTGTGATTAGAGTTGGAAATCTCAGTCCCACCCCTGAGTTCCAGAGAGGGGACAGGGACTGGAAGCTGAGTAAAATTACCACTGGCTAATGATTTCATCAATCATGCCTATGCAATGAAGCCTGCATAACACTGAAAAGGATGGGGTGTGCAGAGCCATGCAGCTGGTGATCCCTCCGAGATCTGGGGAGAATGGTGCACTCCAAAAGAGCGTGGATGCTCCACACGCTTTGTCCTTATCTTGCCAGCTGCATCTCCTCTTCTGTCTAGTGTTCCTGAGTGGCCTCCTTGATAATAAATCTAATAAGTAAAATGTTCCTAAGAGGTCTGTGAACTTTACTAGCAAATTAATTGAACCCAAGGAGAGGTCACAGGAACTTCTGATGGGGAGCTGGTTGGTCAGAAGCACAGGCAACGACCTAGACTTGCAGCTGGCACCTGAAGTTGTGTGGGTGGGGTGGGGGGCAGCCTTGTAGGACTGAGCGCTTAGCCTGTGGGATCTGACACCATCTCTGTGGAGGCAGTGTCAGAACTGAGTTGAATTGTAGGACACCTGGCTTGTGTCCAAGAATTGCTTGGTGTTATGTGTGGAAAACCTCCCACTCCACAGTGGAATTGAGTCCAAAACATAAGAGTACCAAATTACTCTTTTAAAAATACCTTACTTTTTAAATCAGTAATACTTGTACATGTTTTAAAAATCAAAATTATGTACAAAGGCATACTTTGAGAAGCTTCAGTCCCTCTTAGTATTATCATCACCTGTATGTCTTTACACTATATATAAATTCACTTATTACTTCCTTATATTGCCTCTGGTATTTTCTCATGCCATTAATAAGCACATAAAAATATCAATTCTTAATCATCCCTTTCTTACCTATATAATATTTTGCAAGTTGTTTCTTATTTAACAATATATTCTGAATTTTGCATATTGGTACACAGAAAACCTAGCTGTACAACATACTGTGGAGACTATACCAAAGTTATATTAAACACATACATTATATATGCTGAGTGTAAGTTTTGTCAAAGCAAAATAAAATTCATGTTTAAGTAGCTGATTTAGACTGTCAAGTCCACGAACATAAAAGCAAAAATCACGGAAACTGGAAACTTCTCATTACTGTTCATTGCCTAGAGTTATATAAAGGTACCTGTTGTTTGCATTACTCAAGACTATGCAAGTAAGATAAATGACAGTTTTATGACAGCTATGCAGAACATGTATTTCACTTCCGTGGAAGGCTTTCTGTTCTAAGGAAACTGGAAGTTGGCTTATATTGTGTGATTATAAATTGAACATTGGTTCACTAGCTACAAAGCTGTTGGCTTTCATATCTTTCCTTCTCAGTTTTTGACATTTTTGTAATACTGTGTTCTTTTTTTAGGGGAAATAAAGTAGATCTATAAATTGCTCTAATTAGCATTTCAATATACCGGTAATATCTTTTAAATTATTGAGATTCAATTATACAATTCTAACACTACAAAACAATTGTTTTGGGGAGAAGGTCAAAGCTAGCTATACTTCAAAACATGTACAAATGAATTTTCTGGTGTTACAGGGCAGCTTCAGATTTGCCCTTTGATCAGAGAGGGGCAACTAAGATTTTAGACTTTTTAAGAAAACACAACTGATCTTGTCTTTTCTTTAATTCTTCAGCTGAAGCCATTTTGATCGACACTACATTTAGCAACACAATTCAAAAACTGCCCTCATTTACATTTTCACAAATGGCATTTGGCTCTCTACAAATGTGAATGTCAGTAAAGATTCAGACCTGTATGGTGAATATATGGAACAGTTATGTCACTAGGAGACAGAGATTCCCACTCTACGACAGAGCAGGGAAGATGCATTATTTTCACAGAGGCACCACGCAACTTCTGAGGGAGTTCTGTGGTCTCAACTCACCGGGGGATAGATGCATGTGGGAGGTGAGGAAGGCATGGCCTTGACATCTGCACAGACATGCTCCAGGAATTTTAGAGGTTGCCTTTTTCATGGTATTATTTTAAATTCGAAGGTGTGCTGTTCCTGCTCAATAGAATAAATGTACAGTTCAAAATTTACAGAGCTTCTCTTTTTCCCCATTCGTCAGAATCCTCATAACATGTCCTGTTTAAAAGAGGGTAGGGCGACAGAAATAAGCTAGCTTGTGCTTTTGTAAGAAAAGAGGAAAGAGAAATAGTTACCCAAGTTTGAGGCTTATTTATTTAACCTAAACTACTCACTTATTTTAGCCTATATTGATCAGATAATAGTTTTCAAAGAATTTTAGAGATGGAAATGGAAGAAACTTTATTTATATTTTCAATGGAGTTTTAAATTATCTTCCCAAATTAGATCTGGTCTGCTTATTTTTCTCAAGTGCCAAGATGCAGAGATAACTGGAAATTCAGGTTTGAAGAAGCTGGGTTTCCAAGATAAGCTGCATATAGAATTAACATTATTTAGAAATGCTGAATGCTAGTTCCCTTTCAGTTTTTTAAAGGCAAAGCTATAGGTCAGACTACATTCAAGAAAACGATAATAACAGCTTTCAGACTTATGTAAAGTTGAGTGAGATATCAAATTAGTACATTTTGAAAGAGTGCCATATAAACAGAAGTATATATACTATATACTTATAATAATATCATACATATAATAGTATATATTATATACTATAAGACATATATACCCACACACACACACATTCACACTTTATAAACAAAATCCAAAGTAAAATGCAGATGGTTCCCGACTTAACAATGGTTTGACTTGATGATCATTTTTACTTTACCCTGGTGTAAAAGTGATAGGAATTCAGACACATACTTTGGATTTTGATCTCTTCTGGGCTGCAATATTCAGTACACTATTTCCTCACGATGCTGGGCAGTGGTAGCGACACACAGCTCTCAGTCAGCCACATGATCACAAGGGTGAACCACCAATACACTTACAGCCATTGTGCACCCATCCGTGGTTGTTACCCATACATTGTACACCCATTCTGGTTTTTACTTTCAGTACAGTATTCAGTAAATTACATGAGACATATCCAACATTTTATTATAAAATAGGCTCTGTGTTAGATGATTTAGCCCAACTGCAGGTTAATGTAAGTGCTCTGAGCACATTTATGCATTTTCAACTTTAATGTTTTTAACTTACCATGGGTTTATCCAGATATAACCCCATCATAAGTTGAAAGAAATCTGTAAATCCAGCTCATTATGCCCACCACGTAATGTAGAACACAGTAAGTTTTATTCTGAGCTGGGCAGGAATAGACTGAAGTATTTTGAAGAGTGGCATGATCTGATTTTTATTAATATTTTCTCAAAAATTTCAAGTGCCACAGGAGTGATACTTAACATCTGCCAGATAGATCGTTTGCCTCAAAATGAAAAACTAATAAATCAAAATCCCATAAGAGCCCCGAAACTATTTTCTAATCTTTATTTATTCATGGGTGCCTCCTAGTATAATTTTGTGAATAGAAATATACTAAGAGGATGAGTGACATCATAGTTGGCTATTAAAAAGGCAATTTTAATTGAAGTGCTCTCTTGTTATAAAATTGATCATTTTAATAAATAAAATTATCATTTAAAATATCACTAAGTCAGACAACATTTGTTACATGAAGCTGTGTGTTTAAAAAACACGTCACAGGAGAAATTGCCTGGTTGAGGAATTATAGAACAAAATGGAGATTAAGAGTCCTGCAGGTGAGAAATATTTGCAGCATATTCAGACGACAGAATGAATTGATGTTCAGCAAAAGGACACCTAAAATACCTATAAAACAATAAATCAACTCCAGCAGACCTATTCAAAACTCCTTATCATATGGAAACACTTATTCCTCCTGTCACTCTGCATTCTCAATTATCATTCTGGTTTATTTTCTTCAATGCACTTGTTGCTACCAGAAATTAACGTATTAATATTATCTCCCACCACTAGAAGGCAAGTTTCATGAGAACTGGAGAACGGTCTGTTTTGTACAGCTGTGTTTTTGTGGTCTAGAATATTTCTTTTCATGTATTATTAGACACACCAGCACTTAGTAGGTATTTAGTTGGATCAATGAGTAGGCGGAATACAGAAAAGCTGGTATGAAGCTGGGACTTCTGGAATGGCTTGAATGAGGAGCAAGGCGAATTCTGTCCCCCATGGCACAGAGGTTCCAGAGGATGAGCAGGAAGCATATAAAGTTAATGAATGGCGGAAGGCCAAGGGTGGGCTGACACAGAATAGAATAGGCCCCCTGGGTGTCCCACACACAACCAGGCAACCTCAGTCACTGGTTTTCCTTGGTCCACAGGTACTGATGAGTAAGATGGGACAAGGGGGCTGGAGGACTGAGGGAGGCTGGAGAGGAACTAGCCTATCCCTTCGCACTCTCCACTCTCTCACAGGATCTAAGTCTTGAGCCACTGGGAGAGACAGTCAGAAAACACTGTTGCTTAAATAAAGGGGCTTGAATAAAAGGAAAAGAGGGAACTTTTTACAATGATGGAAGTGTTTTATATCTTGGATTTTGTGGTAGTTACACAGCTAGTGCATTTGAGACAGAGACTGTGGGTGTAGTTAGAGTAGGGGGAGGGCCTCTGGAAAATGCAAGGCAGAATATTTGCAGTCAGAGCAATGTAACTACGTGCAAGGAAACCCCCTACCAAAACTCTGGGTTAAACATTAAGCCCTAGGGTCATTCTTCAGTAAGATCAGTTGGTGTTCCCCAGATAAAGAAGAGTAGACCATGTTGTTATTATGCTAATCACTTGTAAGATTCACTTTAGCATGCTAAAAGGCCCAGGACAAACTGGGCAACTAATTTAGCATGCAGACCCAGCTGTAAACAACATAGTAAAAGGCAGGGAAGAGTCACCTTAAAGATAAGATTGCATTTTAACACCCAGGAAGTTTGGGAAGCAGGATTCTTAACTTACTCTTTAGCAAACAGACAATACCTCAGCCCACCTTGGGGGTTGGGCAGGCTGCCTTTTGATATGCTCCTACACCAGGATGCAAGTGTTCCAGAGAGAGATCTGGGGGGTAGGAATTCCTTGTGTTAAGTTAATTTGGGGTGTTCAGACATACGTGGCAGGTCTACACCCCTAAACCTTTTTTTCATGTTCTCGAAAAATCCTCATCTGCCTATAAAACCCCTAGACAACGCACCACACCGGACTCTCTTGTCCCCTCCTGGCCTGTCTTTTTGCTTTATTTCTAAATAAAAACCTGTACCTTGCTCTCCTACCTTGGGTGTTTATGAAGCTCATTCTTCGTCTTCGTGAACAAGAACTCCGGCATCACATTTACCAACAAAATTCATATCATGGCACATCTGAAGAGTGAATTTTTCTGTAGGTTCATTATTCTTCTACAAACCTAATTTAGGTTACTTTGTAACCCTACAAAGTAATTATTATGCATTCAGACTATTAAATTTCACAATTGTTATAAACTAAACAGCTTTGGTGAAAGAGGGAATGGCTGATTTAGGGGCAGACTGAAGGCTTTCAGTGTGTGCATGTGTGTGTGTATGTGTGTGTGTTTAGCGTGGTGGAACTTAAAAATGCCTATGTGTTGAGGAGGAAGGCAAATAAAGCTGGAGAAGTTGAAGGTGAAAAAAAGATAAATGCTTTTTGAACATACTATATGAACAAATACAAATTAAAAATAAGAAGCTTAATTCTCCCTGTCAAAATAAGGAAAGAGCTTCCCCCTTCTGATTACTTGAGAAAATGTGTAACTATTACATTCTTTCTCTGTCTCCTTGAAATGTACATAAATCATTTTAAAAACTAAAAGACTCTTAGCACTTCTACAACCCAGAAATATCTTTTTTAAGAATTTGAGAACCATCTCTTAGAATGTAATCCACAAAGAATATGCACCCCTTATTTCCCAGTCTCTGTAGGAGGATAATAACATAATTTCAGGGGGCACCTTGCTTTCAGATGTAAAACTACCATGTCATGAAGATGAGACAAGCTTATTTTTCCTTTGGATTAAAAGACAACTAACTAACACAGATGGTCGTCTGAATTACCAGGTCAATTTAGGATAGCTATGAGTGACAAATGATGCTACCAAGTCTTGAGGATTATTTGTTGTTTCTTTTGAGAACATGTGTGTAAGGGGATGCATCTTCTTGGCTACATAAACAGGTGAGATTTCTTTCTGTCTTTGCCATCTCTTTAGTGGGTCTTGTGATGTGCATCACATTCTGATTTAATGGTTATTCAATAATAAAACTGCACTATTTTTCTTCAACATTTATGGAGAGGTTTTCAGCGTTGAGAGAATATTTTGTTTTATTTATAATTATCAAACACTAATGTTTAAAGACATATCCAGAGACAGAAATGACAGGAATAAATTGCACATGAGAGGGAATAATTTAGAAAACAAGAAAGTAATTTTTGGATAAAATGAATGGTAATTGTCTTATTCTAGAAGCTGGTAATTCCAGGATACAAGGTACAGCCAGTCCTTGGTGAGAGCTCTCTTCCAGTTTACAGAGACAGAGAGAGAGAGTTCTCTGGTGTCTTTTCTTATAAAGTTTAATTCCATCAAGGAGGCCTCACTGTTATGACCTCTTCTAAACTTAATCACCTCTGATGGACCCCACCTCCTAATCCCATTACACTGGGGAGGTAGGGCTTCAACAAATAAAGATTAGGGGAACACAATTCAGTCAATAGCTGTTTGTAGATAAAATTTATTCAGTTACTACAAGGGATATCTATTACATTACATTGTTATGTTTTATATTATATTATCAGGCCAATTAATATTAGTCATGAAAATTCTCATGAAGCTGCACACATTTATATTAATCTAACAAGAATCTTCTTATCGTGAATATTTTTTTTGTCTCCCTAAAACCCATCAAGTGCGTAGCTAGATGAAAGATAGGTAAATGTAAGATTTTTTGGAACAATAGTGTAAAAGTTAGAGAACACTATACTACCATATATCAATTTGTTTAGATAACTCACGCATACAAATTTCCAAATCAGTAGCTTTTTTGGAGGGGGGGAGAAATCCGTTTATTTCTTTTTTTTAATATAATTTATTTTATTATCATTAATCTACAATTACATGTGCAATATTACGGTTATTAAACTACCCCTTCATCAGGTCCACCCCACCAACCCCATTACAGTCACTGTCCATCAGCATAGTGAGATGCTATAGAATCACTACTTGTCTTCTCTGAGTTGTACTGCCCTCCCCGTGCCCCCCCAACATTATATCTGTTAATCGTAATACCCCTTTTTCCCTCTTATCCCTCCCTTCCCACCCATTTTCCCCAGTCCCTTTCCCTTTGGTAACTATTAGTCCGTTCTTGGGTTCTGTGAGTCTGCAGCTGTTTTGTTCCTTCAGTATTTTTTCTTTGTTCTTATACTCCACATATGAGTGAAATCATTTGATACTTGTCTTTTTTGGCTTGGCTTATTTCACTGAGCATAATACCTCTAGCTCCATCCATGTTGTTGCAAATGGTAGGATTTGTTTTCTTCTTATGGCTGAATAATATTCCATTGTGTATATGTACCACTTCTTCTTTATCCATTCATCTACTGATGGACACTTAGGTTGCTTCCATTTCTTGGCTATTGTAAATAGTGCTGCAATAAACAGAGGGGTGCATCTGTCCTTTTCAAATTGGGCTGCTGCATTCTTAGGGTAAATTCCTAGGAGTGAAATTCCTGGGTCAAATGGTATTTCTATTTTGAGTTTTTTGAGGAACCTCCATACTGCTTTCCACAATGGTTGAAAGAATTTGCAGTCCCCCCAGCAGTGTAGGAGGGTTCCCTTTTCTCCACATCCACGCCAACATTTGTTGTTGTTTGTGTTTTGGATTTTGGCCATCCTCACTGGTGGGAGGTGATATCTCATTGTGGTTTTAATCTGCATTTCTCTGATGATTAGCGATGTGGAGCATCTTTTCATGTGCCTGTTGGCCATCTGAATTTCTTTTTTGGAGAAGTGTCTAATCATGTCCTCTGCCCATTTGTTAATTGGATTATTTGCTTTCTGTTTGTTAAGGTGCACGAGTTCTTTATATATTTTGGATGTCAACCCTTTATCACATACGTTTTTTATGAATATATTCTCCCATACTGTAGGATGTCTTTTAGTTCTACTGATGGTGTCCTTTGCTGTACAGAAGCTTTGCAGCTTGATATAGTCCCACTTGTTCATTTTTGCTTTTGTTTCCCTTGCCCAGGGAGATATGTTCATGAAGAAGTTGCTCGTGTTTATGTCCAAGAGATTTTTGCCTATGTTTTTTTCTAAGAGTTTTATGGTTTCATGACTTACATTCAGGTCTTTGATCCACCTTGAGTTTACCTTTTTGTATGGGGCTAGACAGTAGTCCAGTTTCATTCTCTTACATGTGGCTGTCCGGTTTTTTCAACACAAGCTGCTGAAGAGGCTGTCATCTCCCCATTGTATATCCAAGGCACTTTTATCAAATATTAATTGACTGTATATGTTTGGGTTAATGTTTGGATTTTCTATTCTGTTCCACTGGTCTGTGGGTCTGTTTTTGTGCCAATACCAAATTGTCTTGATTACTGTGGCTTTGTAGTAGAGCTTGAAGTCAGGGAGTGTAATTCCCCCTGTTTTATTCCTCCTTCTCAGGATTGCTTTGGCTATTCGGGGTCTTTTGTGGTTCCATATGAATTTTAGAATTATTTGTTCCAGTTCATTGAATAAAGCTGTTGGTAGTTTGATAGGGATTGCATTGAATCTGTAGATTGCTTTAGGTAGTATAGCCATTTTGACAATATTGATTCTTCCTAGCCAAGAGCATGGGATGCATTTCCATTTGTTAGTGTCCTCTTTAATTTCTCTTAGGAGTGTCTTGTAGTTTTCAGAGTACAGGTCTTTCACTTCCTTCGTTAGGTTTATTCCTAGGTATTTTATTCTTTTGATGCAATTGTGAATGGAATTGTTTTCCTGATTTCTCTTTCTGTTAGTTCATCATTAGTGTATAGGAAAGCAACAGATATCTGTGTGTTAATTTTGTATCCTGCAACTTTGCTGAATTCAGATATTAGTTCCAGTAGTTTTGGAATGGAATCTTTAGGGTTTTTTATGTACAGTATCATGTCATCTGCAAATAGTGACAATTTGACTTCTTCTTTACCAATCTGGATGCCTTGCATGTCTTTGTTTTGTCTGATTGCTGTGGCTAGGACCTCCAGTACTATGTTGAATAGCAGTGGAGAGAGTGGGCATCCCTGTCTTGTTCCCGATCTTAGATGAAAAGCTTTCAGTGTCTCGCCATTAAATATGATGTTAGCTGTGGGTTTGTCATATATAGCCTTTATGATGTTGAGGTACTTGCCGTCTATACCCATTTTGTTGAGTTTTAATCAGGAATGGATGCTGAATTTTGTCAAATGCTTTTTCAGCATCTATGGAGATGATCATGTGGTTTTTGTTCTTCTTTTTGCTGATGTGGTGGATGATGTTGATGGATTTTCGAATGTTGTACCATCCTTGCATCCCTGGGATGAATCCCACTTGATCGTGGTGTATGATCCTCTTGATGTATTTTTGAATTCGGTTTGCTAATATTTTGCTGAGTGTTTTTGCATCTACGTTCATCAGGGATATTGGTCTGTAATTTTCTTTTTTGGTGAGGTCTTTGTCTGGTTTTGGTATTAGAGTGATGCTGGCTTCATAGAATGAGTTTGGAAGTATTCCCTCCTCTTCTGTTTTTTGGAAAACTTTAAGGAGAATCGGTGTTATTTCTTCTCTGTATGTCTGGTAGAATTCAGAGGTGAATCCATCAGGCCCAGGGGTTTTGTTCTTGTGTAGTTTTTTGATTACCAATTCGATTTTGTTGCTGGTGATTGGTCTGTTTAGTTTTTCTGTTTCTTGCTTGGTCAGTCATGGAAGGTTGTATTTTTCTAAGAAGTTGTCCATTTCTTCTATGTTTTCCAGCTTGTTAGCATATAGAGTCTCATAATATTCTCTTATGATTCTTTGTATTTCTGTGGGGTCCGTCGTGATTTTTCCTTTCTCATTTCTGATTGTGTTTATGTGTGTAGATTCTTTTTCTCTTAATGAGTCTGGCTAGGGGTTTATCTATTTTGTTTATTTTTTCAAAGAACCAGCCCTTGGTTTCATTGATTTTTTCTATTGTTTTATTCTTCTCAATTTTATTTATTTCTTCTCTGATCTTTATTATGTCCCTCCTTCTGGTGACTTTGGGCCTCATTTGTTCTTCTTTTTCCACTTTCAGTAATTGTGTCTTTAGACTGTTCATTTGGGAATGTTCTTCCTT
>JAVSCE010011101.1:0-55872 GCA_032199065.1 Smutsia gigantea
AGGTCCCCTGAGGCTCTGCCCACAGACCTCATTCCGGCCTGATCTCATGTACTATCGACCACTGCCAGCAAGGAGACAGTAATGGAGACAGAGCATGCATGCATCTGCTGTCTCTGCAAACTCTTTTTTCAGCACTTGGCTCAAATTCAGACAAATGCTCTCCCTCATTGTCTGTGACAGATCATTGGTATTTCCCAGCCATTCATGCTTCAAATTAATTCTTCAACTAAGTAAAGAGCATGAATCGTTTCTAGTGTTCAACCCCCTCAGCCTTCTGGAGGTGGGGCCAGGTTACCCAGGGAACCTGTGCATTCTTCTGCTGATATTCATCATTTCATGCTCTTCAGACTTCTCTTATCAGATGATAAGCCTCTGGAAAATGCAGTTCTTTTTCTATATAATATTGATTTCTCTGGACAGCATTGTTCTTTACTGCTTTCCTAAGGACTGTGTAGTTGGCAGTATATTTCTTACATTGCCATAAATATTTTACGGTAGTGTCCTTAGTTTTTTTTTGCATCAGAAACCTGCTTGAAAGTCCAATTAGATGCTCAAGACACTTTGCTCAGATCAAAGTTTCTGTACACATGCACATACCTTTACCTACCATTTTAGTGGCTCCTAGATCTCTCACAAGTAACTCAAGGAAACTAGGTTCATTGGATCTTCATATTTAAAAATGATAATGAATTAATCTCCAACATCTAAAAGGCAATAAATTTTTATAAATCCAGAAATGGTAAACATGGCAATTTTCAAGTTGTCCAATAATTTCTTCAGTGATTTTTACTAACTTTGAAAAGTTCTAATTTCTTCAGGTGGTATGTTATGTCTTCAGAAGGAGGCAGCTAGAATGCCTTAGACTTTTCCTTCCTCACTTAAAACTACAAAATCACTAGCTAACTAATCTCACTGCTCTCTTTCAGATCCCCATTTCTGCACTTGTCTCATTTGTGGAGGCCCTGGAAGTGGGATACAGCAAGCATAAAAATCCTTACCACAATTTAATGCATGCTGCTGACGTTACACAGACTGTGCATTACCTCCTCTATAAGACAGGAGTGGCGGTAAGTGCAGATAGGAATTCAAATTACACGACAGATGGTATTCAGGCTATTCCTGTTCAGATGAGGCTGAGCCCACAAGAAGTGCCTTGTCTAGTGGATTTCCTGTTCCCCAAGAATTATTTAACAGTCATGAAAGTCTTGGGGTTCCTTATTGCCTCTGACATTTCCCCGACTCAATGAAATGAATATCTGGTAGTAACTTATATCCTTACTAGGTTATGACCAAATTAAATCTGATTTCTAGAAGTAAATATGTTTTTCCAGATATGGAGAGTGGTACTATTAACCTCTTGCTATCGCTAATCACAGTGATATCCATTCCTACTGAAATTAGTCTGAGTATGCTTAGTAACTAGGTTGCACAATTAGCTTTTGGTTTAAACCACTAGATCTTTTTCACAAGGACAACGGTTATTCTCATCCTATTTACTACTTATGTGTGCATTTGTTTTGTTTGAACCTAAAGGTCAATCTTTACCTCCAACCATTTGAAATTTTTCTTGCCTGTCTTGGCCCCAAATTTCAGCTCTTCAGATGTTTTTGAATTTCTGTTCTGTAATCTATTGTATTTACTGATCTGTTCAGCTTGGTTATCTGTGTGTGCCTTTTCCTTGATGTAAGCCATTAATTTTATAAGATACTGCTATTAATGACAAACAGCTAGGTCTCTATGGTAGGTCTCTATGACTTTTTACTTTGAAATCTTCTTCAGAATTGACATCAAGATAGACATTCTTTGGGTGTGGTTATTAATTAGCCCATACACCCAACTAATTTGTTATCTTTTCCTCTAGGGCATGTTGAAAGACTTGGTCTAATATTTCATTGAATTAAAAATGGAATACAGTGGGAGGAGTGTGGGCTTTGGAGCTAGCTATAGTTGGATATAAATCCTTCATTGCTTATTAGATTTTGTGACTTATGATAAATTGCTTGACTCTCTGAGTCAGGATTTCCTCATTTCTAAAATGGTGAAAAGTTCTGTAGAAGTACTGAGGCAGGAATGAAATACCAAAATCATGAACTGCTCTGTCTGCCTCATAAAGGAAGCTCAACGGTTAGAAATTGTCGTTATTCAAATTACAGGTTTCCCTAAAACTTCTCATCAGTCTTTAATTCTTCCTTATTGTAAAGCTTATTTCCTAAAAATATTATTTAAAAAGCTGTCTTTTAAATTAAAGAAACACTATAAAGGCAGCCTGTTCAAGGTAATGACTGGTTTCTGCCAGAAACTTAGAGCAAAGTTATAGTTAATGGTGGTTCCATGAAAGCCTGGAGCAAACAAGATATGCCCACATTAATATTGCTATTGAATATTATTCTGGAGATCTCAGCCCCTGCAATATAATATCCAAAAAAGATGAAGATAGTAATTTGATCTTTAAAACAATCAAGAAAACCAACTACATATTATTAGATCAAATAAAAGACCTTAACAAGATCTGGATAAGATAGCTGTCCTGTACACTGGAAAGTACCAAATGTAATAGAAAAACATATATTCCCAAATGTTAAAAAAAAAATCTAAAGTTACCTGTGAAGAACTTTAAAACTAATAAAAAGGAAACTGTAAAACTAAGGGCAAAAAGTTAATGTTTAAGTAAGAAAGAAATACACCATGTTTTTAATGTGAAGCCTTAGTAATGACTTGTCATGTCAGTTTTCCTCAAACTAATCTATAAATTCTGAGCAATACCAATTAAAATTCCAATAAGATTTAACATTAAACTTGAGAAGCTGAATCCAAAATTTATGTAAAATGGCTATTTCACCACTTTATAAAAAGCAGTGTTAAAAAAAACAATGTATGTGGTAGGGTAGCTCTTACTCTACTAGATAATAAAATATCTGCTGAAGCTATCATAATAAAAATAGTGTGGTGTTTGTGTAAAAATAGAGAAAAATCAATGGAATTGATAAGAGTTTCAAAAACGAAACTCAAATATTTATTGAGAATTTATGTGCTGGGTACTTTTTTACAGAATTAATATATATTGGTGCTCTTACCAAACTTGCATTCTAGTGGGAGGTTACAGATGGAAGACCAATGAAAAAATAAACAAGAAAATATCACTTGTGTTCTGCAGAGAATCAAATAGAGGGACAACTGGGAGTTTTTTTAGATAGTTAGGAATGGCCTCTCTCTGGAAGTAATATTTAATCTGAGATAATCATTATTTTAGGCTTGAGACATGCTGGGAACTGAAGAAGAATATGCGAACAGAGATAGTACAGGATTAGTACAAAATCCCTCAATGAGACAACAGCTTTGTGGCATTCAAGGAGTAGAAACAAGGCAAGCATAGTGGAAACAGCATGTGAGAGGGCCAGTGCAGTAAGACGAGGTTGGATAAGAAGGTAGGGGCCAGACCAAGTCTGGTTTTGTAGGACTGGGTAAGGAGTTCCATTTCTAAGTCCAGTGTGAGGCTGCTGTAGGGTGTTAGACATGGGAGTGGTGTGATCTGGTAAAGATGAGAAGAATATTACTGTGGAGAAGGATTTTGAGGCAGCTTATTAGAAGGGTACTGCCAAAGTCTACTGGAAAGATAATGGTAGTTTGGACTAGGAAGGACAGGCTGGAATACAGAGACAAAAAACTCTGTTTCTGAAGCAGAATTAAAAGGACTGGGTAGCAAATAGGATTTAGAATTATTAAAGAGATGAATCAAGAGTATATCTACATTTTTGGTTTGATAAACAGGTTAATGAGAGAGCCTGGTGAAAAGGCAGGCTTTGGGGGAAGGGAAATCAAGAGTTTTGATTTAGACATGTTGAGTTAAAGATCCCTATTAGACACCAATGTGGAGACATCAAGCAAGAAGAAAACTAAAGGAGTCTAGAGTTCTGGGGAAGAGGTCAGAGATGGACATGTACATTTGGCAATCCCAGGCATAACGGTATTACATATAGGCATGGAACCAGATGAGGTTCTCTATCTAAAAAGAGAGTGTGAAAAGAGAAGTAGAAGGGACTCTGAAGTGACTCCTGGAGCAGGCCAAAGTTTAAAAGGATGGCAAAGAGTGCCAACAATAGTAACTAAAAAGAAGTGGCCAGTGACCTGATAAAAACCAGGAGAGGTCATGGAAGCCAAGGGAAGAAAGTGCTTCAAAAGAGAATGGCGAATTGTTGGGCCATACCAAAAGGTCAAGTAAGGTGACGATAGGGAAGTGACCAGTGTCTTTGGCAATGTGGCAGACATGAGCAGCCTCAGTGGCTTGGTGAGGATGGGACACTGACTAGAATAGAAGGAAGACAGAATTGCAGGTGAGGTGAAGTCACATCTATAAGCAACGACATTACAGGGAAAATTACTCAGTTCAAAAAATATTTGGGGGATAGTTGTTCATTTGGAAAAAATCAGAATGTTTTTGTCCTACTTCAACTCATTCACCAAAGTCTGGACAAATAAATTAAAGATGTGTGTATAAAAATAAATATGTTTATAGCCTTGTGAAAGGAAATTCATTTTTGGATAATCCTCAAAACACAAAAGTCAAATAAAATATTGATCAATTTGAGTATATTAAAATTAAAACAGTGCACTGTGGAGATGTAAAGATGAATCATACACAGCTTTTTTAAGCCTCCAGAAAAACTCCCAAGGATTTATGCTAATGCAAGTTATCATTAACATAAATGTTGTATCATAACAGACAACAATCAGATGTACTGCATACTGTTCTTAAATGAGCTCATTTGCCATTACATTTTCATTATCAATTCAGGCCATATTCAGAATAATTCTTAAATATAGAAACTACTTCCTGCGCACTCTCTATTGCAAATACAGCTCAAAACAAACTTACTTCAGTGAAAGTTTACAAAAACAGCAGGAAGCGTTCAGATGAACGGAGAACATATTGTTACTTTAACCTTTCATTACAAACCAGAAGGGGGAAAATGCTTTAAATCATTTCAGGTTTATAAACTGTAAGACACATAGGGAATCAAAACATCCCATTGATAAAGTGATGTCCGGATTCAACATCAACAGTATTACTCACTGTGATCTGTTTATATTGCTCAATATTGCCTAACTTGGATGTCTGGAAGATGCTTGAATCCTTTCATAATCATTATGCTCATTTCTAAGAGGAAATCCTTGAACAGAATTAGACTGAAGGATTGTTGGTTGAATAGATGGGAATCGAACTCTGAGCTTCAGTCTGCTTTTGATTTAGGTCTAAAGATTCCAATCTCCAAAGCTATCCCTGGATCCCCTTTATCGCTTTTGTAGCACAAGGTGCTGTTAATTTTCCTTTGGCTTATGTTTTTAGAAGGGAGTAGCTGAGTAAATTGCTCTTCTGATCACGTGTGACATCATCATACTTACAAGGGAAACAGTAAGGACATCTAAATGGCATCTTGGCTAAAGAATGCTAAGTAATTTTCTTAGGGTTTGTAGTCAGCACAATTTTGGCATCCCTGAACTTTGCCCTCTGGTGTCACACTTGTTAATAGTTACAGTAGAGGGCAAAGGGGTCTGCAGATACAAGGAAGGTTGCTAATCAGAGGACCTTAAACTAGGGAGATGATCCTGGATTCTCCAGGTGGGCCCAGTGCAATCACGAGTCCTCGAAAGTTAAAAGGTGTGGGAGAAGCGTGAGAAGGGCTCGGCCAGCCATTGCTGGCTCGAAAATGGAGGGAGCCTGTGCGAAGCCTGAGAAGAAAGTGAATTCTGTCCATGACGTGAATACGCCTGGAAGCAGATTTTTCCACAGAGCTCCCAGAAAGGGGTGTGGCCTCGCCCACACCTTGATTTCAGTTTTGTGAGAGCCTCACCAGTTAATCCCCACACTGCTGCCTTCTGACCTATGGAACCGTATGCCAGTTGATGGGAGATGTTCTTTAAGCCTTAAGTTTGTGGTAATTTGTTCAGGCAGCAATGGAAAACTAATATGGGGTGGAAACAGATTTCTGAGGAAACCGGCATTCACGCACCAAAGCTAGGGCTTGCTCATGCGGCCTCACACGGTTTCGCCCAGGTCCTTTTCCCTCTGGTTTCCCAGCCCCTCCTCTGTGCCACCTCCACTCGCGCTCACACACGCAGACACACACACACATATGCTTGCTCTCCTAAGTCACACACAGCAAAATTCGAAGTCTACCATTACCAGTTGTCAAGACATCCCTGTCATTGAATTAACTGTGACATTTTTATTTTGTACACAGGGAAATACTGATAGGATCTGTGGCTTGTACCTTGTCACAGTTTGATAAATCTGGAATAAAATTCACATGGGACTTACGTGTCTGCCTTCTTATGGGTCATAAAACCTTCTCAGTTTACAGTAATTAACTCAGAAAAGTCAAGGAAATCTGAGCCATATTAAAATATGAAATCCAATCCCTCAAAATAGCTTCTCCCACCTTCTCTGTTTCTATTAACGATGCCATCTAATGCCACCCACTGTTTTTTCATTTTTGTTTTTTTTTTTGCCACTCAGGCTAGGAATGCTAGGGTCCTGTTTAATTCATCGTTCTCCTTGACTGCAACCTCTTCATTCTGCCAACCCCGCCCCGCACTCACTGAATTGCTAAGTCATGTGGATTCTACCTCCATACCATCACTATGGCCTATAAGGACTTTCCAATTCAAAAGTACTCTTATTTCTCCCTCTCAGATGCGTGTGACCATATTACTCTCTTGCACATAAACTTCATTGCCTATTGAATCCAGTTTGTGTTCCACACCTGGTTTTTAATGCCTGACATCACAGGACCCTAATCAGCCTTAACTCCCACTCCAGTAAAGAGAATCATTTCCTCCCTTGTGATGAAACAGCTTTCGCCACTAGGACTTGATAATTTGTTCATTCTTCTGAAAATTCCCACTTCGATTTCTTGCTGTGTCCAGTCTTCAAGACCCATCCTAAATGTCCCTCATCTGTGAGCTGTTTCTCATCCTTTCTTTTTCTTTCTTTCTTTTGCCAGATACCATCTCTTCTTTCTTCTTATCCCCAAATAGCAAAACTGATTCTAAACATCCACAGAATTTGTTGAAAAGCCAGGGTGTTAAAAAATGAGTTTTAAAGGCTATGTGGTTTTATTTCTTGTTGTATGTTTGTTTAATCATTTGTTGGTTTTGCTTCATTAAAACACAGGGTCTTGTTAGTATTATCCTGTTAGTAGATAGGGTAAGGGGGAATGTTATACTGGTATTTGTAACATGAAAACTGTGATTATGTAGTTACTGCGACACCTCCTGCTGGGTGGGCTGATGCTCTGTAATTCAAATTTGTCTAGATGGTACACTGTCTCCCATTCCTAATCTTCTTTTAAAATGTTAAATTAACTCTGGATGAGCTCAGAGAAAGAGGTATATGGTGGGGAATGGGTAGAGGGAGTCAGGACAGATGAATGGGGGCAGAGTATTGGGAGAGAAAAGACAGACATTACCAAAATGAAAACAACAGACGTATGGAAAATATCAAGACTATATGTAATATAATATGTAATTTTATGAAAAATTGAGTAAACACAGGAATAACGACCCAAAGGAAATAGGACTTGGAGATTCTGAGTTGGGGCTCTGGTGTGTGGCTTGTCACATGACTAGCTGTGTGACATTGGGTAAATTACTGAACCTTGGCTAGCTTTAGTTTCCTCTTCGATCACAGGGGGACACCCACCCAGTATGTACAGTGTGGAGTTGTGTGGTACTGCATTGTATCTGTATGTAAAGCACCTAGAATACTGCCTGACACAAAGTGAGCCCCTGTGTGCTGTCCTGTTGAGGAAGCCCACTGCTGCTTTCAGGTTAGGTTTTGCAGCTATTGTTTACTCACAGTTTTTATTTATCTTAATTTTCAACTTCATTTTGTTGATTTTGCATCTCTGTTTTCTCTTTGCATCTTTCTGTTTCTAGTAAATACAGTTTGTATTTGTATTATCAAAGATGCCAAAAAGTTTCCTGACATCTCATGCTGGATTCTGCTAGAAATCATTTTCAGGAGGATAGTTAATTTTTCCCCTAAGTTATCTCTATACTCATTCTTTTCATAACTATAAATTTTTTTCCATAGGTCGTATATAGTTTATTTATTTTCTCCTTAGCGATTCTCAAAGAAGGCAATAATGCTCAGGAAGTGTCTTAGATGAAGATTAACATTAGTAGTTAACTGAAAAAAACAAAATGGGAATTATGAAAATTTGTTCATTTTTAATCATTTTCTGTTAACTTAAATCAGATGAATATGTTTCTTCACTAATCTTTCAGACCCCTGGCTCTTTTCTGAATTCTTCCATTTGGGGTACTCATATTTGTCTCACATTAACCCAGCCTCTGTCTAAGATTTCTAGTTTCATTTCTTCAAAGGGAAATGGAGATTAAAGAGACTCATGAAGCAAGCTGAGTGCAGAATTCCTCTAAATTTTTGTAATTGTTTACTGTTGTTTCAGTTGTCACATCTGTTTTCACAGCACTCCTTTTAGTGACTGTCCAAAGCATCGAATTTAGGTTCTTTAGATATAACAACTCCACTTTTGTGCTCATATGTTACTGGTTTATGTCATATTTAATTACATAATTATAATAACAAGTACAACTTGTCACAACAGGGTTTGGAATGAACCACACTGAAACTTGTATCAACTCAGCTAGTAACAACAGTGAGCAGAGAGAGGGTGGGCTGACAGTCAGGGATGTGCTGTCATGTGGGCACTGGGCAGTGTGGTTTATGGAGTGGTGGGAAGCATCAGTGAATCCACAGGGCTATTGAAATGGAAGTCAGGTAAGGCAGCTTCCCATACAGCAGTGGTTCTCCAACACTAGTGTGCCTCAGAATTACCTGGATAGCTTGGTAAAATAGTTGTTGGTACAATGCAGAGTCTCTGGTTCAGTGGGATTGGAGTGGGATTTGCATTTCTCTCAAGCTTCCAGTTTATGCTACCTCTGATGAACCAGGGAACACACTCTGAGAACCACTGAAGTGCAACTAATTTTGGTTGTATGGATGGATGGTATGGGGCTCTTAAAATATCAGCATGCATAAGGCGAAAGGCTCAGTGTTGTAATTTCATCTGCCTACCTTCCCATCTTCCAGTGGATAGACAGACATAGCTTTTCTGTTACTCTTAGTTCTTGGTATTGTACTGAATTAAAAAAATTTTTTTTGATGTCTACCTAAGAACTCTATTTGGAATTTAAGAAAGGATGAATGAGGGCTTTTAAAGTTTTCATGTTTATTGTTTTTTGCTTCTGTGAAAAAAATAGAATGACTAGTTAGCTTTTTCAACCTTGTTGGGCATGCTCTTTCAAATCACACCTCCCCCAGTCTCCTTACAGAAAAAAAGGCATTTATGTCTCTTAGAAAACATGTGCTTGGTGATAGCTTGCCAGCTGCAGGGTGGAAAGGCAGCAATGTGGGTGTGTTGTCAGCAAGCTGAAGGCTTTGTCTGAGAAAAACACAGATTATCTGATGGCTCTGGTATCTCCCTTTCAGAACTGGCTGACAGAGCTGGAGATCTTTGCTATCATCTTCTCAGCTGCCATCCATGACTATGAGCACACTGGAACCACCAACAACTTCCACATTCAGACCCGGTGAGGATGTTGAGATGTTTAGAGAAAAGGCAAAGGGGGGCCGGAATAGAGTTCTAGAAGTCAGAAAGGTGTTAGTCACCTTTCTCATGCATGCTCTGATTTGCATTTCTGAAAAAATGAACCACCAAGAAGAGACCAGCTTAGATCAAGACTTAAGAGTTTATGAAGTTATCTGCTCCTAATTCTCCCATTTTATTCATATCAAATATGGATATCCCTTCCTTCTCTGTTCTAATGCTATTTATTTATGTAGGTACTCTGCATACTCTATTTCTTTTATTGAAGTATAGCTGATACACAGTGTTAATTGGTTTCAGGTATACAACACAGTGATTTGACAATTATATACATTACAAAATGCTCACCATGATAAATGTAGTTACCATCACCATACAAAGTTATTATACTATTATTGACTATATTCCCTATGCTGTACATTTTGTCCCCGTGACTTATTTATTTTATAATTGGAAGTCTATACCTCTCTATCCCCTTCACCTGTTTGACCATCCCCCCTCCTCTGTGGCAACCACCAGTATGTGATTTCACACCTATGTGGAATCTAAAAAAAGAAAATATAAATGCTCCACCTGTTTCTAATAGGTGGCAGAACAGTTTACATAAAGATGCAGATTCCATGTAGACTAAATCAGTGAGGATGGGTAAGAATTGGAGTATTTCTGTTGACATGAACAGTAATGGAGCTTTCTTACCCTCTAATCTTTGGGGTTCTGGTGATGCTCTTCTCATCCTCCCTGATTTCATCTCTGTTCTGTTCAGTGCATTTATGGTTCCCTGGCTCGGTTTGGGGAGCAAGGTTGTCTCATGTGGGCCACCTTCACCATGGGCAACCTCTGCGGCCTCTGTGATGAATGGCACTGGTGCCTGCAAACCTCTATAGGGTCTATTAAACATGGATCTGAGTGCCTGCCTCTGAACCTCTGGACTGTAACAGATATCTCTAATCAATTTTGGTATATTTTTTTCGTACCAAGCTACATATTTATCCTTAGGATTCCTCTCAGCACAGAATTCCAGGCAAGCAGTACTGGCCAGTTGTCATTTCCATTTAGATGAAACCTTATCTGCCTTCTCCCACCCTAAGAACTTACCTTCTCTTAAGATAGTGATATGGAACGCAGTGACCCTGACAGTAGGGCTAACTTCGCCTTGAGGTAGGAATTAAAAGAAGCTAGACTTTGGGGAGACATGGCAAGGCAAAGACAGATAAAATTCAGTAAGAGGTGAGAATCTAACACCAAATAAATACATGCAGATTCACTTGAAAAAGCAGGTGTACACTCCAGATAGGTTTGTGTTCACTAAATCAATCTACATGTATTTAATGAACCCAACACCTAACTATGGGGTACACAAAGGAGACACTATTACCGGATCTCTGTTTCAGAAGAGGAATTTCAATAGAATGGCAAAGGACAAAAGGACTTTAGCCACTTGCTTCATTTTCTACCTCCTGCCTTCTCGCAGAAAATAGTCTCAGCTGCTGGGAAGCAGCCTTTCATAATTCTGTTGCAAGGTCTTTAGATAAAGAGAATTTCACAGAGCAGCTCTGTTTAGTGGGCATCTGCAAGTGGAACCTTTGCTTTGAGGACAAAGACTGCGGTGAATAGCACCTGCTGAAGGGAGGGAGGTGGGTGGAAAAATTACACATGGATCTTGGCTGGAGACCAGCGTCAAAACTAGCCACAACCCTGAGGGAAATGGCTTAATTACAGGAGTTGGAAAATAGCTTAATATCACAAAATATACAGCAGTTGGCACTCTACTTACTTAACAGATAAAAGATTAGATCTTTCACCTCAGGATATGCATATTTTGTGTTACCCCTGTAGGAGTGGGAAAATTCCAGTGGGTCAGTTAAGCTTGGTTCAGAGTGAAATGAAACCATTGGCCTTCTATAACAGAACTTGATCCAAAGCATCTCAGCTTGTGTGATCCCAATTCAGAAAATTAAGTCTGTCGCCAGGTTCTTTGTCCTTTGATGATATATTAAGGTCAATACTTTAAAGGTATGGTTGATAGGTCTCCAAGTTTGGCCAATGACAATCTTGGGGAGCAGTGGCCCAACTGTCGGAACACCTCACCTTCATCCCGAATCCAAACTTATCCACTGTAGGGCTCTGGGAAGTCCCTTTATATCCCTGGGACTCAGCTTCCTCGGTGAGAAACGAGCTCTAATATAATAATCTAAGGTTTCATTAAATTAAAGATATTGAAATAGTGTACAGGTCTGTGTTTTGGTGGACTGGCCTTTGGGAAAGTGGCTGACAACTTTCATGTAATCCTTACATTGTTCACTTGCACTGGTTCACATATGGCTTGTGCTTGGCAGAATTTTGAGATCGAGCCACCACCAGAGGAACTTGCAAACTGAACCTGCCAGGTGATATGTGCTCAGAGAATTACAATTAAAATAAGTAAACAAATCTTCCATTGAAAAAATAAAAATAAAATATTAAAGTCATCCTGGAAAATGTAAGGAAGTTTTTATTTGACCTACATTAAAAAAAATCACTTTTGCAGATCATTGAGATCTGGTTATAGAATAGTTTTCAGATTCTCAGGTTGGAAATCACATATTTCACACCCACATGTCAAATACCATGTATTAAAAGACTATACATACAACTACTGATAATTTGTAGTGTTGGTTTTAGCTTTTTGGTTGATATAAATGACATGGAGTCAAAGATAATGGCTAAACCTAGGAAAAACAGATGGTGCATTCTAGCTCGAGAGAGTTACCTGAAAAACCTCTGCTGTTTAACATCCCAAATTATTTTGCTTGGCTTTCTCTTCAGGTCTGACCCAGCTATTCTGTACAACGATAGGTCTGTCTTGGAAAATCATCATTTAAGTGCAACTTACCGCCTTCTGCAAGAGGATGAAGAAATGAATATTTTGATCAACCTGTCCAAGGATGACTGGAGGTAAGGATGAGACAAGAGAGAGGTTTGGAGGCCAGGGAAGGAACTGAGAGGAGAGACAAATTACACTGCTTTTGGAGAAATAATACCCTGTCTGAAATGTTTATTGCTGTCTTTCTCTGTCCCCATTCCCCCCTCCCTCTCCTTCTTTTATTTCTCTCTCTCTCTCTTTTTTCTTGACACAAATATTCAAATATGTTGTAGGCACTTTGGAAATATTTGCTGTTTGTTGCCATAGAAACTTATGTTGCTCTTATCTTAGCCTCTTAAATCTGAGTTGTATCATTTAACAACTTGTTTTTCGCCTTATAGGTGATTTGAACTTCTTAAAAAAATCTTCCAAAATTTGCAAAGGAGATTATTTTGACACTTAAAAAAAATCATGGGCACCTATTTCTGTTGCTTCAGTGACACTGTGTGCCTTTGAGTTCAGGCACATCCGAGTTTGAATGTGGAAACAGTTACTAGCTGTGTGACATTTAGGAAGTGATTTAGCCCCTTCACACCTTTTTAAAATTTAATTTCTAGAAAATAGGTAATACTGTGTACCCTGTGATTTGGTTAGAATTTTAATAAGTGATATAATTAACATACTTTGTGACATATTTAGCAAAGCCTACAAATCATTGTAGCTGTAAATGTAGGTCAAAGTGTTTCAAAGCTTGTAGACAAAATTTAAATCCTTACAAAATGCTGAATCCACGGTGATGAAAATAGTACTATGTTTCAATTAAATGATCAACCGTTTCTTGAGTATCTCTGTGCTAGCCATTTTGCAAGGATTCAGGGAAATAACTCATACTGAACAATAAATCAGAAATGGATTTTTAGTAATAGTTGGCTGTTAGTTTCTAATGCAGCTCTTGTTTATTAAAGCATAGAGGAATATTTGGCTTGAAATTTTTTGGAAAAAGCTGGATTCAGCCAGCACCTAAAAAATGCAGAGCCTTTCAGCTAGTCAGTGCATATCTTCTGGAGAAAAGGAACCCTCTCTCCAATTTAAAGTTGGTAAAAGTATAAAGAATATTTGAATATGGTAGAAAACAGCTTCATGGATATTCATGCATGTTCAGATACATCCTGGTTTGCAAGGATTTGTGTGAGGTCTTTAGATAGCATGTATTCCTGCTATTAAGACAATCTAATAAAGTGCTCCAAAGCTTGTATAAATTGCCTTTTTTTTTTTATCCTGGGGAAGAAAAGTTGGGTAGAAGCATCCTAGATCCCCATGCAGTTAAAGTCTGGCAAGGCTGTCAGGAAATCATTGAGCCAATGTCAGCCACCAGAGGACTCCCACATCTCCCAAGAAGGGGTGCCCTCAGCCACTGGCTGGAAGTAGCCCATGAAGCATGGCCCTGGAGGAAAAATGGCCATAATTTTCAGAATGCAGTAGCTAAGGCCCATGGCCAAATGATTTCTGTAGTTGGAAACCTGTGAGGTTCATTCTTATGGTCACTACCCACTGGTAATCAAAATACCATATTAAATTGCTACATAATACTCCCTCTGTGAAGCCCTATCATTACTTCTATTTTGAGTGTGTTTGTGCATTTTAGTTATAAAGAATCCTACAATGAACATCTTTTAAACATTTTTTTTCATGTGTAGAATTAATGGATCAAAGAGTGTTGTTTCAAGGTTCTTGATGAACTTTGTCCAATTGCTTTCAGATGAGGCACAGATATTGTTGGACTGTGGGATTTGTGGGGACATGGGAATTGTGTCTGGATGGGCATAATTCCTTTTAACATATTTTCAAAGCATAGATATACCACTTCTGTTGCCTATATTTTTGTTAAGGCTTTTCTACTGTCTAACTATAATTTTGTCAAAAATTTAGCTGTATTATTTGTGTTTCCACTCTACTGTGATATTAAACCTTATTTACTCGCCTATCTACTACGAGGTTAGTGAGGCTGGCTTAGGCAGCATCTAAACCCAGTCACTGGAACAGACCAGATTGTATCGTTCACACTGGAATACACTAATATTCACCAGTGTAACCATCCTAATTGTTTATCATTAGCTCCGCATTCTTATTGGTGGGTATTTGTGAAGTACTAGTTGTGAGTAATTTGAATATCACCTCTGATCAAAACAAGTTATAATATTGAGTGATTAAGCAAAAATAGGTGAACTGAATATTTAAAAAAGTCAAACTAGTCACTTAAAAAATATGTTAGTGAGATCTGTTTATGTGCCGTTCTTACATTTTCCTTATTGAGTACTATATTATCTCAAAGAGAGTGAAATGTAATTGAATGAAAGTCATGCTGTATCTCAGGTGGAGGATGTCCTCATTCAGTGGAAACCTCTTTATAATTGTAGTCTCTAGTGCCATGCTTTGTTGTTACTCCTGTTTTGGGGGAGTCTGTAGGTAAAGAAAAAATTGTAGTTGATGACTTTAAAAATTTAAGTTACATAGAATTAGTGTTCTACCGTATTTTCATTAAAGAACAGTTTTAAAAATAGTTTTATTATTTTATCATATTTTATTACTGTTCAGATACATTGCCCCAAGACAATGGCATTATCTCATAAATAAACTATTAACATTATTTACCACTCTAAGGAAAGCCCATTAACTTAAAGATAATGTATGGTTAGTATCCTACATCTTTCTAGGAAAGTGATAGTAGTACCTGATAGATTCCATTTGGGTGTATAGTGCATTAGACATTTCCTTTAAATTGTGTACTTTTCAGCAGTATCTTCTTCCCCAGGATTTGTACTCATTTAAGTTTGCTCCTAGCATTTAGACATGATATCTTTTTTTATTATTAGGGTATCATTGATATACAATCTTATGAAGGTTTTACATGAGCAGCATTGTGGTTACTAGATTCCCCCCATTATCAAGTCCCCACCACATACCCCATTACAGACACTGTCCATCAGCGTAGTAAGATGCCACAGAGTCACTGCTTGTCCTCTCTGTGCTATACTGTCTTCCCTGTACTACACATATTTCTTATATCAGATTTGTATCCAGAATATAAAAGTACTTTTAACTCGACAATAAGACAAGCAGCCCAATTTTAAAAAGGGAAAGTTTTGAAACAGAGATTTTCCTTAAAAAAAAATTTACAAAGGGCCTGTAAGTACATGAAAGGGTACCTGACATTATTAGTCATAAAAGAATACAAATAAAAACTACAATTAAATACCATTATTCATCCGTTAGAATGGTTGAAATTAAAGACTGATGATAGTAAAAGTAGACAAAGATATAGAAAAACTGGAACTTTCCTATCCTGAGAGTCAAAATATATAGCAATACAACCACTTTGAAAAATTTTTGGCAGTTTCGTATAAAATTAAACACTGAGAACTGTCTGATAAGCCAGACATTCTATTAGATATTTGCCCAAGAGAAATGAAAATATATCCACACAGATTTGTGTATGAATACTCATAGCAGCTTTATTCATAATTGCTCAAAACTAGAATCTAGTAACCCAATGTCCATCAGCTGGTGAATGGGTAAATAGTGGGATACTTGTATGATAGAAACCCACTTAGAAGTAAAAAAAATGAGCTATTGGTAAATCACTGGGTGGGTGAATTACAAATCATTTTGCTGATAAAGGAAGCAAGAAACAAAAGAACACATTTTGTGTGTGTACATACATGGGTACATATGTGCATATATATCTATTGTCTAGTTTAATATATATGTATAACACATGTGCATGTATATACATGCACCACACACACACATATCTGCTTTGTGTGTATGCGTATTTATGTGTATATATAGTGTGTATATATACACACACATACATATATATAAAACTAGTAAATGCAAATGATCTAGAGACATAAAAAGATCAAAATTTGCCTGGGGCTTGTGGACAGAGGGAGGGGTGACTTGCAAAGGGGTGAGAGGGTGACAGAAATGTTAGGTTTGATTATAGTGGTGTTTTCAAAAGCTTATTCAACTGTTTAAACTCACTGGATTCTACAGCTTTTCTGGAAGCAGTTTATTCTGTGTAAATTCCACTTAGTAAAGTTGTTAGAGAAAGTAAAAAGATCAGTGTTTGGCAGGGGCTCAGGGAAAGGACAAGAGGAATAAAGAGGTAAAGCATGGGGGACCTTAGGGTGTTAAAACCTACAATCCAAAATGCAATATGGATAATCAGTCAACTTCCTAGGGTGTTTTCAAATGAATTTTTTCTTAAAACTTTGAATTCAGTTGAGGAATGAATGCTTTACCACACTATCACTTTCACTGGAAATTTTCCTGTGAGTTAATTCTTCAAATGGTATATACATTCCACATAACATACTCCTAACAAATGATTTAGTTAATCCTTAACCTTAATTTATTCCTCATAAAAAAGCCCACCTAAAAGGCTCAAGTTAGATAAGAAATGTCACAACTAATTAACTGATTTTGACTAGAAGTGGCAAAAAATAAATGAATTTTTACTTTCCATTTTTTCTTTCTCCCTGGATGTCCCTGAAAGAGAGTTTCGGACCTTGGTAATTGAGATGGTGATGGCCACAGATATGTCCTGTCATTTCCAACAAATCAAAGCCATGAAGACTGCTCTGCAGCAGCCAGAAGCGTGAGTGGACCTGTGCCCTCATGTGTTTGTATGAGCGTTTGAGCTGGTATTTGTCCATGTCAGAGAACTTTATTGCATGGTCTCATGAAAGGGGCATGTTCAGAGGAGAGAGCATAAGAATTGTACACATCAAAGATTGGTTCTCATCAGGGTTTTGAAGTAAATAATAGGGCTGGTAACAATTTGCCCCAATTAGAAATTAAAATATTTCCCTGTGGGAAACTAAGTTGCCAAAGATCCACTCAGTGCAGAGGCCAATGCAGAGGCAACAAATAGAACTCAGTGAGGGACTCTTGGATTCTTATTGTCTCCTTGAATGAAGCTGTCATTCCAGAAATAATTTTGAGTCAATTTTTGAGGTGTCCATCTCAATAAACAGGGAGATCTATCAATGAATATCCCAGTTGTAGGATGCAAAACTGATCATTTCTTAACTCTTATTGAAGTTCTGAAATTGTGGTCATTGTATGTTTGTGTCCTTTGGGTTTACAGAATTGAGAAGCCAAAAGCATTATCCCTGATGTTGCACACAGCAGACATTAGCCATCCAGCAAAAGCATGGGAGCTCCATCATCGCTGGACTATGTCACTCCTAGAGGAGTTCTTCAGACAGGTACTTGGTCATGCTACCTTTCGGGGTTTTCATCCCTGGATATTTTCTGGATTTTGTATTTCCATAATGCTATGATAAAGATTACTGAGAGTAAAATAATTTTATTTGGGGAAGGAGGGTTCGCCACTTTTTTTTTTTTTGCTTCCTGCTTATGTTCCTGGTTTGAATCTTACCAAGATGCTGCTTCTCAGTACATGATGGTATTTCTATCCTATGCATTTATGTTTGGAAAAAAAGCATTTTTTTTTGGCAGTCTTTTGTCAAAATGTCATTTGGTTACTTGCACTTGTAATTTTTTTTTAATGAGTTGGCCAAATGATGGTTGCCTTGGCATCATACTGAGGGATTAAGATGTTAATATTCAACTCATATTTCTGTTACAATTGGTTGAGTTATTTCTTTTGAGCAGATAAGCCATGATGTCAAATTCCAAAGTCAGGTGTGGCAGTTCAGGGTCAGGAAATCACTAGAAGCCCCTGTTCCAATTATAACTTAACTACATCCTGAGACAAAGGGTTGTGTTTTCTACAAAAATAACCAGAATCTGGAATGGGTATACAGTGCTTTAAAATTAAGGACAAAAAAGGTACGCAGAAGTAGAAAAATAGAAAGGCACGTCAATGTGTACCATTAAGACCAATGTCTTCTCAAGAAGAGTTTCCATTAAAATATCACCTTGAAGACATGAGGTCCTGAAGTTGAAGGCAAGAAGACATGTAGGTTGTGGGACCTAAATTACTGTTAAGTCAAGTTAATACAGTTAACACTATTTAGTTTAAGAAGAGAGGTTCATATCAGGGAAATGCAAATCAAAGCTACAGTGAGAATTCAGCTCACACCAGTCAGGATGCTAATATCATCAAGAGAAGAAACAACAAGAGTCGGTGAGGATGTGGAGAAAAGGGAACATTCATTCACTGCTGGTGGGATTGCAAACTGGTGCAGTCACTGTAGAAAGCAGTATGGAGGTTTCTGAAAAAAGTAACAATAGAATACCATATGACCCAGCAATTCCATCTCTGGGAATCTAATCTGAAGAAAACAAAGTCATTAATTGGAAAAGATATATGCACCCCTATGTTTTTTGAAGCATTGTTTACAATAGCCAAGATATGGAGCAACCAAGTGTCCATTGATAGGTGAATAGATAAAGAAGATGCGGTACACATACACAATGGAATATTTTTCAGCTGTGAAAAAGAAAGAAGTCTTGCCATTTGCAACAATATGGTTAGGCCTAGAAGGTATTTTGCAAAGTGAAAAAAGTCAGAGAAAGATGAATACCATGTGGAATCTGAAAAACAAAATAAGTGAACAAACCAGCAAAACAGAAATAGACTCATAAACAGAGAAGAAGAGAGGTTCCCATCATAGATTCAGAGACCTCTGAAATTCCTGAAAACACTACTTACTAATACTGGTCTCAACTTTGTTCTCTAAAGTAACAAGAAGTATGCTATTTCATTGGTTACTCAGATTTTTGGAAGCAAATTACTCCTGTGATCACTCTTATTCTTATAATTCTAGTTTAAATGAAGGCATCAATGTGTGTGTGTGTGTTTTTCTTCTGAAGCTATACACACCATCAGTAATGAGGTGGGACTAGAGTTAATGTATTAAACAACGACCAGAAGGCCCTTTATTGGAGTTTTTATTCCAACTCGTTCGTGGCCTGGGACTAATCAAATCACTCTTCTAGATCCCAATGGCCTTAATCTGTGATTTCTTTACTGGGAGGTTGGGGAGTACTTAGAGGAATGTTGGACTAGATGTTTTCTTAGGGTCGTTCTAACATTAAATGTTCTACATTTCCTGTACGTATATGCACCTCTAAGCTGTTACATGACTATACCAGCAGGCATCCTCTTTAGCTCATGGCTATCTCCCCTTGCAAACTCATCAGTTGGCCTCACAGAATAGTTCTCAAGGGGAATCCAGTGGTGTGAGAGGAGCCAGAGCTGTACAGCTGTAGCCCTGTCATGCATAACAGAATGATTCTGCAAATTCATCCTTTATCAAGGGTTATTTTTTAAGCCATTTTTCCAGAGGCTACTTGAGAGGATTTTCTCCAAATATTAACTCCCCTTACCACATGCATTCTTTGTTTAGTACTTGTATAATAACACCCCCTACAACTAGGAGTATTTCTTCTGTAGTCAAAGGTAGAGCATAGCTAACTCATACAAGTTGGAATGATACCTTTTCTTAATTGTGAAAAAGGGAATATGAGAAATTACATAAATATATGAACATATTTTCCCATAAGGGAAATCTTGTTTGCATACACATATTCTTGAATTGAATGAAAATGTGCTAGAAACAATGTGAAAATAGCTGTATTGAATTTCTTGCCTATTGGGAATGGAATGTTAGTTCATTGGACTGAAACTATTTTTTAGTAATTATGATTCAGTAAATTATTTTTATTGACTTAATATTTTAACTCAGATGACATAAGCCATTGTAAGTAACCAATGTAGGAGAAATATTGCCTCAGCTCTTAACTATAGATTTTTAAATTGGACAGTTCAAATGGGAAATCTCAATGGGACAACAGAATATCTGAAAAAATTACATTTGGAAGTTGGGTTATATTTCAAAATAAGGGCATAGCTTCAGTGCTGTTAGACCAGACCTTCCATGCTTTGCTAAAAGAGTAAGTTACATTTTCAGTTTTATAACCATATTTTACAAAATCCAAGCCACTACCTCAGGGTGCTTTTCAATTAAATATAGACTTTAAAGAAACATAAGTGTGCCTCCTTGGTAAATACATATAAAAGCCTTCAGGTTCATTTCTTTGTATTGCAGTATATTTTTATGTTTTGCCAACTTCTACACTTCTTTTAATTTCTTCTGTGTCTGTGGTTCTGTCCCCATTTTTATTTCTCATTTCATATGTTAGTGTTCTTTCCCTTTCTTCTCTATGAAACTGCTAATTATTTGATTATTTTGTTTCTTTTTTCTTAATTGGTGTTTTCATTTATTAATTCATTTCTTCTTCTTGAGATTATTTTGTCCCTTTGCTAATAACTCCCTGAGTTGGATGATCAATTCATTTATTTTCATTCTGTTTTAATATTAAAAAATATAAGGCTAGGAATTTGTCTTTTTCTTATCATGACTCTCATATGTTCTGATAAGCATATCACAATCATTTTCTAAATATTCTGTAATTTCAGTTTAAATTTTTCATTTACCCAAGAGTTGTTTCAGATAAAGGTAGGTTCCTTTGCTTTCTGGTTTTGTAATTAATTTGTGCTTATTGAAATTTGATCAAGGGATTTTTTTCATTGGATTTTATTGTGAAATTCATTTGTCACCTACAGTGTAGTCAATTTTTGTGAATGTTCATGGTTCTTGAAAAGCAGATTTAGTTCCTACTTACAAGGTATAGAATTCAAAGAATACCAGGTGTATCTCCCTTATTATGTCATTTAGTATGTTATATATCATTTTTAAAAATTTGATCTATACTGGGCTATAGGTGTTTCTATTAGTTTCTCTTTCTATGTAGTGTGATTTTTTGCTTCATGAATGTTGATTTGTTACTTGCTTCTTAGATATTCATGACTGTTAGCCCTTCCTAGTTTCCTGTAGCCTTTATCACTGTAAAGCCTGCTTCTTTGTCTTATCTAATGCCTTTATCTAGAATTGAAATTCATTTCATTTTAAGCATATGACCCTTGTCTTTGCACAACTTTTTACTTTTAACCTTTCAGAGACACTGTATATAATTGAACTTCTTTTATGAGTCGGTCTTCTATTCTTTTCTTTTATTATTTGAAATCAGCTGTATTAACATACATTAAAATGACAAGAGCATTTGGTCTTAGGTTCCATCCTATTTTTTATTATGCTTTCTGTTTTTATAGCTTTAAAAAAAATAGTTTAGTATATTGGCCCTGCCATGTGATTTGTTACATATTTACTGCTTCTGATGACTTGGAAGTTTTATATTACATTTTTAGTTCTTCTGGTGGCTAACTTGATAATGAAAACTTGACTTCCTCTATTTATTTATGTAGTATCTGTTGCCCCTCTGCTATAAAAATTAGTAAAATTCTGCTTCCATTTACCGCTTCCCTAACACCTAATTTTAGTTGATTTTATTAGCTTGCTTAATTCTTGTAGTTTGTACCTTTATTATTTAAATATAGCTCTATTCCTTTATATATCAGGTTTAAATGATGTATTTTACCTGTCTATAGCAGATAAGAAAGCCAGTGTTTATTCATTACCTCCGAACATCTTTCTCCATTTTCCTTCCATAGCATAATGAATTCCTTATAATGTGTTGGCTACACTAGTTCTAAATTGTCTTGATTTTCTAAATGAGCATTCTATCTCATGTACAACATATGTTTACAAATAACATACTCAAAACAATGTGACTCAGAAAGGTGGAAAACGAGTCTGGCAGAAGCATAGTTCTGGTTGTTGTTTTTGTTCTTCTCAGTGCTGGCCTTTTGGCCATGGGTGATTCATTCAGCTATCGCTTGGCCGAATTTGTTCCTCAAGTGGTTCTTCTACAACTGCTAATAAAACCACATTTTGGGGCACTTGCAAATTGTTCTATTGCTGTTACATTTGTGTCACAGTTTTCTTGGTTAAGAGTTATTTTGTATCAAACTTTCTCCCCCTGAGGTCTTGTTTAGATTTCACTCACATGTCTTCTGCCTGTGAATGTTGATATGGAAGTTTGGAGACTGTGCTAGAATTGTTTCCATATCTAGGTGATAAGTCTTTTTACTTGTGTGCCCTAAGGATTATTTCTTTACCCTGTGAGTGACATCACCAGGATATATTCCAAAAATGATGTTCTACAGTAGCTTTTCTTAAGACCTGGCAGGTTCTTTTCCTCCATGGGTTCAAGTTACATTAAATAAATCTTCCAATGATTTCCTTTTCCATTTCTTTAGTTCTCTTCTTTAGGGAAAAATTCTTTGTATGTTGCCTCTCTATCATTTCTCTTCCTTAACTATCATTTTTCTTCTTAAACTCTTTGGTTCAGTGGTATTTGTTTGGCCCGCTCCTTTCATTGATGAGCTCCACGCTCCTTACTGGGCTATCATCAAGAACAGCTCTCCTTTGTGCTGCTTCTAACGCGATCTTCATTTATGTAATGGTTCTGTTTTCCTTCTCCGTATCTTCCCTGAGCTCTGCTAGCGTTTGTTTCCTGGAGCCTTTGTGCGTGGTGATTGTAAGATTTTCTTTCCACTGGAGGCAATATGTTTGGTCATCACTTGGTGGCACTGTCTTTTCTGGTGAGTGTTCCCTACCTGTTATTGAAAACATTTATTCTGTTCCTATAAATTTTTTTCTTTTTCACTTGAGGTATCTTTTCACAAGTTTTTTCCTTGGTGGTAATGTTGCATCCTCCTTCTCCTCCTCCCTCCCCTCCTGCACTCCCCCCACTTCCTCTTCCATCTTCTTCTTCATTTTATTACTATTATTTACCACCTTTGAGTGAAATGCACTATTTTTCAACCAACTATTTATAGGAGATATGTGCCAGGGAGAAACTGAAGCAGCAATATTCTAAACCAGCAGGGATCCTCCGCAGTGTTATTATGAGGCTTTGTAAGTGTGTGTATGTGTGTTAGCCTTTATTTCTTCCCAGCCAGCAGTGGGCAGCAGTTGGAGAGCTGCTCACAATTTGTTCTCTATCATCCACATATCCTTTTGCCGTGCCTGCATGTTTCCTCATTTAACTTCTCCTTCTCTGCTATTCCTTGTGGGCCAAACTAGCTCCTCACACCAGCACATGCTGCCTCATCTGTCTTCCCATGTAATAATAGATGGTAGGTTTTTTTCCTGTCTGAGTAAGCTTTGGAGAACGGTATTCTTCAAGCTTTATCTGAGATTTGCAGCCATGGACCTCTCTAGGGATCTTACCTCACCTCTCTCTGGTGTTTGTAGCATTTGGCAGCCATTCCTCACGTACTTTTGATTTGAGATAACAGTGTCTCCTAGTATTTATGTGTGTGTTTCTGTTTCTTGTTCTCCTGTTTTGAGAGGATAATTTCTGAGAAGAAAGGTCAGCGATTCTGTTGACATCATTCTATGTTGACAGACAGTAACTGCACTAGATGGGGGTGAGGACTTAATAATAGGGGTAACTATTGAACCACTGTGTTGTATATTTGAAATCAATATAAGATTGTATATTGATGGTACTTCAATAAATATAAATTTAAAAAAGAAAGGGCAAAGATATCTTTACTATCTTAAATGCAAAATCACAATATTCTCTTATACCACATATTTGTAACCTCTCTTGGAAGAATGTACATTGCTATGATTTGTTTGACTTGATGCTTTTGTTGCTTCTCCAGATACTTTTTCTTCACTCTATCTGAAAGACTCATTTGAGATGTCACTTAAAGTTCTTTCACATCTCTTGCATTGAGAGATGCCATCTGCCCTGTGAATTTCCAATGTAGAATTAACCTTTGTTTCTCTTAATTGGTTTGCTGCTGTAACAAACAAACCCCAAAATGTATAGCAGCACACATCAAATGGGAGTGTATTATCCACTCATGTTGTACAGAACAAGTGTTTCTTGATTGGCAAGTGGTTTATAATAAGCAGTGATTTTAGACCCAGACTCTACCATCTACCATGGCTTCCATGTTGCTTGTATATATCAAGCCAACAAAAGAGGGAAAAACCTGGAGATGTGGGCACAGGAGATTTTTTAGGCCAGAACTGTGGTGGAAGTACATCCCTTCTCCTCTTATTTTCTTATTTAGCACTAACTGGCAGAGATTCTGGGAAATGTAGTTTAGCTGTGTGGACAGGAAATGGAGGAGGAGAAGGAAATGGGTTTTGTGAACAGCTAATTGTTGCCCCAGCTTGCCTATCATAAATGTCTAAGTGGCCAAAGGAACCTGTTTCTAACCAAATTCATCTTTTCATTCATTCAGAAAATATGTATTATATTCCATTTACAGATTGATTACATGACTTCATTAGTCAGTTATCTTAACCCCTATCATAGAAATGATAGTTATTTATTTTTTTGCGCTGGTCTGGAAGAAAAACATGTATTAGTTGAAAAAAATCCTCTGTGCCAGCTGAGACGTTTGCCCTTTTTTGAAAATAGTGACCTCTTTAGTAAAGAGGAAAGTGTATGAATAATTCCACAAGGGCCGGTAGTTACAGAGTCACACAATATTGTATCAGTTAAGTTAGATTCACCTGCAGAAGTGCGTTCTTCCATATTATTTTCCACACATTTTTTCCAAGTCCTAAATGTATGTGTCCTCCAAAGAGAATTAAGAGAATTCAATGACCACAATTTAAAAATAAGCTTTTAATAGTTGAATATACTCAGCTCAATTAAATCGGGAAGATGTAAGTGATGTGTAGATGTGGGTAGGCGCAAGTGTATGGGATGAGAAGTTGTTTAATATTACACACGTTTTCAGTAATAAAATCCAAATCAATGTTACATCTTAATAGCCAAGTGGTTAGTATTCGCCCATCTCTTCTTCTTTAACCACCCCCATTAAAATGTGTTAATAAGACAACTCGTATTCCTGCACCATAGAGAATAAGAGTGGGCTTTATTTTAGCTGTGCTATCCCCTAACCCATCTCTGCAACTGTAATTTACTTGTGTTATTAATACTGTTCCTTCTTTTCCTACTGCCCAAGTGGAAATAGCTCAAGAGTAGAGTATTTTTATCATGCCGCTTGAGAGATAGAGTAGCCCTCAGCAAGGCATACTTGGAAACAGAAGAGCCATTGTGTCCCGTGGAGTGTCTATACAGGAAAGGGCGCAGAAGGAACTGAGCCACTTGAGGACTGTTCCTGAGACCCTTGGATGTCCCCAGTACCTATTGTGACCGCACTGTTTAGCTTCCTCAGACGCCCATTCCTTTTCCTTCCCTTCAATAGATGTTAAATGTGCATGTGGACTAGCATCCTTTCTCTTGGGTAACATGCCTTAGGAAGAAAAACACCTTTTGAACTAGGAGATTGCTATTACTCTTTATTTACTGTTAGTTTATTGGTGATATTTATTATAATCAGAATATATTATATGTAACGAATTCACTGAATGGCTCTCAAATCTTGGCTTAAATATTAGAGATATTTATCAGGAAACAATAGTAGTTCTCTTTATTTACATACATTTTCTTATTTAATCTTCATCATAATCTGATGAGGTAAGGATTATAATCCCATATTTTATAGATCATGAAACTGAAACGTAGAGAGGGAAAATGAACTGAACTCTCTATGATCACACCTAGTGGGGGAAAGGCCAGATTCAAGCCCAAGTCAGTAGGCATTAACCTGAGCAGATTCTTTCCCAGTAAAATGAATCAGAGCAGCTTCAATGCTATAATCAGGGTGACATGAGTTTCCATTTTTTCTGGGTGTGTGGCTGAAGTATTGAGGTTCTAGCTCAGGTTTTTAAAAATCATCTCCATCATTATTCAGACTTTCCATAGTACTTATTTATTATAGTGATACTTTTTGGTGAGATTTAGAATGTATTGGCCAGAGAATCATGTTTTTATTCCTGTCTGACTTGATAAACATAAGCAATGGTTCACACTGATTCTTTTTTTGGTCCATTTTTCATTATGGACTGAGCCCTGTGGTTAAGACCCCAGAAACACTTGCTCTAGTTGTGTGTGGCATTAGGTAGCACTAGGAGAAAAACCCAAATTGGTCCAGTTTGAATTTGTGTCTTGGACATTGTCCATAGATGGCGGGGGTTCACGGCTCAAGAAAGGCCACAGGTTGCCCAGGACAACACAAGAACACACAGGAATTCTGACTGCAGTGTTGGCTCTAGGCCACAGGATGCATTGCTTTTCTTATGTTCCTCAGGGGGCCTGTTGCTGCCTGATGAGGCTTTCTGTACAACAGCGTGTGCCTTTACAGTTGGATGGAATGATTGGACCCCAAAGGCCTTCAGCCTCTTGGTATTTTTTATGTTGAGGAGCAGGGCCCATAAGTAATTATTACATAATGTAATTGTAATAATTAAAATAAAGACCAGTGGCTTCTGGAGCAGCTGACATTGGTTAGTAAAATCTCAGTGGTGCAGCCTACTGTTTTTAATATATGACTTCCTGTTTTTCTAGGGTGATAGAGAAGCAGAGCTGGGGCTACCTTTTTCTCCTCTGTGTGACCGCAAGTCGACCATGGTCGCTCAGTCACAAGTAGGTACGTGTCTGCCAGCCTCCTGGATGGAAAGAAAAACCAGAGAAGGGTGCCTGGAAGCAAGCTCACATGCTCCCAATGATTCTGTGGCTGGGAACTTGGCTCTAGTGCTGTGCTCAGGGCTTTCACTGGTTGGGTTTATGAAGCCTCTTTCCCCATCCTTCTCCCTGGAATTTGGCTGGTTCATGGGAAGATTAGACAGTGACACTCTGCTGTCTCCATCATTCCCTGTCAAGAGAAAAAGGAGCCTCAACTTTCCAAAGTGATGACAAGAATCAGTGGCAGGAAGCCCATTCTGCTGCAGCATCCCCCTTCTGCATGCACTGCCCGACATCTCTATGGCGTTTCTCCTCACCGATGCTTCTTCTCGTCCTGTTTCCAGGATGGCCCTGTTTCCTCAGTGATCCTACTTCTAGGAATGACTCTTTTTAAATGTTTCCTTCTTTCCTGTCTTCCTAAAAATCTTTTTTAGCAGCATTTTTTTCGGTGAGGGTAATTTTTGTTCTGCTAATAACCATACTATACGCGCATTACAAAAATCCTCAGGAAAGTACCAGTGCTCTACATAAATTAAATATCATCAGTGATTTCTACCTCAGAAGAGTCTGAATCATTCAGAATGTAAATTCAATGAGAGTTTATTGATTTTTTTTTGTAATTGTCTTTTGAATACTCATTTTTTTTCATAATAATATATTAAAATTCTGTTAAGTATAGGGTACTGTAAGCCACATAATAGATGTTATAAAAAACAGAGATCAGTTATATATGGTACCTGCTCCCAAAGAAATTGAACCAGTATTGGGTGGTAGACAAGATGTTACAAAAACAAAATCTATTAGAGTGTTACAAGGCTAAGGAAGAGTTTAGTACATAGTACCATCAGGTATAGAATAGTTCGTGTAAACCATTAGGCTCAGACTTGTAGAAGGGTAATATTTGAGTTGAGCCTTAAGAAATAAATAGGCAGGATCTAGGCAAATGGTATATGTGTTAGAGATGTGTTGGGGGATGGAGTGGAAGGGCATTCCAGATGAGGGATTAGCATACACTAAGCAGGAAAATTTAAAATAGCCAAGTAGGGTCAGGGAATTACAAATAGTTCCATATCGCCAGAGTAGTAGGTAAGGAGGAGAAAGAAGTGAGGGACATGTTTGGAGAGAAAATGAGAACCAGATTATATATTGTATTAAGAATAGCATGTGCTTTACACATATGAGGGCCCATCTAAAGGATTTTAACTAAGGTTAAAATATATGTAAATGGGTGTTTTAGAATAAGAGTTGGTTACCGAAATCCATGGGCTACATCAGGCCTACCACTTGGTCCTTTAAATAGTTTTATTTGTACATGGCTAAGTTCATTCATTTGCATATTGTCTGCGGTTACTTTTGCACTATAGTGGCAGAGTAAAAGGAGTTGTCATAGATGTGGCCTGCAAAGCCTAAAATATTTATTATCTGGCCCTTTACAGAAAAAAAAATTGCCAATCCATGTTTTAGAGATAGTTATCTATCAGTAACTTGGACGATTTTGAGTAAGACTAGAGGCTAGGAAACCAGATGGGTGCCTCCTACAGGATTACAGGGAAGACATGGTGAGTGTTTCTCATGCTGAGAAGGTATTACAGGGGCTTTCCAGGTGAGAGATGACATATAAGATATCAGAGATTCAGCTGGATGTGAAGCTGAGGTAAAGGCAGCAGTCTAGGTTAAGTGGCTGAATCATGGTCCTATTTATGAGAGTTGGAAGGTAAGCTGATGAGGGAGTTCTGGTTTGGACATGTAGAGTTTAACATGGGAGAAAAAAACATGATCCTATTTGATTGGGATATTTCTTGTTTTGTCAATTACAGTTTAGGACTTTTAGCATCCTCCATGGCTGGGAATTAAATGCCAGTATTGCCCCCGCCTCAGTCACTGTGAAGACCAAAAGGGCATTTGTACATTTCCAAAAACCATATTTCCTTTGATTGGTATTTCATTTCCTTCCAACTTTCTTGTGGCTGTGTAATGAAACCAGTACCAGATCATGTTTTTTCTCGATGTGTCACAGAATACTTGGGTATTTTTGAACCATTGAGACTGTGACTCTAGCCCAACATCAACTATCTCCCCAAACTGAGGATCTTTCAAAGGTACAGTGCCAGATCTGACCTTTCTCCCAGCGTCTGACCCTGTTTCTTCCACTTTGGTTTGCTCTCTCCCACCTGGATGTGCCCCCTACACCTCAAAGTCAACAGATCTAAACTGAGCCCATAGTCTTTCTCCCAGCCACATCCTCCCCCATTGTCCTGTGTGTGCTCTGCTTTGCCCTTGGAGGTCTCTGGCAGACCCCACACAGAGGCAGTACCACCTGCTGCTGTGCATGCTTCAAGCCTCCATTACTGCAGCCCCTTACTGCGGCACTGGGTCCTGCCTTCCTTATCTTCCCTTAGAGCTATTGCCCAACAGCTTCTAAAAGGATTTCTCAGCCTCAGCCCCTTCTTCCTTCTCCCTTCCCATCCATCTTGCCATCTTTCATTGCCCCAAAGAACATTTAAAAAATTGTATTGCAATCATGCCCAAACACCTCAAGGGGCTTCTGGTGCCCATCTAAGTCCCAACCCGGTAGCCCAACCTTTAGGAGCCTCCCTCCCTGAGCTGATGGTGACCTGCCTTTCCAAGTTTTCCTTCTCTTGACTCCGAGAGAATCCCGAGCCCCAGTTGTTCCTCAGGCATATCCTGTACTTTTCCCCATTCTTGTCACTTTGCCTATTCCACCCCCCGCCCCCTAGAGTGGAGGGACTTAGGGCTCAGCTCACATAACAACGACCTCCACAGAGCTGTCCCCAGGCCTCCCTCCCTTACCTTCCCAGGGGCCATTATTTGGGCTTCTTCTTGGCCCTTTCCATAGACTCTTGGGACTATTTTTATGCTCAGTTCATCTCTCTTGTAAACTCCTTGAGGTCAGGCAGTTTGTGCTATACATCTCAGACTTTTACACAGTGCCTCTCACAGCATTTGTGACATAGTGGATGGTGGAAGATTTGTTTCTTAAGCACTTTACTGAACTATCTCCTAAAAAGTCATAGGAAAGTTATGTGGAAAAATGGAACTGACTCATAATATTCAAATCAAGGAATATAATAGATGGATAAGATGAACCTATTCTCTCATAACCTTATCTGGAACTCCTATGTAGATGAATTTTAAATGAAAGAAAAGATTCATCCATTTCCATGGCAAAACATGGAAGGGCCCAAGTTAATATGTAGCTCCTCTGAAGCATTGCTGTTTCTCTTTAGGGTTTATTGATTTCATTGTGGAACCCACTTTCACGGTGCTCACAGACATGACTGAAAAGATCGTGAGTCCATTCATTGACGAAACCTCCCAAACCGGCGGGGCAGGACAGAGGCGTTCGAGGTCAGTGGGGAGCCTAGAAGGCTGCGGGTCAGGTTTCCTGCCCATGAGGACAGAGCTGTTCTTTGGGTAGAGACGGGGGTGGTGCTTCATGATGATGTTTACCTCCTTCTTACAAGAGAGATGCTGGCCTCAGCCCTTTTCCCAAAGGAGTTGAAGTTGTATCATCTATGCTTTCCAGGCTGGCCTGCCCCGTGCTCTCAGGTGGCACTTTTGCTCACGGCAGCACCACTAACTGCACTTTGACCTCTGTGCCCAGGCAGTCCTGGCTCCTGTGCTCCAAAAAGAAAGTACGGCTCATCAGAGTTATCACAAGAAGTGAGACTGACTTTCATTTCTAGGTTCAGGAAGAGAATGAAGTAGAAGAGGAAAAATACCCTGAAAGTTTTAAATCCTGCTCTGCCGCAACAGCATCAGGCTGAGTGCAGGTGCAGTTCATGAGTGTAGGATCTGGAGTCAGATTGCCCGGGGAAACATCCTTACCCGGTTTTGATTAGCTGTGCGATGTCAGGCAAGTTGCCTTAGTTTCCCCATCTGAGCAAGTATAGGTTGAAATACTCAGAGATGTTTAGAATGATTAAGTGAGTTATTCAATCTACATGAAGCCCTTGTAACAGGGCGCAGCCCAGAGGAAGTACAGCTACAGTATAGCTGACACTTGGTCCTCGTTAGCAGTTCTGCTGCTAGGAGTACTGCCCCTCTCCTCTTTGTCCATGCAAAACCTCAGGCTTTGTCAGAAAGGAGAAAGGAGGGAAATGGAATGAATGGGAAAAAGAGAATAAAAGAGCAAGAGAAGGAATAAGTAGGGAGAAGGGAAGGCTAGAGGAATATTAGGACGGTGGGACCCCAGGATGCTCAGAGTGGTTGGACCCAGTCAGGGCTCCTCACTGGAGGACAGAAGCCTCCTTCCTGAGTCTCACAGCCCTGCCGGCACTGGGCCGAAATGTACTCTGCTTATCTAGTCAGCCTTAGCTGTCACTCAGTGAGTTTGCATTCATGTCCGTCACTCATCCAGCCACCTGGAAGTGTGTGATACTCTACAGTTTCCCAGAAGGATGGCCCTTCCTATATTTGCAAAGTTGCCTGTGTTTAAAGATTAAAATAATATTAATATAAAAAAGGATCTTTTTTATGACTGCTCTCCTATAATCTCCAGCTGTCTGTGCCTCTCCACCTTCCCCCAGGAATATAAGGAAATCACCTTACTCTGGCCTTGGGGAATCCTGGGATCAGGGGTGCTCAGGAGCAGAGGGGAGGGGGAGCTAGAGAGAAAGAGGACCAAGTGGCTGGGTAACTTGGAAAAGTGGTCGGGCGGGGGTAGAAACAGGTGGGTGAACTGTGCAACCAAGTAGAAGTCCAAGTTCAAATTAGTTAATTTCAGAGAGTTGAAGACAGAAGCTTCATGTGAGAGGATTCTAGTCATATTGACAAAGAGGACACCAATCAACAGAGAAGAAATCTGGGGAATATTGATACACATGAGGCTGAAAATCTTGATTTTTTTTTTCTATTGAAAATACAGAATTTCCCACCTGTCACATATGAAACATAGGAATTACAACCCTCAGGACCCAAGAATTTCAAGACGATAACTTGATAAGTGTTAACCACTCCTCTCTTGGGCTTGCTCATTGGGATACCTTTTTCAAACACTAACCCTCCTCTTTGGTATGATTTTGTTGTTGTTCTTCAGTCTGAACAGCATCAGTTCGACAGATGCAAAGAGATCAGGTGTCAAGAGTGCTGGCTCAGAAGGAAGTGCCCCCATCAGCAATTCTGTCATTCCTGTTGACTACAAGAGTTTTAAAACCACTTGGACTGAGGTGGTGCACATCAATCGGGAGAGATGGAGGGCCAGGGTGCCCAAAGGTAATGTGCTACTGGGGGACCTTACAGGATACCTGTCCAAACCACTTTGCACCCTCTCATAAAACAAAGAAATGCCACCTCTGATTCATAGGTTTTACCAGTGAAGCACATTCTCAGGATACAACTTTAAATTGCTAAAGGTAAGGATCTACCATCTTTTGATCTTCGTGGTATCTAATGCACAGCGCGTGAGAGAATGAGGCCAGCGGCTGTGTGTCCCAACAGCATGGCCTTTGTGCTATATGACAAAACTTCTCTTCTTGGCATGAAGATTTTACAGAGGGTGAACGTTATTTCTTGGTTTCTGCTAAAGCATCTTGCTCTTCTCACTTGATGTCATATGGTACAACTATGCAGCATTTATTTCTTCTTTTACCTAAGTAAAGCCAGGCCAATAGCCACTTTTGCCATCATATTGGGCTAGAAGGACCTTTAATATCCTTACACGCATTTTTACCTCCCCTTCATGTTCTCTGTTTTCCTTCAGTCAATTCTTAGACTAATCTGAGATGCAGGTGACTTGCAGGTAAACAGAAATTCACTGAGGCCAACATCAAAATTCAAGGCAGAAAAGTCATGGCTCTTGGTACTACAAACAAACAAAAAGACTGAAATCTGTGTGTTTCTTGAAAGCTGATATTCTTTGCTCATACAGGCATTTGTGTTTATTGAGCAGGTACTACATGATGCATATATCCTCCATGTTCATGCTGTAGTCTAGGTAGGCACACATTCCTGAGATAAGGGGTATCCAGCTTGGATGCCAGGTGCCAGGGAGGAACACAGATATGGACAGCTCTTGGAGCTCAGTGAGGTGGCTGATCCTAGTGGGTTTTGTGGAGGAGAGCCTTCAACAACAGTTTTTGCTAACATCTGTTGAGTGCCTACTGTGTGCGAGGCTCTGTGCCCCATGCCAAGGGTACAGAGATCTTTGTCCTCGAAGTGCACAGGCTCAGGCATTACTTCAGTTTCTTTCAAAGGCAGAATGGGAGCTAAGTCAAAGCCTTGCACTCACTGCCAGCACCCACTAGCCCTAAGCCCCAGACCCTCATAACAAGGCAAGGGTTGAACACAACCCCTACCCTTTTATCTACCTGGTGTCCCCAGAACATGTGAAGGAAGGGTGGGAGTAGCTGGGCAGAGCATATTGTGGCAGTCTTGGTCCCTTATATATCAAGGGGCTTCTTCTGTGGGAATTATTCAAAGGCCAACCATTGTGACTTGTCCACAGAATCCTGTCCCAGTGGCTGCTCACTTCAGGTAAGGCAAAGGCTTTATATTTATGGTGCCTTTAAGGCATAATTGGGTCCTTTTCAGTTTGCGGACAGATGTTGCACCCTGAGCTATGGAGGAAACCAACACGTCTTCCATATTTTAAGTGTAGCCTCTCAAAGTCTATTCAGATGTGTTAAACATTTAAGTCCTCCCTGTTGACAGGCATTGAAAACAGCAGTGACAGCTACTGCATCATCTCAAAAGAAGCATTCTTATATAACCAATTACATTCATTAACACTTACAAATCAAATTCCTGACAACACGCAGTTTAAAGAGGTACTAAAAAATAATTTGTTTGCAAATATCTGGCTTACTAAAATTACCTTCTGGAACTAATCACCTGGGGGATTATGGACCGTTTATTTTCCAGGGGAAAACTGACCCTTTAAAAGTTACAGATAAATAAATGCTGCTAATTTACAAATATATTAGGTGTGCTGATAAGAGATATGCATAAGCTATTTTGGAAGCATAAAGGGACGTAGGTGTCCCTAAGCCTGCTGGGGTTTTTTGGGAAGGCATCTATAGTCAGGACTTCAAGTAAGTCTGGAGCTGAACCCTGAAGGAGGTGTTGTATTTAGCAATGGGGAACAAGAAGAAAGGAATGGATTAGGCACAGAACCCAGGCTATGTATATTTTGTGGGAGGACAGTCTGGGTATCAAAGCAAAGTTCAGTGAGTGGGGAAAGTGAGAATTGAATTCCTACTTGCACTGTGCTCTTTGGCAAACTCAGGTAGATAGATCCCTTGAGAAAATTCCCTTTTGGGGATGACAATACACATTACAAAATCGATGCAAAGAATAGAAATAATTGTGATTCAGCAATTTAATACATTGTGAAATGTTCTCAACAGGAAGTACAGTTACCATTTGTCACCATACAAAGTTATTACAATATTATTGACTATATTCCCTATGCTGTACTTTTCATCCCAGTGACTTATTTATTTTATAAGTGGAAATTTGTACCTCTCTATCCCCTTCACCTGTTTCACCCAGCCATCCCTCCCATTCTTCCCCAACAATCACAATTTGTTCTCTGTATTTATGAGTCTACGTATGGTTCATTTGTTCATTTGTTTTGTTTTTTAGATTCCACATATAAGTGAAACACCTGAAGCCAATATAATACTGTATGTCAACTGTACTTCAATAAATTCTTTTTTAATTAAAAAAAAGAATAGAAATAATATATGTAAAGCACCGAGAACAGTGCCTGAAAAGTGGTAGCTGTTATTTTAAAAAATTGGACAAGAAAGTTAGAAGTTTGAATGTAAAATTAAGAAGATGGTGATAAAAATACCAACCTATAATTAATAATTTGTACATTTTCAGTCACTAGTAATGCTGTTGACTAGTGTTAAAAAATTCAGTTTGCATCTGTTTTTCCTGTTGGTGACCAGTTTGTACTAGATGATCCCAGATTGTTTTGTTCATTTTTCTCTTTTACCAGAAAACCCTGATTTAAAGAAAGTCTGACCTACATGGGGCACTTGAACATATCTTGTTCTTAAATTGATCAGACATGGAACTGGATCTAAATTCTTGCTTTTATTAACCAGTTTGATTTACAGAGCTAATGAGGCCAGACCCATAGTTGATGGGAAAGATTAAATTGGTTTTTTTTTTACAGCTTTTTGGATTTAAATCTTTATTCCCAAAGATGTATAGGTACAACAGTTTGCAACTTTGATCAGTACTGATCAATTTCCATTCAGTATTAACACTTTAAAACATTTTTTTTCTGGTATAAAAATAATATGTGTTTAGGTTATATTGCTGAATATATAAAAAGAAAATAAAAATCACTTGTAATATTTCTAGGCAGATATAACTATTGTTTAAATTTTGATTTAAAATTTTAAATATTGTTAAATTCTATAATTATTTTTAATTTGATTTACTATGCATACATAAATAAAAATATTCCCCATCAGTTGGGTTCATAGTATGTCTTATATTTTGCTTTTCTGTTTCTATTTTGAGTATTTTATCCTGATGCTGAATGTTCTTAAAAGGTACGATTTAAATGGCTACATTGTATGCAATAATACCATAGTTGAACCATTCCTCTTTTACTGAGCACTTCAGCTTTCAGTTCTTCATTACTCTATATAACATTGTTATAAACATACAAGTTCAAAAATCTTTGAACCTACTTCTCACTGCTTATCTAGGTGACATTTCTAGTTGTGGAATTCCTGTGTCAAAGTAGATAAAAAAATTTAAAGCTCTTGATATATATTAACAACTATCTCTCTGAAGAGTTTTTTTTTAACCAGTGTTCTCTCACAGTAAAAGCATTGTGAGAGGACCTATTTCCTTGTAATCCCCCCCCACTTTCATTTTTCCCATTAGGATGTTTATATTTGTATTATTGATTCATAATGACTCTTTATATATTAAATATGGTAATTCTTCAGTTGACAAAATATCTTGCAATTTCTGCCCTACCCCAGTTTGTCATATGCCTTTTAATTTTGCTTACGGTCTTTTTTTTTTAATACTAGAGAGTACCTTTATATTTTTTGTTGAATTACATCTCTGGCAATGTAAATATAAAATAGTATATAGTGATACTCCTTTACAAACACTGAGAAACTTATTGCATTTGTACTTATTTCCCCCATCATCATTCAGTTTTTATTGAAATAATGAGATTTTCAATCTAGATCATTATAAGTAAATTGTTATTTTATAATTAACTTACCCTTTAATAATTATTTTTCATATTTGCATCAGATTTTATATCTAGCTTAACAATTATTTTTTAATACTGACTAGATTTATTGCACATCATTAGCATAGTCTTCTCATTCTTAAGTTTTTAGTATTGATTGAACTTTTCTTTCAGCTGTAGCACTTCCTTGGCTAAAATTTTCAAAAAGGTCCCTTCTGAGTCCTTGGATGTCTATGAGTGCCTTTCTGTTGTTCTTGTATATAAGTGAGAGTTGACTATTCAAAATTCTTATAGTATTTTTTTTACTTAATTTCTGTTCTTTTCTTTCTCCATTTGTAGGTAGTTTAAGTAGGCATTTCAGAAAATTATATCAAGGGATAATTAGCTCAATACCATTTTAACCAAGAGACTATAGTATTATTATTCAGAGAGGCAAATTTAAATGAATAAATATATTTCTCCAAGACTGCACAATCATTCTGTGTGGGATAGAACCAGCTCTCAGGAGGAATGTTGTTTATGATCGTGAGGGCTCTGCTCTGTCTTAACTCTCTTAACTGCTCACTTTTAGCCATTATCATGATTCGTATCACTAAAGATCGTCTGAAATGGAAAGCAAAAGGAAATGGGATATTGAACTATGACGGTTTCTACTATGATTGCTTTCTACTAGTCTAAAAGCCTAGGAATACCATGATGTTTAATCTAAGACCTGATAAATTAATTCTCTGCATATATGTCATTATTGGACCTGTTAGCACACACAGATTAATTGTGCCCTCAGCTACTTTTTCTCATTGCAGGAAAGCTTTATGTATATTAATAATATCACCCTGTAGATATAAGGGTATCTTATTAGAGTGGAACAGGCATACCCCCTGTTGATTTTTTTTTCTTATTTGTGTTTTTGCTTGTTTTTGTCTACTTATTTTGAGTAGTACCACTGGGTGCTGATGGCTGATCACACTAATACCAGATATTTCTGAAATAAGAGGAAGAGGCGGGTGGAAATAGAGAAGTTGAAAACCATTACAGAGCCACCCTCTGGAACATGATTGCTGCAGGGAAAGGAATCAGAGGTGCAGGCTCCTGTAGGACCTGATTATGATGTCATGAGAGCTAACATTTACTAATTTAAACATTCATTGCCTGCTGTCAGCAGTAATTGAGCAAAAACAGATTTGTTTTTGAAATGTAGGCCCCTCCTTGTTTTAATTTTTTTTCTAGATTTGCCATAGAAAATCCATCTGACTCAGTTGTCAAATGAATTTTTCTTTCTCAGATAATTTTTTATGCTCTTTTGTGGCAAACCAGAATTTAACACCTTCAGTTTTTATGAAAATTACTTTTAACTTGGGGAAAGTTTAAATGTTGAAAGTTTGCCACAGATCCAGTGGGGATTTTGTGAGGGAATTATAAATTATTTACCTGATACCTGAGTATAAATGGGCTCTCCTTCCCCTTGCCTCATTTCCCTCTCTGTGTAGTGGTCACAGTCATCTTTTACTCACCTACATCAGTGCTTAAGGAAACTAACATTTTTCCAATGGCTAACTTTTTCAGGATAGGACTTTAGACTTTGTAAACTTTCTGTATTTTACCCAGTCTAGATTGCTGATGCTAGAATATGTACAAAGTCAGGTTCATTGGCAGATAGGGTGAATCACACTCATTGTGTACACTTCATTTAATCAACAAATACTCTATGAGCATCTGCTGTGTGCCCGGCGCTGTACTAAGCGTAGGGAGGAGATGACATATGACCTTTGGCCTTGGGGCACTACAAAAGGATGAAAGGAAGTTTGGATAAATATTTTAGGGGCCCTTCTGTGGCCCTGCGATCTACTGAGAAAGCTATCTTACGATCTTCTTCTGCAAGGGCATTCTTTTACTCTTTAATTGTACCTTCCTGTAGAAGCCAGAAGACATTCAATATATGCACATAATTGTGTTATTTTGTAAAGACATCTTTCCTTACCTATTTATTGTAATTATAAATCCATGCTGTTCGGAAGTAGAATGTCACAAAATATTGAATGGCAAACATTTAAAATTTAAATCAGTGCTTGTAACCTTGATTGCGCATTAACATCCTCTGCAGAGCATTAAAAATATCCCATTCTTGGCCTTCTCCCTCCAGAATCATGAAAGCTTGGCCATATGCCGTTTAAGCTCCAGATCCTGAGCCCATCTACATGAAACTCCACTTTTTAGTGTCGCCATGGGAGAGTTTTGTAGCCTCCGGGTCTCAATTCCACATTTGTGAAGTGGAGTTACAATAATAGTAGCTACTACATAAGGATGTTTGAGGAGGACAGGAAGTAATCCTTGAAAAGCACCTAGTGTAATACCTGGCATAGAGGATGCACTCGGGAGAAGTTATGGATGATAATAATAATATTAATAGTGCCAATTACAATATTGGTTTATTATTTTTATCCTTATTACTATTTTCTTCCTGCCCCTTCTTCTAGCCAACTGTTTTTTTTAGAAATGACATCACCATGAACCAATTTTATCAGTTTCCTGAATATACAATCTGACTTGAATTAACCAAAAATATACCCCAAACACTCAGTTAACACGTTAGGTCATTTTAGTGTATTAATTCGCAGTGCAAATACATGTTTTTCTTCAGAGGCAATTCTCCTAATGGCATGACCTCTTTTTATCTTTTCTATGCCTTTCCTAACTTGCCGTGGGTGCAGAAGAGAAGGCCAAGAAGGAAGCAGAGGAAAAGGCTCGTCTGGCCGCAGAGGAGAAGCAAAAGGAAACGGAAGGTAAAAGCCAGGCTGAAGAAGGCGCTTCTGGCAAGGCTGAGAAAAAGACTTCTGGGGAAGCTAAGAATCCGGTCAGTGGGACACGTACAAACAAAGGCGACAACCCTCGTGGGAAAAATTCCAAAGCTGAGAAGTCGTCAGGAGAAAAGCAACAGAATGGTGAGTAGGGTTCCACTGGAGAAAGGCGCCTTCCAGGTTGTTGATGACGTGATGAATGGCAGCCGGCCCACGGCTGCACCTGGGAGGGAGGGCGCTCAGCGAGAGAGCGGGGCTGCTCCGGCCCTCCAGCTGCTACTGATCGCCGCTCGCTGAGCTGTGGATCCCGTTAGGACGCCATCCAAAACAGCCAGAAGCTTGCCTGGGCCATTCTCTCCGGGGAGATTTGTGCCTTTTGGGTCCTTCCCAGCTGTTCTGGAAACTCTGGACAGTGCCTGCCTGCCCACTGGGGAAATTACTATTAACAATTCCAGCACATTCCTGAGGGCTTACTGCCAAAATGGGTGAATGGGAAGTAGCCTCCCCTGTGTGCCATCACCCTAGCAGGGCTGGGTCTCAGGTCTCTTAGGCCCGTTCCTGTGGCCTGTGTCTATGTATCTGCAGGTGAATCAGTGTATACATGAGGGTTCCCTGCTGTTCCTGTTTGCCTGGGACTCAGGGCTTTCAGTTTGAAAACCAGAAAAGTTTCAAAAAAACATGATGAGCTGGTCATGTTGTGTGAACACATTTGATGATTTCCTATATTTAATGGGACAAATATTTGTTAGTTAACAACTATGTGCCATGCACTGTGCTTGGCAATGAGAATTCAGAAATGGAAAGGCCACAAGAAGTCCATGAACTCATTGGGGATGTGAACGTCCTCAGAAATAATCCTGAGCAAGTCACAGTAGCCGCGTGGCAGAGAAAATGCCCAGGAACGTGTGCCAAAAAGAGACATTAGCGCTTTTGAGTCTGGGGATTGATTGCAGGGTGGAGTCAATGTCAAAGAAAGCTTCAAGAGGAGGACCTGGGTTTCAAATGCTGAAGTTTGGTGGTCAGATGGAAGACAGGGACGTCTCAGCCAGAGAGAACAAGATGAGCTAAGGCACAGAGGCTTGGATTTGGTTACCTTGTTTAGGGCAGAGGAAGCTCGCTCAGTCTCTGGAGCTTTCACATGCCAGGATGTGGCAAGGTAGTTTTGCAGTCAGACAGGCCTGATTCAAGTCACCGCTGTGACTCTCACTTCTTGGTGGCCTTGGCCAGGCTTCCTAGCTTTTCCCTGCCTTTGTAAAATGTGCATAGTACTACCCTCTCACGACATGGGCCACTTGTGAGTGTCCAATAATAACAATGATAGCAAAATCAGCAATAATGAAAAAAGATCATTTATTGACTAAACACCAGATGCTGTTTTAAATTCTCTCTTTATGTGCTCATTCTCTTCTTACCTTCCTGGTAGGGGCAGGTTACCTATTTCAAACCATGCTCTAGCTGTTGTGCTGCAAGACCTGGGTAAATGAGAAATATGTAGAAAGTGCACAACACATATGTATAACTTTACAATGACCATATATACCATGTACAATCAAAAAACAATATTTTGATACATGTAATAATGATAGTAGCTCATGTCATGTTCCAAGAACTTTGCATAAATGCGCTCAGGAAACCCCTGTGCCCACCTGGAGGCAGGCAAGGCCCACATCTGATTTGTCCAGCTTCTCAGCAGCCTGGCTCTGGAGACTCCTCATAGCCAGTTTGCTGTGTATTCAAATACATTATATTCCAGAAATTATGTTCAATTAAATAAGAATTATGATGCACCTGTTGGAGTTTTAGAGGGTGGTGCAAAACACCCCTTTCCTCTTCTCCGTGGTCAGAACCAATGAAGAAAGAGACACCAGAGTCAGAGAGTCAGTGATCAAAATATCATTTCCTCTGAAGCTGGAGCTGAACTGGAAAATGTGGGATTGGTCTGCTCAGCACATGGGCTTTTTCACACATCTTCCTTGAACAGAGCTTAGCGAACCAGACATTGGCAGTGCAGTTGGGCTCAGGACTCACCCCCTCACCCTCACCCCAGCATCTCAGCAGGCTGCTTCTGGAGCGACAGCACAGAGGTGTGTCTCCTGGGAAACACATCTCAAATGCCACTGGGGGCTGAGATGAGCTCTGCATGCTAAACTCTTCCTTCTAGAGGAGACTCTCCTTCCCAAAGGAGGAGTATATAAGGGCTGGTGAGAGAGGCAAGACATGTTTGTTCCCTACTTTTTTCTTTTAGGAAAGTGGGTTAAAAGGTGTTTCCCTTAATAAAAACAGTCATTATAATATCACTAGCAGTTACTGAATGCTTAATATGTGCCAGACATTGTACCTGAGATCTTACATACATTAAATCCCTTAAGAATCCTAACAACTCTCTGACATAGATACACTCTTTCCCATTTTGAACATGGAGAAATAGACTCAGAGGTTAAATCACTTGCTTAAGGTCAGGCAATCGCTAAGTAGAGATTTCAGGCCAATTCAGATCCATGGGATTCCAAATTCTGTATTTTATAACCAGCATGCCCCTGCTGTTTGCAAGGTTCAGAGCTATAAGGGAGAGTAGGAAATCAGAGAAATCTTGTGACTCAGCTCCTGTCCATAAGAAGCTTATAATCTATTCCAGAGGTTGGCACACTTTTTCTGTAAAGGACAAGATAGTAAATATTTTAGGCTTTGAGGGCCATACAGTCTCTGTTGCAAATACTCAACACTGCTGTTTTAGCGTGAAAGCAGCCATAGACAGTATGTAAATAAATGAGTGTGGCTGTGTTCCCATAAAACTTTATGAATATTCATATTTGCATTCTATATAATTTTCACATGTCATTAAATATTATTCTCTTTTTCCAACTATTTAATAATATAAAAACCATTCTTAGTTTGTGGGCCATATACAACCAGGCACTGAGGCTAGGTTTGGCCCATGCACAATAGTTTGCCAACCCCAGATCTGGTCAGGCAGAGAAACAATGAACACAAACATGCCAGTTGCAGGAGGGTTTTAAATCTACAAGAGGGGTGTCCAGAGAATATTGGAGAGGTGGCAATAATTTATTTTGCATATGATTAAGGGGAGAGCCTGAAAGAAACAAATAGGAGCTTAAATTTTCAACCAGGCTGGGTTGATTTCACAAAGCAAGCAACTCTCTACCATTTCCCTTAAAAATTAAGTATTAAATGAGCGATGGGAAAAGAAATCAATTTTTGAGCAATAATAAGAAAGGCTAATGGTGATTTGGGACTGTGTTACAACAGCCTAATTAAAATGATTTATAACTGCAGAAAAAGGCTCTTTTGTTTCCCCCCTGTTTATTGAATAACAGCACACATCAGCTATTACTCCATATACAACCCATGGGAAATTACCTAATGGATTCTGTTCAAGGAGCACCATCAAACAAACATGTGTCACTTTCCCAGCATCCTTCTTTGCGGTTGCCCAAGATACTTCCAGGATAGAGCTGAAGGACATTGGTTAGGTGAGGTTCTAGAGATTTGATTCCCTATCAGCAATTACAGGTTTCCCTAAGCTTTGGTCTCCATCAAGGCATTTCCTCTCTCAGCCTCCCCAACCCTGACTGAAGAGAAGGCAGGCTGCCATAGGCTGCTGGCTAGCATCCAGCACATTGAACTGCGCCTGCTGGCTTCTGGAAGACAGCCTGGTCTTGCTGCAGCTGTGAGTGAAGCTCTAGTCCAGGGCAACCTTGATGTCTTATTGTACTGTGCACTAGGAGTGTAAAAAGCTCATTTAGGAAAGAAAGACCATTTTTTTACAGGGAATTAACTTGACTACAGGGCTCAAGATCCTCAGGTCCACTCTGGCATCCTTAAAACAGGAGAAAGCCAGCATTTGGACTGTTTCATGGGACCTCCACAGAATCCATCTATTTTGTCCACTAGTGGTGGTAAAGAGTAATGACCACATCCTTCACTTAAACTCCTGCTTGTACCCTGGCCACAGCTGTCTCCCCTTCCCTTCAATCCCTCCGGTGACTTTATCCCATTTCAGAGTTAAAAATAAGAGGAATCTGGGAGTGTTTATTTTCTCCTAACTTAGCTTAGGATTTGTCAAATTGCATTAAAAGTACTTACTTTGTAGAATATATTACAACCCCAAATGGTCTTAAATTATCATTAGATAACCATTTCTTTATGAATCTGTAGGCCAAAGGCATTTAGAAATGGCAACAGTAAGTGGAAGCCTGAAATCTAAAGTTAAGCTTCATAGGGAAGTTGCAAAACACAGTAGTTGAGAGCTTAGCCTCTAGAATCAGACCCACATGTATGTATTGTGGTGATACTTTAACTGTGCCTTCAGGTCCGTGGCCATGAAATGGAGATGGTAATAGGTGTCTCATATCAGTTCCCCACAAGTTGGTTTAAACAAAATCAGTTTGTAGAAAGATCAATTAGCCATCTTTTCAAAAACTGTTAGATGAATGGCTTCAACGAGATCTGCAGTAGCCAACAGGAGCAGTTGTGTTGCCAGAAGAAAATGCACATGCGAGGTGAGGGGCAGAGGTGCGGCCTGGATGGTGTGTGAAGCACAGGCAGGGGGGCGGCCTGCTACACTCACCAGGGCCAGGCTGATCACTGTTGACAGAGTGGCTGCAGACAAACTCAAACTTGGAAAACATCTGCAGTCTTTTGGTGAGTTTGTTATTTAGTGAATTAATCATTTAATGAATTACTCTCAGATGAATTTGTCTACTTTCGATAATAGTACCTTCAAAATGGGGTTGGTGTAAGAATTTAATGAAATGCAAAACATACAGCACACTGCCTGCACAAAGAAATTAAATAAACAAATACATAAATGTACCCCTTCCACCTTGGGCCCTGCTCACTCCTTCCTGGTTGCAATTATTTTTTATTTTAGTGGTAAGCTATTCTTAGTTTTATGTAGGCTAAAGAGAAAGCTCCCATTAGTAATGTTAGTAAGGAAAAATATCTAAAACCTGAGAATAACATCCTTTCAATGTCAGACTGGCTATTTTTGATCAGAAGTGCCCAAGGATTAACTTTCCTTAGTTAGACAGGAGCCAGCAAACTTTCTGTATAGGCCCAGGTAGTAAATATTCCTGGCTTTGCTAATTTCTTTTGCAACTCTGCAACTCTACCATTCCAGCCTGAAAGCAGCCACAGATAATATATAAATGAATTTATATTTAGCTCATTAAATTAAATGTGGCTATGTTCTAATAAAACTTTATTTCCAAAAACAGATAGGTCAGATAGGCCCCTGGGCTGTAATTTGCTCACCCCTGCTGTAGGAGAATATGACTGTGTTTAACTTCATCATTAACTATTTTATTCAAGCCTAGGTATTGTGAAGTTATATGCTAACTTGTAGATTTTTGCCTGGTAGAGCAGATTACCCCAAAAGTAATGGTTTATTCCCCTGTAGGGCATAACCAGTTTTATCTCTAACCTAGCAATCTTACTTTTAACATTTTTCTAAAACGCCTATAAATAACCATTTCCTTAAATGTTCTTGGAACCATCCTTACTGTCTCTCTGGTTCTCTCATAATGAACTGAAGAAGTTTTGATATTTGCTCACTCTACATTTGTATGCATAGTGTTTTTTAACTTTTACAAATTACATTTGGACAAGCTCATTACTTAGAGTACCATTTATAGCTATGTTTTAGAATAACAACCATCATTGAGTAATGTGCCACGTATCACGTTCCATGCTTGAAATGCGTTTGTCTTTATATTATGCCTATAAAGTAGGTATTATCCCCATTTTGTAAATAAGGGAACTGAAGCACATAGAAGTTAAACAGCTACTAATTAATATTACTTACATTTAACCCAAGTTTTCCTTACTCTGCAACCTAATAATAAAGCTGGACTGCTTTTCTTGGAAAATAAATGCTACTGACTTAAGTACAACCCTGTCTGACAGGAACAAATTTCAGCCTTAATTTTTTATCATAATCCAATTTTCAGAACCTAATATGTAGTTAAAAAAGATATTTACACTCAGTCATGTACACCCTCATGACTAAAATTATGCTGTACTTTTTTTTTTTACCTTGACAGGTTTAAAGATATTTATAACTTCCCCCTTAACTATACATATACTATTTGTCATGTTTATTACCTTCAGGTGACTTGAAAGATGGTAAAAATAAGACAGACAGGAAGGATCAAGCCAATGTCGGAAATGATTCAAAGAAAACAGATGGTAAGAGTATAATTCCCATTATATTTTCCCATAAAATGTGCCTTTAATGCAAGGTTATTAGAATTATATCTAAATTTGAAATTGTGGTTGTTAATACATTCTTATACTATATCCTGACAAAAAAAGTCACTACATTTAAAGAGTACTATTATCCCTTTTCTAGTAATTTACAAATTATTGTTGTGTATCTATCTTCTTCTCCACCATACTTTCTCTATCACAAATGCAGTCTATACTTTTCTTTTCTCACCTGCCATTTGTCATTTTAAACTCTGAAATTGACTCTAGACTCGCTGATTGGAATGGAATGGAATATGAGTCTTTGATTGTGAATTGTATAGCATAAATGGGAAATGTTCCATGTTTTCAGTTTTTTCATAGATACCTTTAATGAGTTACTACTTCTGGTAAAAACAAAAACAAAAATCTGTTTGGTGTCATCATGATGGTTTTTTAGGCTCACCTACTGGAAAACATACATAGATGTAGAATACAGTTTGTTCAGCAAGAGTATCTTAAAGATGAGATTTGGATAACAATCCCAAACCAGTTAGAATGAACCTACCTGAAATGTGCTTAATGAACATGGCTTTCACTCTCCACAAACAGCATTCCACCCTTTCTGAGACCTGGAAGTTCAAATTATATTACCTTCCAAACTTTGTACTATCAGGTTGAGAAAACTACTCTTGCCTTTTATATAAATCTTCTGTTTCAGTTGTAGCATGGGCTCATTCCTAGTTATTTTCATATGTATACATGATATTAAAGTGAAAGTGATTGTTTCTAGGCAGTGGTTTTGTTAGAGTCCTAGACTCTCTATGAATCGTATCTCTCTGGAGATGTCATATTGAATGCTAAGCTTTCCTCTGAATAGTTTGGTTATAATATCATGGAAGAGCAAATAAGAAGAAATTTGAACACAACTTTTCACACATCTATTAAAAGGAAGCAGCCCCTTAGGCTTTCAACTCTAAGCCATTTGGTTTTCTTTACTCATGTACAGGAAATCAGTTCTGAAACCTTTCCTTTTAAGCTCATTCAAATAATTCACTCCAAGTATCTTATTACATAATCTCTAGGAAGCACACATATGCAGCTTTTGCCAAATTTTTTATGCAAATGGAAACCACCTATCTAATAAATATACCCTCCCTGAATGATTGTGACTAAGATGTGAATTACAGACATAAAATAGATCTCAGAATGATAGTCCTAGCCAATCTGTTGTGGGTAAGATTTGTTCAAACACCAAAGGCTCTTTGCCAAACATCATTAGACTCATGTCAAGGTAACACAAGCCAGAAAATGAATAGTAGGGGATAATAGTATTAGTTATAGGGATAGCAACTGGACACCCAGTCCGTCCTGCATCCAGTGACTCAATCCATCTGTAGCATAAAGACCCAGAACAAGCCAAATCCCAAGTCTTTAACATGGAGCCTTGAATCTTGTTGCATTTTTGTATCATGCTGCAAATATCTGTTATAATGTTGTCATGTGGGCATTGTGGATTAAATTTTATTACCTTTATTAAGCCCCTTTTAACTGAATTGTCTCCAAATGCTAAAATAAATAGGGTTTTGTGTTTTGTTTTGTTTTGTTTTTGAAGGGAGGGGTGATGAAATAGATATTATGTTCTATTGTCCAAGTAAGTGTAAAGCTTGATTGTTTAATGAACAGGATTCTTGATCCTACAGGGCAGTAAATAGGATGTGTTATAGAAAGAGGAGACATTTTCTAATGTCTATCCCTTTCTCCTTCTATAACTCCAACCTTCCACTGCTTCAGATGGGGTCTGGTATGTCCATATATTTACAAATTTGTACACAAACTTGGGCATGAACAACTTTGTATTTTAATTTCATTGGTGGACTAACATGACATCAATCATTATCACTGCTTTGGTATCATCAGAACTTAGATCACCTGACTTTATTTACTTGTGCTATCTTAGCCCAAAATCTTTACCAGGACTAAATCTAATTCTTGATAGTATGAAGTGGAAAAGAATTTGATGAATTTCATTTACCCCTTACCCTTTGGTCATCAAAGCTCCTACTTTAGAAAATTTGAAAAATTATATGCAGATCATTAGATGCACTGATTTTTATTAAGGTATTATTGATATAAACTCTTGTGAAGGTTTCACATGAAAAAACAATGTGGTTACTACATTTACCCATATTATCAAGTCCCTACTCATACCCCAATTCAGTCACTGTCCATCAGTGTAGTAAGATGACATAGATTCACTGTTTGCCTTCTCTGTGCTACACTGTTTTCCCTGTGATTCCCCACACCATGTGTACTAAACATAATACCCCACAATCCCCTTCTCCCAACCTCCCCACCCACCCTCCCACACCCCTCCCCTTTGGTAACCCCTAGTCCCTTCTTGGAGTCTCTGAGTCTGCTACTATTTTGTTCCTTCAGTTTTGCTGCATTGTTATACTCCACTCCACAAATGAGGGAAATCATTTGGCATTTGTCTTTCCCCACCTGGCTAATTTCACTGAGCATAATACCCTCTAGCTCCATCCATGTTGTTGCAAAGATGCACTGATTTTTAAAAACTAGTAACAACCAGATATATTTTGAAGATTTCTTTCTAATGGATCCAATTAACGTATATGATGACAAGAGGTAGTCAACTTAACTATTTTAATGCTTTTATCCCTGATCCAACTCCTGGTAAACAATGGTGACCAGCTCTATTTGATTTTTGAGAGGGTGTATCCAAGCACAACTCAGTGCCCAGTGTGATCAAATCCACTTTGAAATTTCAACATGATATGCATTCAGAAAGAAACCCAATGAAAATTGGACCAGAATTGGTTATTTGCAAACTCCAGTGAACAGAGGCATCCATAGAGGGAAGGAGTGTGTGCTGAAAGAGTAAATTATATCCTGGCATAATTAGCACATTATAGTTGTACATTATCTCTGTCAGGCTACTGATGTACTATTTAGTATCCTGCAGCACTAATTGCTTAGCAGACTTCAAAGAATGAATGTCCTTTGAAAATACCTTGCTTACTCTTAGGTAGAAATGCACCAACATAAAAAAGTGTGGGCCTCTAAGCCAACATTCTCTCAGGGCCTAAAGTTTTACAGTGTCATTGGGAGACGTGTAGGGTTCCACACAAATGAATCATTTTCACGTGTGTTTCTAGTCATGGTTGAAACAGCATAGCGTTTTGGACCTGCCATGATTTTTTATAGTTGCCCAAAAACATGAACTTGCCCTTTACTTTTACTTCACTACATTAACAGAGATATAAAATATAGCCACTATGTGTGTCTCTCTTAAGATTGATTATAATTAGGCCCTGTAGGACTGTTTGCGAAGTTCCAGGGAAGGAGTTCAGCAGGAATTTCCCCTTCATTGAATCTTCTGGGAATTGAAATGTTTAAAGATGTTGGTTCATGAAATTTAAAAATTAGTTGTGACAAGTGAAACAAGTAGATGAAAGACAATCTATGGATATTTGCTTCTGTCAAAGGGGACTAACAGGAATTAGATGTACCCTTCCACCTGAAACAATAAAAAAAAAGACAACTACATGGAAGAATGGCTCTCAAGATACTGGACATCAAGAAATGAAGGACAGTGATCTCCAAGAGATAGGAAACAAATGAAATGATCCCTACAACTGCCCAGCTTTTTGCCTTGAGAGGGTTTCCAGGCAGCATAGGGAGGGGGATCCCAGGCAGACCTGATGGACTCCTTGAGTTGAGAAGTTAAATAAGGATCCAGGGAGACTAAGGTGGCTAAAGTTAACAGGATAAAGTACCATAGAGGAGAGAGTTGCAGAGAGACAGAACTCCAGGGATATGAAGAGTATTCATCAGAGTACTAATTGACCCATACAATGAGGAATTTACATGAGCCAATGAAAGACCCATTCAAGAGGAATCGAAGGAACAGTCCTGATGTTCATATTTCATATAGGGCATGAAAAGTGCCTACTCTCACTAGCCAGACTTGAACATTTAATAAATTAAAGGAAATTGGGTAAAATCTCATAATTGTCTTGACTTAGTAGTGGGAAAATAATTCATTATAAGATAAATGCAGCTTTGGTCCCACCTAACAAATCTTAAAAGCAAGACATAAAAGGATCAAAGTGTTTCCAAATAACTGCATCCCAGAATAAAGCTCATAGACATATATAGGGATATAAAAATATCCGTTACCCAACAGAGTAAAATTCACAATGTCTAACATCCAATCAAAAATTACTGGATATGCAATGAAGCAAGAAAATACTACCCATAATACAAGAAAAAACCCAAACAATTGAAACCGATCCAGAACTGAAACAGACGTTAGAATAGGAGATAAGAATATTAAAGCACTTATAACTGTAGCCCATGTTTTGAAGTTGAGTAGACATGAAAGACATAAAGAACACAAAACAAAACTTCAAGAGATGAAAACTACAATGTTTGAAATGAAAAATCAACAATAGAAAGAATCCAAAATGAAACAACACAGGAATAAAAAAAGAGAAATTACTGTAAAAAGCATCAGTGAGTTGTGGGACACCTTCAAGAAGCCTAATGTATGTGTGACTGGAGTCCCTAAACTAAAGAAGGGAGAGAAAAAGGGAAAATATTTGTGAGTGAAGTAATGGCTAAAATATTGCCAAATGATCACAACTGTAAATCTATAGACTTAAGAAACTCAGTAAAGCCCAAGCACAAGAAATATGAAGAAAATCACACTAAAGTGTATCATAATCAAATAACTGAAAACCAGAGATGAAAAGAAAAATTAAAAAATATCTAGAGAAAAAAATGCACATATTTACAGATGAACAAAAGCTAAGGATAATCAGAGATTTGTCATTAGAAACATTGCAAGTGAGAAGGCAGTGTAACATCTTTAATGTGCTGAAAGCAAAAAATAAAAATAAAAATCTACTATGAATTCCATACCCAGCAAAAATATCTTTTAGTTATAAAAGCTGAAAGAATTCATCATCACCAATACTTGAAGAAATGTTAAAGAAATGCAGTAAGATAACTGTACCAGATGGAAATAGGGATCTGCCCAAAGGAAAGAGGAGCACTAAAAATGGCAAACTAGACAGATAAATATATATTTTTAGGTTACTTAAAACTCTTAAAGATAATTGACAATTTGAGCAAAATAAGAATGATACTGTTTATAACATATGTAAAACAAATGTATTACAGTAGTAAAAGCTGGAAAGGGTGAAAAGGAAGTATGTTTTTATAAAGTTCTAATATTATACATAGAGTGATATAATATTATTTGAAGGTAGCCTGAGAAAAATTAAGGTGATATACTACAAACACTAAAGCAGTTAAATTAAATTAAAGTAACAAGCAAAGTTATATAGCTTATAAACCAGCAAAAGAGACAAAATTGAGTCATAAAATAATTAATCCAAAGGTAAAAAAAAGAAAAGAACGGATGAGACAAATAGGAAACAAATGGTAAGATCATAGACTTAAAACTAAGCATGTCAGTTATTCTATTAAATGTAAATGGCCTAAACACCCCAATTAGAAGGCAGAGATTTTTTAGATCACAAACCCCAAGTATATTATACCTTAATATAAAAAGACACAAATAGCCCAAAACTTAAAGGATGGAAATTGATATACTAAGCTAACACTAATCAAAACAAAGCTTGGATGGCTATTTTAGTATTTGACCGTGTAGATGTCATAGCAAACACTATCATCGGAGATAAAAATGTTCATTTCATGGTAAAGTCAATTTACCAACAAGATACAATAATCATTTACAGTTATGCACCAAAATACATGAAGTGAACTGCAAAAAATTTTTTAATCCATAATTATATTTGGGGATATTAATATCCATCAATCACTGATAGAATAAGTAGATGTAAAATCAACAACGCTATCAACCAACTTGACATGATCTGGCATTCCTAGAACACCCAACAATAGAATACATTTTTTCAAGTCCTCACAGGGCATCTCAATATAGACCAGATTCAGGGACAATAAGTCCCAGTAATTTAAAAGAATTTAAGTTATACAGGTCACAATGGATTTAAATTGGCATAAGGATGTCCATATTATTTTATTGTTTTAATGTCTATAGAATCTGTAGTGACATCATCTCTGTAATTTTTTATATTGGTCATTTGTGTTTTGTCTCTTTTTTTTTCTGACCAGTTTGCCTAGAGTTTAATACACTTTATTAATCATTGTCATTAATATATCCCATTGTTTTTGTTTTTTTATTTCATTGATTTCTGACCTTTATTATTTTCTGTCTTCTGCTTGCTTTGGGGTTTAGTTTGCCTCATTTTTCTAGTTTCTTAAATGGGAGTTAATATCATTCATTTGAAGTATTTTTATTTTTTCTTTTCTTTTTTGGCATTTAGTGCTGTAAATTTCTATGAACTGCTTTAGTAACATGCCATGAGTTTCAATATGTTGAAGTTTTATTCATATTAGCTCAAAATACTTTCTAATTTCCATTTTAATTTCTACATAGACCCTAAGGGTTATTTAGAAGTGTGTTGTTTAGTTTCCAAATATTTGGCGATTTTCCAGAGGTTGTTGAAATGTAAGTTCTCTCTAAATTGATCTGTAGATTACATGCAAGCCCAATTAAATCTTAGTAGGCTTTTTTGGTAGAAATTGACAAGCTGACTCTAAAAGTTATATGGAAATGCAAAGTACCCAGAATAGACAAAGGTACTAGGAAAAATGAAGGGTACAGTGAGGGGACTTAACAAGTACGCCTGGTTTCAAGACTTATTATATAGCTATAATAACCAAAGCAGCATGGTATTAGCATCAAGAGAGGCAAATAGGTCAACGGAATAGAAGAGAGAGTCCAGAAATAGAGCCACATAGTATATGGACAATTTATTTTTAACAAGGGGCATTCTATGGAGCAAGGATAGTCATCAATAAATGGTGATGGAACAATTAGATATTGATATGCAAAATAATGATCGTCTGTGTATATTTCACATCACATACAAACATTACCTTAAAACAGATCATAAGACTAAAATTAAAATGTAAAACTATAGAACTTTTGGTTGAGAAAATGAGAGGAACTCTTCATGATCTTGGTCGGTTCTCTTGCTCAATGAGGAAATGGTATTCTTTGTAGTCACTTTTTCTATGTATTTCTCAAGTAGCTCATATTCTTCTCTGTAGTATCTCAGTGCAGGAAAAATGAAACAATAGAGCTAATATTCTTTTTAGTTTTCAAAGAACAATTCATTGTGACTTAAAAGTTTGTTGGATATATTAGAGGAATTTGCCTGGAATTTGATTCCTCAAATGACAGATTATCTTATGACCTTGACTTGCTACAGGACTCATAAGACTCAACTGAAGAAATGAATATGCTTTTTCCTGTTTTCTTTCTAGCTGATTCTACCAACTTAGTTTGGAAGAAGGGAAAATATATGGAATGGATGACTTTGAGTTTCTTAGATGTCTTTTGTCTTACTATAATAGATGTACCAAGTTGTTAATAAAAATAATTGAAAAATACAATCTGAACCTCTACATTTGAGTTGTAATTAATATTCTTTTTTAAAATTTTGCTATCATTAATGTACAATTACATGAACAAAATTATGGTTACTAGACTCCCCCTATTATCAAGTCCCCACCACATATCCCCATTACAGTCACTGTCCATCAGTGTAGTAAGATGCTATAGAATCACTACTTGTCTTCTCTGTGTTAAACTACCTTTGCCATGTTCCCACCACACTACATTATACATGCTAATCATAATGCCCCTTTTTCCCTCTTATCCTTCCCTTCCCACCCATCCTCTCAAATCCCTTCCCCTTTGGTAACTGTTAGTTCATTCTTGGGTTCTGTGAGTGTACTGCTGTTTTGTTTCTTCAGTTTTTTCTTTGCTTTTACACACCACAGATGAATGAAATCATATGATACTGTCTTTCTCGATCTGGCTTATTTCACTGAGCATAATACCCTCTAGCTCCATCCATGTTGTTGCAAATGGTAGTATTTGTTTTATTCTTATGGCTGAATAACATTCCATTGTCTATATGTACTACATCTTTTTTTTTAATGATACAGAGAAAGATTTTGTTGTGAGAAGTGCTTAGTGAAAAAACAGGTAACAAAGAAATAGGAACAACATGACCCCACTTTTGTTTGAGGGTGTGTTGGTTGAAAGAGACAAAATCAAGAAAGAATATTAAAATATTAACAGTACTCTGCAATCATCACCACCACTTGGTATTATCAGTCCTTTTAATTTTAGTCATTCTGGTAGACATGTAGTGGTATTTTATTGTGGTTTAAATTTTTTATTTCTTTAATGGCTAATGATGTTGAGAAAATTTATATATATAATGTTTATTGACCATTTAGATATACTTTGTGAATTGCCTACTCAATTATTTTTCCCTTTTTTTTAACAGCTTTTTGTTAGTTTTGGGGTTTTGTTTGTAGGAGTTCTATATATTTTCAATACAAGTTCTGTGTTGGATATATGTAGTATATAAATATCTTCTCCCAGTCTGTGACTTCTTTTGTTCTAATCATTTACTTTGAAGAACAAAAGACTATAATTTTAATAAGGCCCTGTTATTGAACCTTATGTTATGGTTGGTGATTTCTGTGTCCTATATTTTTTTTCATTAAGGTAGTATTGATATACACTCTTATGAAGGTTTCACATGAAAAACCAATGTGGTTACTATATTCACCCCTATTATTGTGTCCCCCTATACCCCACTGCAGTCACTGCCCTTCAGTGTGTACTACATCTTCTTTATCCACTCATCTACTGATGGACACTTAGGTTGTTTCCATTTCTTGGCTGTTGTAAATAGTGCTATGATAAACATAGAGGTGCATATGTCTTTTTCAAACTGAGCTCCTGCATTCTTAGGGTGAATTCCTGGGAGTGGAAGTCCTGGGACAAATGTTATTTCTATTTTCAGTTTTTGAGGAACCTCCATAGTGCTTTCCACAATGGTTGAACTAATTTACATTCCCACCACCAGCAGTATAGGACAGTTCCCTTTTCTCCAAATCCTCGCCAACATTTGTTGTTGTTTGACTTTTGGATGTTGGCCATCCTAACTGGTGTGAGGTGATATCTCATTGTAGTTTTAATTTGTATTTCTCTGATGATTAGGGATGGGGAGCATTTTCCATGTGCCACGTGGCCATCTGAATTTCTTCTTTGGAGAAGTGTCAGTTCACCTCCTCTGCCCATTTTTTAATTGGCTTATTTGCTTTTTGTTTGTTGAGGTGTGTGGGTTTTTTATATAATTTGGATGTCAACCCCTTATCAGATATGTCATTTATGAATATATTCTCCCATACTGTAGAATGTCGTTTTGTTCTACTGATGTGGTCCTTTGCTGTACAGAAGCTTTTTAGTTTGATATAGTCCCACTTGTTCATTTTTGCTTTTGTTTCCCTTGCCCGGGGAGATATGTTCATGGAGAGGTTGCTCATGTTTATGTTCAAGAGATTATTGCATATGGTCTTTCTAAGAGTTTTATGGTTTCATGACTTACATTCAGGTCTTTGATCCATTTTGAGTTTACTTTTGTGTATGGGATTAGACAATAATCCAGTTTCATTCTCTTACATGTAGCTGTCAGTTTTGCCAACACCAGCCGTTGAAGAGGCTGTTATTTCCCCATTGTATATCCATGGCTACTTTATCGTATATTAATTGACCATATATGTTTGGGTTTATATCTGGGCTCTCTATTCTGTTCCATTGGTCTATGGGTCTGTTTTTGTGCCAGTACCAAATTGTCTTGATTACTGTGGCTTTGTAGTAGAGCTTGAAGTGAGGAAGCATAATTCCCCCCACTTTATTCTTCCTTCTCAGGATTGCTTTGGCTATTCGTGGTCTTTTGTGGTTCCGTATGAATTTTAGAACTGTTTGTTCCAGTTTGTTGAAGAATGCTGTTAGTATTTTGATAGGGACTGCATTGAATCTGTAGATTGCTTTAGTCAGGAGCCATTTTGACAATATTAATTCTTCCTATCCATGAGCACGGGATGTGTTTCCATTTATTGGTATCTTCTTTAATTTCTCTCAGGAGTGTCTTGTAGTTTTCAGGGTACAGGTCTTTCACTTCTGTGGTTAGGTTTATTCCTAGGTATTTTATTCTTGTTGATGCAACTGTGAATGGAATTTTTTTCCTGATTTCTCTTTCTGCTAGTTCATCGTTAGTGTATAGGAATGGAAGAGATTTCTGTGTGTTAATTTTGTATCCTGCAACTTTGCTGAATTCAGATATTAGATCTAGTAGTTTTGGAGTGGATTCTTTAGGGTTTTTTATATACAATATCATGTCATCTGCAAACAGGGACAGTTTGACTTCTTCCTTACCAATCTGGATGCCTTTTATTTCTTTGTGTTGTTTGTTTGCCGTGGCTGGGACCTCCAGAACTATGTTTAATAAAAGTGGAGAGAGTGGGCATCCTTCTCTTGTTCCCAGTCTTAAAGGAGAAGTTTTCAGCTTCTTGCTGTTAAGTATAATGTTGGCTGTCAGTTTCTCATATATGGCTTTTATTATGCTGAGGTACTTGCCCTCTATACCCAGTTTGTTGAAAGTTTTTATCATGAATGGATGCTGAATTTTGTTGAATGCTTTTTCAGCATCTATGGAGATGATCATGTGGTTTTTGTCCTTCTTTTTGTTGATGTAGTGGATGATGTTGATG
>JAVSCE010011102.1:0-45970 GCA_032199065.1 Smutsia gigantea
TCCCTTCACTCTTAGTCTGTGTATGTCTTTGGGTTTGACGTGAGTCTTTTGTAGGCAGCATATAGATGGGTCCTACTTTTTTATCCATTTTGTTACTCTATGTCTCTTAATTGGTGCATTCAGACCATTTACATTTAGGGCAATTATTGATAGGTATGTACTTATTGTCATTGCAGGTTTTAGATTTGTGGTTACCAAAGGTTCAAGGGTAGCTTCTTCACTATCTAACAGTCTAACTTTAACCCACTTATTACACTATTATAAAAACAGTCTGATGATTCTTTATTTCTCTCCCTTCTTTTTCTTCCTCCTCCACTCTTTATATCTTAGGTGATTTATTCTGTACTCCTCGTGTTTCCCTTGACTGATTTTGTGACTAGCTGATTTTATTTTGCCTTTGGTTAGTATTTGGTCTACTTTCTTTGCTGTGGTTTATTTTCTCTGGTGACAGCTATATTGCCTTAGTCATACTTCCATCTAGAGCAGTCCCTTTAAAATACACTATAGAGATGGTTTGTGGGAGGTAAATTCCCTCAACTATTGTTTATCTGGGAATTGTTTAATCCCTCCTCCAAATTTAAATGATAATTGTGCTGGATACAGTATTCTTCATTCGAGGCCCTTCTGTTTCATTGCATTGAATATATCATGCCATTCTCTTATGGCCTGTAAGGTTTCTGCTGAGAAGACTGTTGCTAGCCTAATGTGTTTTCCTTTGTAGGTGATCTTTTTCTCTCTCTGTCTGCTTTTCATACCCTGTCCTTGTTTTTGATCTTTGCCATTTTAATTATTATATGTCTTGGTGTTGTCCTCCTTGGGTCCCTTGTGTTGGGAGATCTGTGGACTTCCATGGTCTGAGAGACTATTTCCTTCCCCAGACTGGGGAAGTTTTCAGCAATTTTTTCTTCAAAGACACTTTATATCCCTTTTTCTCTCTCTTCTTCTGGTACCCCTATAATGCAAATATTGCTCCATTTGGATTGGTCACACAGTTCTCTTAATATTCTTTCATTCCTAGAGATCCTTTCATCTCTCTCTGCCTCAGCTTCTCTGTATGCCTGTTCTCTGAATTCTATTCCATTAACAGTCCCTTCCACCTCATCCAGTCTTCTCTCAAATCCTTCCATTTTTTCTTTCATTTCTGTTATCTCCCTCTGGAATTCATCCCTTAGCTCTTGAATATTTCTGTGTAGCTCCATCAACATGCTTATGACTTATTTTGAATTCTTTTTCAGGAAGATTTGTGATTTCAGTCTCACCAAGCCCTCTCTGTGGTGTTTTAGGGATTTTTGGACTAAACAAGTTTTTTCTTCCTCTTCATGGCTATGGGAGTGATCGCCAGTGAGTGGCACCTGTGTCAACTGGGAGAACGAAGTCCCTTCCTGCTTGCTGGTCTCCCTGCCTGTCTCTACTGTCTGTGCCGGTTACCGCACACAGGGTGCAGCCTCTGGGTTAATCCCCTAAGCTTCCATGGGTAGGGCAGCCTTCGAGATGGCCAGGGCAATGGCGGGGGTTACAGGCCAGCAGCGTGTGTTTTGCCACAAGAGCAAAGACCCTTTTAGCCTCCCTGCCTCTGCACCCATCTCCACTGTCTGTGCCAGTCAACCAAGTGCAGAGAGCATCCTCTGGCTTAATCCCCTGAGCTGCTGTGGGCGGGGTGGCCCTCAGGATGGCCTAGGGCACAGGCGGGGTTCGCAGGCCAGCCCTGAATTTTCTGCCATGGCAACAGATCCCCTTCATGCTTCCCGGACTCCGTGCCTATCTCCGCTGTCTGTGCTGGTCAACCACATGCAGAGAGCAGCCTCTGGGTTAATCCCCTGAGCTGCCTTGTGCGGGTTGGCCGTCCGGATGGCCTAGGGCACTGTCAGAGGTCACAGGCGAGCGGCATGTGTGTTGCCATGAGAACGTAGCCCCTTTGTGCCTTCTGGACTCTGCACTGGTCTCCGCTGTCTGTGCTGGTCAACTGTGCACAGGGAGCAGCATCTCATTCTGGGCCAGTTAGCTGCGTAAAGGGAGAAGCCTCTCTGCTAAGCTGTGTGATTGCTGTAGGCTGAGCTGCTCCCAGCTGTTCTGCAGCAATGGCAGGTCAGCTGGTTTGCTTGCACTGCTGGCGGGTGGGAAGGAACAGCAGGCTGCTTATCACAGCAAGGGGCTTCAGAGCTGCATTGCTACTGGGGTGGTTAGGGTGCCTGAAGTTCCTTAAAGTTCCCAGCCTGCTGGGCTGAGTGTGCCAGGACGCTTTTGTCCACCTGTTAAACCCTTGTCCCTTTAGGACTTTTAAAGTGCCCACTTTTCTTTTCTTCCAGGGCAACTGTGAGAACCTGTTCACAGTCTCAATCTCAAACCTTGTTTTTCCACTCCTCCAATATCCATGCACTCTGTGTCTGTGCTCCCGGGGCAGATTACTAAGGCTGGTTATTTAGCACTCCTGTGCTTCCACTCCCTCCCCACTCTGATTCTTTTCCTCCCACTGGTGAGCTGGGGTAAGGGGACTGCTCGGGTCCCGCCGAGTCTTGGCTTTGTATTCTACTCTTTTCCATGAAATGTTGGGCTCTCACAGATGTAGCCTGACTCGTGTACTGTATCTTCTGGTCACTCTTTTAGGAACAGTTGTATTCGCTGTATTTTCAATATATATATGGTTTTAGGAGGAGATTTCTGCCACACTACTCATGCCACCATCTTGAGAATTTTCCCCTCATAGGGTTATTGTAATGATTAAAATAATAAAGTGCTAAGAATATTAACTTGCACATAGGAATCACTAAGTTTTTGTTACAATTATGGTTATCATCATCATCATTGGGGGTTGAAGATCCACTGGGATCTACACCTAGTCCTTGAGCCAGTCACAGAGAATTGCCAAAATGTACTACAAATACGCAGTTGCAATGTACATTCTCCCCAACACTGTATGAAAGTTCACATTTGTATATAACATCACAAGAGTTACAAACCTGTTTTTATATTTGCCAATCTGATAGGGGAACAGCCACATTTCAGTGTTGTTTTTAAAAGCGTTTCTATAAACACAAGCCAGATTAAATGTCTGTTTATGTATTTATAGCTTATTTTATTTCCTTTCCAATGAGGTTCCAGATCATATCTATTCCCATTTTTAATTGGAGTGTTTGTCTTTAAATATTTGTTTTTCATTATTACATTATATAAATCCAGCCTTTCCAATTCTTTATAATGCAAACATTTCTAAAAATTTACTATTTAGTTTATTGTGTTTTCCACCACAGAGTTTTTTCCGTCTAATCAAGTTTGCCAAATATTTATTAATATGGACCTTTGGTGAGGCTTAGAAGTCTATTGAATAAAAATAACCAGTCAAAAGAGGTTACAATACAAACTTAGAATCAAACCCAGTGTGGAATGCAGTTCTACCTCTTGGTATGGGTATGATCTTACACAGGTTTCCAGAGACTAGAGCTTCTGAGCACTAGAGGGCACCACATAGAATTATGAAACGTCAAAGGAACCTAGTTCAGACCAAAATCTCACATCCTCCAGAAAAATGGCCAAATGAAACTGAACTCACCAATCTTCCTGAAAGAGAGTTCAAAATGTGTACCAGTTGTCTTTTTCATAAAATGGTCATGATAATACCTAGCTCACAGAGGTGTGGTCATACTTGCAAATCTGACTTGCAAATTAAGCACTAAAACATACTTCTAATCACTTTTTATTTTTCTTTAAAAAACACTAAAAAGTGTTCAGATCCTCTGCCCATTTTTTAATTGGATTGTTTGCTTTTTGTTTGTTAAGGTGCATGAGCTCTTTATATATTTTGGATGTCAACCCCTTATCGGATATGTCATTTATGAATATATTGTCCCATACTGTAGGATGTCTTTTTGTTCTACTGATGGTCTCCTTTGCTATACAGAAGCTGTTCAGCTTGATATAGTTCCACTTGTTCATTTTTGCTTTTGTTTCCCTTGTTGGCCTCATAGAATGAGTTTGGGAGTACTCCCTCTTCTTCTACTTTCAGAAAACTTTAAGGAGGATGGGTATTAGATATTCACTAAATGTTTGATAAAATTCAGCAGTGAAACCATCTGTAAAAGTGGTTTTGTTGTTAGGCAGTTTTTTGATTACCAATTCAATTTCCTTGCTGGTAACTGGTCTATTCAGATTTTCTATTTCTACCTGGGTCAGCCTTAGAAGGTTGTATTTTTCTAGAAAGTTGTCCATTTCTTCTAGGTTATCCAGTTTGTTAGCATATACTTTTCCATAGTATTCTCTCATGATTCATTGTATTTCTGTGGTGTCCGTAGTGATTTTTTCTTTCTCATTTCTCATTGTGTTTATGTGTGTAGACTCTCTTTTTTTCTTGATAAGTCTGGCTGGAGGGTTTATTTAATTTGTTTATTTTCTCAAAGAACCAGCTCCTGCTTTCATTGATTCTTTCTATTGTTTTATTCTTTTTGACGTTATTTCTGACCTAAACTTTATTATGTCCCTTCTTCTATTGACTTTGGGCCTCATTTGTTCTTCCTTTTCTAGTTTCATTAGTTGTGAGTTTCGACTGTTCATATGGGATTGTTTTTCTTTCGTGGGGTAAGCATGTAGTGCAATATACTTCCCTCTTTGCACAGCTTTTGCTGCGTCCCACAGATTTTTGTGGTGTTGAATTATTGTTGTCATTTGTCTCCATATACTGTTTGATCTCTGTTTTTATTTGGTCATTGATCCATTGATTATTTAGGAGCATGTTATTAAGCCTCCATGTGTTTGTGGGCTTTTTCGTTTTCTTTGTGTAATTTATTTCTAGTTTCATACCCTTGTGATCTGAGAAGCTGGTTGGTACATTTCAAACTTTTTGAATTTACTGAGGCTCTCTTTCTGGCCTAGTATGTGATCTATTCTTGAAAATGTTCCATGTGCACTTGAGAAGAATGTGGATCCTGTTGCTTTTGGATGGAGTGTTCTGTAGATGTCCGTTAGGTCCATCTGTTCTAATGTGTTGTTCAGTGCTACTCTTTACATATTTTCTGTCTGGTTGATCTGTCCTTTGGAGTGAGTGGAGTGTTGAAGTCTCCTAAAATGCATGCATTTCATTCTATTTCCCGCTTTAATTCTATTAGTATTTGTTTCACATATGTTGGTTTTACTGTGTTGGATGTATAGATATTTATAATAGTTCCATCCTCTTGTTGGACTACCCCCTTTATCATTATGTAATGTCCTTCTTTGTCTCTTGTTATTTTATTTGTTTTGAAGTCTAATTTTTCTGAAACAAGTACTCCAACTCCTGCTTTTTTCTCCCTATTAGTTGCATGAAATATCTATTTCCATCCATTTACTTTCAGTCTGTGTATGTCTTTGAGTTTGAAGTAAGTCTCTTGTAGGCAACATATAGATGGGTCTTGTTTTTTTATCCATTCAGTGACTCTGTGTCTTTCGATTGGTGCATTCAGACCATTTACATTTAGGGTGATTATGGATAGGTATATACTTATTGCCATTGCAGGCTTTAGATTCATGGTTACCAAAGGTTCAAGGGTAATTCCCTTACTATCTAACAGTCTAATTTAACTCACTTCATATGCTTTTACAAACACAACCTAAAGGTTATTTTTTTTCTCCTTTTTTCTTCCTCTTCCATTCTTTATATGTTAGGTATCATATTCTGTACTCTTTGTGTATCTTTTCATTGACTTTGGGGGTAGTTGATTTGATTTTGCATCTGCTTAGTAATTAATTGTTCTACTTTGCTGTGGTTTTATTTCCCCTGGTGACATGTATTTAGCCTTAGGAATACTTCCATCTATAGCAGTCCCTCCAAAATTCACTGTAAAGGTGGTTTGTGGGAGTTATATTCTCTCCACTTTTGCTTATCTGAAAGTTGTTTAATCTTTCCTTCAAAATTAAATGATAACCTTGCCGGATAGAGTATTCTTGGTTCAAGGCCCTTCTGCTTCATTGCATTGAATATGTCATGCCACTCCCTTCTGGCCTGTAAGGTTACTGTTGAGAAATCTGATGATAGCCTGATGGGTTTTCCTTGTATGTGATCTTATTTCTCTCTCTGGCTGCTTTTAAGTCTTTCTTTATCCTTGGTCTTTGCCATTTTCATTATTATATGTCTTGATGATGTCTTCCTTGGGTGCCTTGTGTTGGGAGATCTGTGCATCTCGATGACTTGAGAGACTATCTCCTTCCCCAGACTGGGGAAGTTTTCAGCAATAACCTCCTCAATAACACTTTCTATCCCTTTTTCTCACTCTTATTCTTCTGGTACCCCTATCATGCAGATATTGTTCTGTTTGGATAATTCACACAGTTCTCTCAGTATTCTTTTATTCTTAGAGATCCTTTTTTCTTTCTGTGCCTCAGCTTCTTTGTATTCCTCTTCTCTAATTTCTTTTCCATTTACCGTCTCTTCTACTACATCTAATCTGCTTTTAAATCCCTCCATTGTATGTTTCATTTCAGATATGGAATTTCTTAATGATTGAATCTCCATCTTAAATTCATCCCTGAGTTCTTGAATATATTTCTGTACCTCCATGAGAATGTTTATGATTTTTATTTTGAACTCTCTTTCAGGAAGATTGGTGAGTTCAGTTTCATTTGGCCATTTTTCTGGGGTTTGTGAGATTTTGGTCTGAACCAGGTTCCTTTGACATTTCATAATTCTATGTGGTGCCCTCTAGGACTCAGAAGCTCTAGTCTCTGAAGCTGCACAGCCCCTAGAGTGAAGTTGGAGGTCATAGGGGAGTGGCACTGGTGCTTGTGGGGAGGAAAGAGCTGTTTCCTGATTCCTGGCTGCAGTGCCTGTCTCCAGTATCAGAGCCAGTCAGCCAAGCCAGTAAGCCTGTGTGCTTGGTGTCTCTAGCTGTTGTAGATGGGGCCTCCCTCTAGCTGGCCTGATGCTAGCACAGTGACTGCCAGTTTGCGAGCAGGTGCCCGCAGGCCAATAGGAAGGCGCAGCAGGCTGCGCGTCACAGTGTGGGGCCTCGGAGCTGAGTAGGTAACCAAGGGGATGGAGCACCTGTAGCTCCTCAAAGTTCCCAACCTGCTGGGCATAGTGTGCCCAGACAACCTTGTCCACCTATCCCCTCTCCCACATAGCAAGCTCTGTGCAAACCCTGCCCCTTCAGCAGCCCTCTCGCTGCTATGAAGCCTCTCAGACTGCCTGCCTTTCCTTTGTCCCAGAGCGGCCAGATGTGGATTCCTGTCCTCCATAAATGGCCGGAATCTCAGTCTCAAGCACTCCGCCTGTCCCAGCTCCCCAACCGCACCAACCCCCAGGGCACCATACAATGTAGGTTTGTGCTTCAAAGCAGACCTCCAGGGCTGGGTGTCAGCAGTCTTAGGCTTCCACCCCCTCTCTCTGCTCCATTTCTCTTCTTCCCACCAGTGAGCTGATGTGGGGGAAGGGCTTGGATCCCGCCAGATACAGGCTTTCATTAAGTTACCCTGTTTCATGAGGTCTGCTCTGTTCGTGAGGTCTGTATGCAGTCTGGTGCAACCTTCTTTCCTGTTGCTGTTTTAGGGCTAGTTGTATTAACTATATTGTTGCACTATATGTGGTTTTGGGAGGAACTTTCTGTTTCACCTCTCATGCCGCCATCCTGAATCTCCTGAGCTAAGTGCATAAACTTTTAACTTTAAACCCTATCTTTTCAACCTTTCAGGTGGCACTCCTCTCTCTGAGGTCACCCACATTTTCTAAGTGTGTAAACTTTTCTTCTTAAACTTCCTCTCTCCAAACCTTTCAGGGTACCACTCCTTGCTGAGGTTGCCTGCTGTACTTTTTCTCTCTATGTAACTTTAAATAAAACTTTTGCTCTGCTTCACTACTGTGTCTCTGCCCTTCAATTCTTTGTTGCAGCAGGGACAAGGTCTGAGGAAAATACACAACGCTCCCCCAACAAAGGTGAGCTCAGTATACTATTCCTTTCTCAGCCTCAGGCCTGGACCATCCTCACCTAGTTCTGATTTGCTCCTGTTCTCCAGTTTTGCCTCTGCTGAGGTCCTTGAGGAGTAGTTCCCCTCAGTGTCCCAGTTCCTGGCCTTTGTGTGAATTTTGATGTTTAAGTTCAATGTTCAGTGCAGCAAGCTCAGTCCTGTGGTCTCTGCATCCCCAGGAACTCCCCAATTCTCTCTGGCCTTCTGGGACACAAATCCTGGCCTCCTCAGGCTTGGCTGCACCCTCGTAGCAGATTGGAGAGGCCCAGGCCATCAAAGACTATTCCTGAAATCTCCATACTCACCTATGCTCTCCGGTCCCTGCTGCCTGAATGTACCCCATCATGATTTCAGGACAAATGCCCACATAATACATGGTTAGAGTCAAAGGGAACCTCAGATTCAAGGTCAAATAAAAAACCATCCCAGAAGAGGACTTTTATTTCCTACCAATGGCAGACTGTTTCCCATAAGTTTAAAGCATTCCTTACATCTTGAAATAGATGAGGTGTTTAGTATCAGTATTAAACAGGAAAGTAGCACTATGAAATTTGGCCACTAGATGACAGGATGCTAACATAACCCAACATGCACATACCATGAAACTGGCTCAGAACACCCCCAAGTGGTCATTCTGGCGAGTCTCAGCCAAAGCCAGAGGAATTTAACAAGTTTGGGTGAAGGGATTCTTCATGTATGGATCTTCCCGTTTGTCCTTTTCTTGATAATTAAGTTAGCAAGTGAAATTTTGATCATCTAGATTGTTTCCACATTGATAAATCTGTCCTCTTTAGATCCTCTCTCCACGTTCAAAAGCCCTTCTAAGGAAAATCAATCAGGAAAGAAAATCTTTTTATGGAAACGCAAGGCCAACACAGAGGTTCCACTTTTGTGAGAAAATGTTTTTCAGAGAAAGTCTAGGAATCTTCAGCAAGCTTCCTGAACATGGGTAATTACAAACAGAGAATTTCTCATCCAAATTCCATTTGGAGCAATTATTCAGTTAGATCTTCAAAATAATTAGTTTTATGCTAAGTACTTTGAAGTTTTTCCAAAGGTGAAGTGGGTTGTTACAAAATTTTTCCTCTTTTTAGAAAATAAAACCAGAGAGGACAAAGTGGGCCAAAGGAGAATTGGAGACAAGGAGATAGTTCTGGACATTCAAGTAGGGGTAAAACTTGAGTGCATTTTCTCATGGCTTTACTTACAAGCCACCTAGAGAGGGATGCAGTTGTTTCCAGTGTCAAAAAATACCAGGATCATCCATTGCTGCAGTGAAACAAGTAGGATTTATTGCTTATTGAAGGGAACCTTGGATTGCCTTCTGTTAGAAAGGACTTAATTTAGGATTTGAGTTTGTATTAAATGGTTTTAGAGAGTGCTTAAAGAATTAGTGCTTTACTCTGGATTCACTGCTGTAATGTAATAGGAATTAAACATTTGGTCTTTGTTCCAGATTGCTGGCACACAGATCCTAAAAACCCCAGAATCTCCCTAGTGGTTAGAGTGTCTTTTTATGCTACTGAGATGACTGTTGTCTGGGGTTCTTTAGATAGCTTCAGGACAGGGGTTGGTGCCAGAAGGACCAATGCATGATTAGAGGGTTGAAACTTTCAGCTCCATCCCCCGACCTCCAGGGAGGGGAAAGAGACTGGAGAATGCATTCATTCAGCCTCCCTTGTGAGCTGGCATCAACCCAACCTGCTGAGGACATCAACAGAACAAAAAGGCAGAGGAATGGTGAATTCTCTCTCTCTCTCTTCTTGAGCTAGGAAATCCATCTAATCCTGCCCTTAGATATCAGAACTCTAGTTTCTTGGGTCTTTGGCCTCAGGACCTTTGGTATTGTAGTCTCAGAGTAGAAAGGCAATTCAGATAAAGGATTAGTAGACTGAGTACTCAGGTAAAGGAGCAGAGAGGGGAGTCAGTAGGAGTTACATTAGTCTTACAGTCTTTTGTTTTAGGTACATTTTTGTATTTAATTTTTCATTAGCCTTTTGCAATGAATCAATAAAGCTATTTTGAAATTTTGAAGCTGTTTGAGGCTTTTGCATGACAATTAAAATAGGAATCCCATTTTGTTTGATTTGGGAACCCCTACTTTCAAGTGCACTTCTTAAATGAATAATCTTGTCTAATTGGAACATTCCCCTTAACAACCACTGCAATTCTAGGTTGTGTTAGTAAGATTTTGCCAGTTTTGTAGATATCTACAGCTTCTGGGACCACAGTGGTCAGACATAAAATAAGTAGGTGTGCCAGAGGTGGCACATGTAACTCCTTAAAACTTGAGGATCCCATCTGTTTGGCTCAGTAAGCCTTGGGTCTCTTGGAGCCAAATTAATACCTAAGAAGGATGTGCCACTAGGTTGGAGATTTTGTGGCATTTTGTAGTACACCTTGTTGCCCAGAAATTTTCTTCAGGTTGGTGGGTGAAGTAGTGTTGATCTAACCTGACCAGCTTATCCTAAGACAGGTGTCTTAGAGTTAGGGAGGGAGCACCCTAACAGCTTGTAAGTGCTTGATCTGTGCCCACCAATTTTACGTCTTTGGTTTCTGAGATTCCCGTTAGCAATAAATCTATTATTTCTTTCACAAGACTTTTAAAAATAACAGATTTATTTGTTAATCAGGAGAAAAGGCACTCCAGAGTAAGCCTGGATACCAGAAAGGTTTCTTTCAAGAGGCAGATGTCCTAATGGCTTTTAGTAGTCTGACTTGTGCCTACTTAGATTTTGATGTGCCTTTGGTCAAAACAGGTTGAATCTCTTGTCTTAATTTATTTCCCCAAGTCCCCCAGTGATTTATGCTCTGGAGTTACCTGGAGGCTTAGTGAGTCCCCTAATGGCTGGCATCTTGCTTTCTTAGACTGAGGAAACCCCTTGCTTTCCTTTGCTGAAATAGTCTTCCCTAATTCAACCAGACTTACTGTTTCTGCTGCCTGGGCACAGTTCCTGAGAGTTGCAAGGACCTCCCAAGGGCACGTACCTTGTAGATAAGGCCAGCCACAAACCCAAATGTTGTGGCCTATGAGGTATAGCCCTGGAAAAATCTGGAGTCTCTCACACCCTGATCTTCCACCTGGAAAGAGTAGGACAAACAAACTCAAAGGGCTCAGAATGAACACAAAATAAGTGGAGCTCGATTCAAGGAAAGTTTACTGGAGATCCAGAGAGCAGCTGGAGAAGTAGCAAACCAGAAGGGCTCCATGGTTACCTTCGCCTGCCTCAAGGAGCTGACCCTGCTATCCACAGCAACTGTGTTCAGGCGTTTTTGCCAAAACCGTCAAGTGACAAAATTAAAACAATTGGGCAATGTGTCTGATGTCCCTTATCTTTACCTTAGGTACAGCAAGGAATGTTTGCTATAGCATAAATTTCCCCTTGGCTACTTAAGAGGTAACCAAGAACTAAGTGATTGTAACTAACTAATGGGTTTAGACTAGTTTGTCTTTCAGAGGTGAAGTTGTATTACTTATGATTTTCATTAGGATCTAAGGCAAGTTTTGGGTCGTGTTTGCTAGTGATAGCTCTAATGGGGGAATTACAGCCTACACAGTATTTTTAAATATCTAGAAGCATCTTACCATTATCCTGAACACACAGGATAAATTAGTGTATGGCAGACTGGTGTGAGCCTATCCATATAAAATGTAGTACCCTTGGTGGGAGTAAACTGCATGGGGAGTATAAGTATCATTTATCACAACAGGAGTAAACCAGTTTGGTGTCCCTTGAGGTAGACAAATTTCTTGAGTGAAGCTAAAAGTTCAGCAAAGCAGGATGATTTGTTTTCTGAAGAGAATGAACTATCATGGTCAGGAAAGCCTTGATAGTGTTGTCCACTCCTGATTGGCTAGGTCTTGCTGATGGTATAATAACACCGTTTGCAGAAGCATTCTGATAATGTGCAGTCAAGGTCCATTTTTACAAGGCTGAGGGTCAGGATTAATGATATAACAGAGGCTTAAGTACCAGAAGGGGCCTATAAAAGGAAATCTGTTTAAAGGAATTGATGCTGAATTACTGTCAGCCCTATGTGATGAAGGATGTCAGATCCAGCAATCAGCTAAATTCACAGCAGTAGCTATGGCCTAGGAAAAAAATGTAGGAGAATTTCCTTTAAGTGGCAGAAGAGGACCAGAGGGATTCAAAAATAATAGTGTGACCATAAGGGAGATCACATTAGTGTTCTAGAAAGTGTAAAAGTGTAATAGGTAATATTAGTAGAAGGGCAAAGGGACAGAAAAAAAGTGTTTAAAAATCAGAAAATTAATCTAATTCTGTCATCATCTTGGGTGACACCTATCCACTTCCAAAGTCAGCAGCCTGTTCTGTTGTCTGGGTCAGAAGCTGTCTGCTTCTGCTGTCAGCAGTTTCTGGAAGATTCCTAAGAATCTTCAGTTTAAAGTCTTCTGATGAAATGGATGTCCAGTATTGTGGGAGGAAGTGATATATATCTCTTAAATAAAAAGTTGTATATACTTAAAAAAATCTAAGTCTTGATACCTTGGAGTTTCACTGATATGTTAGTTGTTAAAAGTACCGAGTAACAAGATGTTATTTATCAAGACTCAAGGGAAGTTTTATTTCCGTTACTTGTTTCAGAAGACCGAAACTCCAGGTGACAGATCATGTAGAGGCTGTTTCCCTGTGTATTTTGAAAATGTGCCTTATGTCCAATGGTCATAAAGCTGAAAGTATTTTATGAGTCTCTTGGAATATTCAGTCATATTAGCCTAGACTCTGGGATTGGAAGTGAAATTCCCAAATGCATGAGGCAGGCTTTTGTTAACATATAAGGAGACAACTCATGGATCCTTGAGAGGTTTGATCTTATTTTCATCAGGTTTTATGGCAGTACTGCAGGCCTGGGAAGTTAGAGGGCTTTTGAGAGCTTTAATAATTATAATTTTAGCATTCTATTAATTTTCTTTATTTTTTTCTCAATTAGAGTATGGTAAATACAGAGGGATTTCTGAGTAAAAGGTAATACTTTAAAGGATTTTAAAATGATGACACTTGCAAAATGTGTGTCCCTATTACTAGAGTGTTGTGGTCAGGTCAAACTGTCTCTGCTATTGAGGGTGATATCATGAAGCATTTTTGCCGAAACCTGTTTTTATCATGGTTATCTTTGCAGGGGCCAAGGACAGGCTGCACCAAAATGTGCCACTTTGGCATATTGATTAAATTAAAGTGACTGGAAGAACAGACAGTGCAAGAGATACTCTAACCCTCCTCTGCTTCCCCCTGAAACTGGGAAATTACTCTCCCACGTGAAAGGTACCATCCCTGTACCTGGAAGACCCTTAATCACCAGAGACAGGGAATTTAGAGCCAAGAAGTCTGCATAAACAAATCTTGTTACCTTTTTACTAATTTACTACCCCAGCCCAAATGCTGTTCAGAATTCCTTCCTAATTGAAGGTCCCAAACCTAAGTTTTCTTTCTCCTATCAATTCCTGGCAGATTTATTGTCTCTTCCTCCAAAATATATAAAAACTGTATGCCTTGATCATATCTATAGGTCCCCATTTCATTATTTGGCCTTTGTACATAGTGTTTTTTCTCCTGTTAATTTGTAGCATGTCAATTTGATTCTTAGAACAGCTAGAAGAAACTTGAAGGATAGAGGAAAAATTCCTCCTCCCCAATGTCTTCTTAGATAATGGTAAAGAATCTAAAGGTATTTAAATTTACCATTTATTTAATGGTGATTCCTGGAGAGGTCAGGAAATACCTTTGTTTCTAAACCACATTGATGTCATGGACTAATCTAAAATCACATATTTACTCTCAGTATAAAATATATTTTTCTATTTTGTCAAATGGTAAGTCTGGGCAAGAGCAATTAAGCTGGCCATCTGAATGGATTTATTTTTTATGAGAAGTTTATTTTTAAGAGGAAATTTAAGTCTGTGATAGCATATCCTGCCTAGCAATTTTTAGTCTTTTCATATTTCTACCATTAACAAATACAACTAAATCATTTATTGAAGAGTCTCTAACAGGACTGTCCAGGGCATAGATAATCTCCTAAAATAGATCAATGACCACAGGGTTTTTCTGTTTTAGGCAAAGGAAGGAGAGTGGCTGGGTATGGAGTGTTGCAAGGACAGACAGTGTTGGATGAAGTAGAAAGCAGTGATATTTCTTAGGCAGCTAAGTGACTAGCTGGAAAGTGATAAGCACTTTTCTTCCACAGAAGAGTTCACGTAGCAGGGAGGAGCATTACGTTTAGTGAAGATCATAGAACTAAGCTTATGGAAGTTTTTAAATATTTTGTTGTTGCTGGTGTATCACATAAAGTGAATGTGTCTTGGTTATTCCGTCTAAGCAATAGGCCACTCATGAGTCCTATGTAACTAAACTGGTAACCCCAATCCTGATACATCAATATTTTTTGCAGGGGTTAGGGTGAAGTTATGCATACAGTTTTAGTTAGGGCTCTGGGTTAGGGTTAGGCTTAAGATTAAATTTAGCTTTCACCAAACAGTGAGGTGTAGGTGAGTGTGAGGGTGACGGGTTACGGGTATGGTTAGGGTTATGCTTAGGGTCCATGTTTCAGTGAACCTATGGTCATGCTTAGAGTTTGGTTTAGCATAGAGTGTTAGGCTGACGTTTATGTTTTGGTTTCAGGTAATGGATATCTGTGGGTGAGTGTGAGGATGATGGTAACGATTGGGGTGAGGGTTTGTGTTACGGTTAGGGCTAGGCATTGCGTTGGGGTTAGGGTGAAGTTATGGATATAGTTTAAGTTGGGACACTGGGTTAGGGTTAGGGTGGGGGTTATATTTATCCTTTAGCTAATGGGGAGGTGAGGGTAAGGGGTTATGGTTAGGGTTAGGCTTAACATCTGTTTCGGTGACCTTATGGTTACACTTAGAGTTTGGTATGGCATTCAGGGTTTGGCTGATAGTTAGATATTGGTTTCGGGTGACGGATAACTTTTGGAGAGGATAACAATGATGGTAAAGGTGGGCATGGGGGTTTGGGTTAGAGTTAGGGTTAATCATTGCTTTGGAGTTACAGTGAATTTATGGATATGGTTCTATTTATTTATTTATGTTTTAGGATTTATAGTGATTCTGTTATCTTTTTTCACCTTTTTTTATTGAGGTTTCATTGATACACAATCTTATGAAGGTTTCACATTAACAACATTGTGGTTACTATATTCACCTTTATTATCAAGTCCCCCTCAAACCCCATTCCAGTCCCTGTCCATCAGTGTAGAAAGATGCCACAGAGTCACTACTTGTCTTCTCTGTGGTATACTGCCTTCCCTGTGCCCCCCCCCCACTACATTATGATGATACACTAATATTTTAAGCAAGAAAGAAAAATGGCTTGTGAATTCAAAATTCTGGAAAATTTTTTGGCAAATTGTCATTGCATTAGTCTTTGTGCTTAAACATGGGTTTAACCTAAAATGTGTTCAGTCATTGAAAGATGTAGCTACCGTATTTTATTTATGCATAACTAATATGAGGTTAAATTCTTTTGTCAAGTTTAACATCATCATTATTATTACATTTGGCAGACAAAGGTCTCCTAACAGTTTTGATTTAATTAAGTTAGAAAAATGTATTCTTATTGTCCTTTCTTTTATAGAATTGAGGAACAAATCTTTATATTCCTTACTGGCCATTTCAGGAAACCCAAAGATAGTTTAGGCATAAAATACATCTTAGTAATTTTATGATTCTGAATTTAGAAAAGGCAAAATCAAGTCTGTTTCTAGAAGAGATAAGGTATAAGTCATAAGTATCTAAAGACAGGAAATATTCACATTCTACATTGTTAAACCACCTAGATTATGCCCATCAAAAGCTGCACCGGGAAAGAAAAACCAACCGAGCAGCAGGAGTGCTCATATTAGCCAGGAGAGGGCGATGTTTGCTCATCTCTGGACTTGGATAATGTTCATGTTTTGTCTGTTCAGACATGATTATACCCTGGTCTTGTTCTTGTCTCCCTTTATCACCATTACAGAGGGACCTTGTCGGATGTTCTGTGAATTTGCTTCTGCTCACAGGAGAAGGGCAAGGCCTAGCTGTGAGTTCCAGGCCAGCTCCCATATGTTGGGCTCTAGCTTCTTCTTTCTCATGGGTGATGTTGGACTGTGAGATGACTGTCTTACATGTATTTTAAGCCTAAGCTGTCAAGCCTTACAAAGAGTTTCTTCCATGAAATCTAATGAGTGGAGCACAGTATTGAAACAGGATTTTGAAACCAGGGAGCAAGTACGGGTGTCTTGCCAATGGGTTTCAGCCCCGGGCAACTTTTGTATGGATTCAGTGTGACCAAAGAAATGACAGTAGAACGTTCTTGAGGTTTATTACCCGGCTTATTCTCCCAGCGGTAGATTGAGCACTAGCATCTCTGCCTCCGTACAGAACACTTGGCTGAGCTCTCTCTATAGTGCAATAATAGCTTTATGCCTATGGGTGTGGAAGCAGTAGCCCAGCAACAGGCCAGTTACATCATCAAATGGTTTAAGTTCAGTGAGGATCCTGGCCATAGGAACCCCAACTTGCCCACACTCCACCCCTCCAGGATTCTCACCTTACAATCTACATGCTCTCAATCTTCCGCAGCAGTCCCTGTGTGAGAAAGCTGGAGCACTGTAACCAGATTCCACAACAGCAACAGAGGCTAACAACAACTTAGAGATAATAACAAAAATTAAGATACAAGGTTTTGATACAGGTAACAAAAATTATAATAATCCTCAAGCCAGAGGAGGTTCCCAATCCACAAAGACTTAAAGGGAGATAAGACACATGTTTTAATGTCACCAACATAGGCAAATCTTGTCCATCAGGTAGGATGTATGCAAGAGAGTGGTCCTGTGATAGGACTGTAGCAGAAAGGGAGTCCCGTCCAGGTCTAGTATACCATACTTTACTCCTCTCTCCATGGGAGTTACTGAAGGGTCTATATATAGTGCTACTGGAGGTGCATGCACTGGCCATAATGATAAAACAAAACTCCCCGGTAAGATGCTCCTACCTTCTGGCCGTTCAGGATATACTACTGTGACCTTTGGCGGCCACTCTGCTGTTATTCCAGGAATACACAGGAGGCCAGCTTCCAGGCCTTGTCCCCAAGGTGCCAGGAGAGCCAGCCATCGTTGGTCCATGTGTCAAGAGGTCCAAGGCCACGTCCACTCAATGGAGTCTCCAGAGTTTAGTGCAGTTGGTCCTGACAGCAAGATATTGTTATGGTGGCTGAACCTTGGCTTCAATGATTCTTCCTTGGTTTGTACTTGCAACTGTATAGGGGAGGCAGCCATATGTGTTAACATGTCTACGGGCCTCAGGGCTCCTTCTCAGGGTCTCTCATTCAAACGCCATAGTACAGTCCATAAGCGGACTGATCATTCTGCAGACTATTGGTATCTGACTTTAGTCAGGATTTTAACAAGCCATTGTGCCTCTCTACCATGCCTGCTGCAGTAGGATTGTATGGCACATGAAATTTCCATTTGATTCCCAGCTGTCACACCCATTCTTGCAGTGTATGTCCAGTAAAATGGGTGCCCTGATCACACTCAATTACCTGTGGTTGGCCATAGGTGGCAAAGAGACACTTCAGGACCCTTTTGGTCATCTGCTGCTCTGCACAATGGGTAGGAAAAATAACCAGAAGCCCAGTAGCTGTGTCCACACAAGTCATGGCATACTGATATCCTTCTGACACCGGTAAAGGCCCAATATAGTCTATCTGCCACCTGACCAGGTGTATAGGCCCCTTAGCTACTGTCCCATTTTGCTGTGGAACTTGATGTAAGTCCCTTTTGGAGCACACGACATACTCCTGCCGGGCTCTACTAACTTCTTCAAAGGTCGAAGGCAAGCCCCACCGATGGGCTACAGCCCACATTGTCTTTTCCCTGCATGCAACAAACGCTGATATAACCATTGGGCTACATCAGAGGCAGGCTTTCCTTCTAACCAACGTATCTGGGCCAATTTATCTGCTTCATCATTTCCTGGGGATCCCAGTGGCAAATGACCTGTCACATGGTATACTGTAATCATTTTATTCTGACCACAGGCCCATAAGTCTTGCCACAATTCTTGTCCCCAAAGGGGTCAGTGACCAACCAGCCAGTTGGCATGGTACCAGGTTGGTGGCCACAGGGTCAAGCCCTGATAGACAGCCCAGCTGTCAGTGCAGACAACTATAGGGGAAGGTTCCTGGCTGATCGCAAGCCACATGGCCCGCAACTCTGCCCATTGGCTGCTCTTCCCCTCACCATCTTCCATCCATATTGTCTCAGTCTTAGAATGGAAAGCTATGGCCCTCCATTTTGGGGGCTGCCCATAGCTGGAGCTGTCTGTGTAGCATGCATCTTTGGATATAGGAGCTTTTCGCTCCTGATAGGGACTCTCTGCTACTAATGGTTCAAAAGCAAGTTCTTCCTGCTTTTCACTAGTATATGTCACCGACCCCAACACGCGTTGCAGTTCTTCACTCAAGGGGCTACTAGAAAGGGCACTACGCTGCTGTAGGTAAGCACCCCACTTGGCTAGTGTGGGTGTTTGTGCCACACCACTCCTTGGCTTTTGGGTCCAGTCTCGTACCCACCGCAAGATGGGATAGGTGGTTATTACCTTTATTGGGGCCATCCCAGTGATGGGTTCTGTAGCCAGCAAGGCATGATACATGGAAGCCAGTTGTTTTTCTATCAAAGTATATCATACCTCTGCCACTTTCCAGAGTTGTGACCAGAATCCAACAGGTTGACGAGTTCGTTCAAGCCGCTGCCAGAGACCCCAGCCATAACCGTCTTCAGTGACATGGGCCTTGATGGGTCTATCACACTCAAGGCCTGCATGGCATTGACTGCCCATTTCGCTGTAGTAAAGGCAGATGCACATGTCTCATCCCAGTCCCACCTGATGCCCTTTCGTACCAAGGGCTACACAATTTGTGCCAAGTGCGGGATAAACACTCTCTAGTAGCCTAGAAGACCCAGAAACTCCTGTAGCAATGCTGCAGTTGTGGGGGTAGGAAATGCCTGGACTTTATCTATAACTGCTTCTGGTATCACTTTGGTCTTACCTGACCAGACGACTCCCAAGAATTTGACAGACAAACCAGGTCCCTGAACCTTGGTGCTGTTCACAGCCCATCCTTTCTCTTATAAATGTTGCAGCAGTCTAGGTGCTACACCTTCTAGATCTGAAAGAGAATCGGACATGAGCATGACATCATCAATATAATGGTACAGCCACACTGTTGGCAGTTTCTCCCATGTAGCCAAGTTCTTGGCTACAAGACCATGACAGATGGTGGGGCTGTGGAGGTATCCCCATGGGAGGATGGTGAAAGTCCATTGCCGTCCTTCCCAAGTGAAGGCAAACTATCCCTGACTTTCCTGCTCAATGTTAATGGAAAAGAAGGCATTAGCAAGATCTACCACATAAAGATATGTTCCTAGTTCATGGCTGAGAGTATCCATCAAGCCTGCAATAGTGGGGACAGCAGCATGCATAGGGGTTATGACCTTATTCAGTTCTCTGTAATCCACAGTCATATGCCAGGAGCCATCTGGCTTTTTCATTGGCCACACTGGGGAATTGAAAGGACTATGGGTGAGCTTTATAATACCCACCTTTTCCAGTTCCTGGAGGGTTTCTCCAATTTCTTTAAGCCCTCCAGGCAGTTTGTATTGTTTGGTATTAGTCACCTGCTGAGGCACAGGCAAAGCTATGGGCAGATGCCTAGCATGTCCCCTCAGAACTGCCTTCACCACATGTCCTCTCAGTCTAGATTCACCTGCAGTAGTCTGCAACCATAGACCATGCAAGATATCAATCCCCAAAATATACTCAGGGATGGGTGAGATATACACAGTATACTCTTTTGGGGGTAGATGCCCTATTCCCAAAGGGATTTGGGCTTTTTTTACTCTGATAGCCTTACCCCCATATCCATCTATGATAGTGGGGGTCCGGGGAACTGCTCAGGGTTACCATGAAACAGTGAACATTCAGCCCCAGTGTCCACCAGAGCCAGGACACATTATATGTTCAATGGGGACCAATGGATAGCTATTTCAACATGTGGCCTCCAGTCCCCCCCTGATCCCTCAGGGCAGACACCTCGACCTTCCCCTCGGTCAAACCATATTAACCAATCATCTTCCTGTGTGGGCTTGAGTGAGGTTGGCTCGCTCTCCAGCAGGAAGTCTTGCAAACCCACAGGCCGGACTTGTGGCTCTGTCCCTGACCTCTGCCTCTTTGGTCTAAATGGCTGGAACTGCTGCTCTGGTTTCAGTTGTTGCCAAAGCTCCAGTAAGATCCTATTTGACTTCCCGTCTAATTTCCTTCCATCTGCTCCTGCTCGTATTAAATCAACCCACATTGGGGTCCTCGTAACCTTCATGGGGCCATATAAAATCTTCTTGTGAGTAGTAGATATTATTTCTTTCTGGGTTCTCATTGCTTCAGCCTCTCCTAAGTCTGCTACTGTATGTGTCACCTTGCTTATGGGATGCCCTAAGTGAGGGGAAAGAATGGCTACTAGAGACCCAAAGAGGGATGTGGGAGCCATTTGAAGCACAATATTTCTCACCCCAGTAGTGGAAATCTCTTCATCTGGCCCATAATTCTCTGGACTATAGATGGCATTTCTTATGCCTAGCTCTTGTAACACCTGTTGGAGCTCAACATACGTCTGCCATCTAACAGGAGAGGATGGTAGATCACCCGGATTGGGCCACACAGCACGAAGTGCATCCATAAGCCAATCGAGGAGGGAGTGACTCCCTGGGATCTGATGTGAATTTTGTAATCACTGCCTCAAGGCAGGCTGCACTGTCAGGGAAGACAGCTTTCCCATCTCTGATCCCGACAGAACAATTCCATCCACCCCTAAGTCCCACAGACGCAGGAGCCAAGCTGATATTGACTCTGAGGGCTTCTGCTAAACCGGGAGCTCAAATCCACCAGCTCAGCCTGAGTATAGGGGCATACCATAGTGTGCTCCAAGACCTGGGGAGGGGGCTGCTCCTCTCCTTGGGGAACCTTCAGCTGCTGGGTCTTTATTTTCTTTACAACCACTGGGTGTGCTTTCAATGCAGGTGCCCCTGGCACTACCCCTTCATCCTTCCCCAGCTTTTCCATTCTGGGCCTGATGGCACCTTTCTCTCCACTCCCCCGAGTGCCTCCTCTGCTACAACCTTTACCTTTTCTACTGTGCCTCGCAGCAATGCTCCCTCAGTCTTCAGAAGCTCTCTTACCTTCACCTCAATGCTTCACAGCTGACGTTCTCATGCCACCTCCGCCTGTGCTTCCCTTGGGAGTTTATCTTTTTCCTTGATGGCCTCTTCCTCCTTCAGAACACCTGGCAGCGCTGCCGTCTCGTTCTGTAAAGAATTTTTTACCTCTTCAATGGCACCTTGCTGCCGGCATTCTCATGCTGCCTCTTCTCGCATCAATGCCATTTCCTTCTTCAGGGAATCCACAGAAGTTTACAGCTTGCCTTCTCCTGCCACCATTTCTTGGGTGTCTTCTGTAGACCTTTTGAATACTGTGAAAAGCAGCCAAACCACAGTCCCCGCTGCCTCACAGGCACTCTGTTTCTCAAAAGATCTACTTATTATACCAAGGGCCACCCATACAGCCTCAGGTGTCACCTCCACTTGCCTCCAGTCCTGGGGTGGGGCCCAGTCCTCTAGGAGGCAAGCCACCTCAGACCACATACCCACTAGGGGACAATCCACTGTCTCCCCATTCACAGGGGCAGCCCACTGAAGCACATCTCCAATAAGGGCTGCCTTTTTCCTTGGTCAACAATGAATCGTGCTGACATCGCCAATTGTCTTGCCAATGGGTTTCAACCCCCGGCAAGTTCACTATGGATTCAATGTGACCAAGGAAATTGATAGCAAAACGTTCTTTGGGGTGAAAGGGTTTATTATCTGGCTTGTTCTCCTGGTGGTAAGTTGAACACTAGCGTCTCTGCCTCCACCCAGAGCACTGGGCCAAGCTCTGTATATAGTGCAATAATAGCTTATTGCCAACTGGTGTGGAAGCAGTAGCCTAGCAACAGGCCAGTTACATCATCAAGTGGTTTAAGTTCAGTATGGATCCTGGCCATAGGAACCCCAACTTCTCCACAATGGGTCAAATCTGAAGAAACCTTTAGGATTTTTTTTCAAAACCTATCTGGGCCCTTTTATCTCCAGTCAAAGTTGTGATAATCTAGTCACCAGCTAAACCATCACTACACATTGGAGATTTTGCTGACCACTATCACCCCTAACTCACACATAACTCTGCCTACCAATTTCAAAATTTACCCTTTCTGACTTTGTACCCCTACCTGAGAAAAACTTCCACTGTTACACTTTATGATGTGTTTGTGTCCCAGATAAACAACTACAGAGCTTTAGGAAAGGAATATTGCATTAAGGCCTTACACAAAAGCCCGTGAAACAAGGCAGGTGCTCAAAATTGTTTGACTGATTAATGAATTAATTATTCATTAAAAGTATCTTAATAGTAGACTCAAAAGAAAATGTAACTTTGAAAACCTCTCCACCCACAGGAAGTATGTTGGATAAAAAGCAACAAAAGAAGACTAATGTCCTAAGCTCTCTACTGAGGGACATTATACAAAGTGAACAAAATCTGATAAATCCCTCATGAGTTGTCATTTCCATCTTGTTGGTCATTTAAATGCGCCTTCCCATGCAGTGCTCCCAGGAAGGTGTACACAGGTGTGTAAAGGACAGAGGACCACCTCCCATTAAAAAAGCACTCATTCTTCTTGTTTTGTAAACAAATTTATTTTATTTTGGTGAGAATATTTTACATGAGACCTACCCTCTTAACAAACTGTGAGGTTGGAAGGGAAGAAGTAAATTTGCTATTTACAGATGACATGATTGTCTATGCAGAAAATCTCAAGGAATTTACCAAAAAAATGCCAAATAAAATGAAATACTTAGGTATAAACTTATTGAAAAATGTATGCTGTGTAACTGGCTCACAAACTGGCATTCAGTTCTCTGGCATCAGGCCATCCAGAGAGAGGCCTCACCTACAAGAGCTAGAGATGTCAAGCACAGAGGCTTACACCTGTGTGATCGGCCCACTGGCTGTGATACTGGAGACAGGCAGGGCAGACTGGAGTCAGGAAACAGATCTTTCCTACCCCCAGGCTCCAGCTCCACTCCCCTACGACTCCCAACCTCACTCTAGGGGCTGAGCAGCTCCAGTGACTGGAGCTTCTGGGCAATAGAGGGCACCACACAGAAATATGAAATGTCAAAAGAACATGGTACAGACCAAAATCTCACAAACCCCAGAAAAAGGGCCAAATGAAACTGAACTCACCAATGTTTCTAAAAGACAGTTCAAAATAAAAATCATAGACATACTAATGGATGTACAGAAAAATATTCAAGAACTCAGGAATGAATTTAAAATGGAGATTCAATCATTAAGTAATTTCATATCTGAAATGAAACATACAATGGAGGGGTTTAAAAGCAGATTAAATGTAGTAGAAGAGATGGTAAATGGAAAAGAAATTAGAGAAGAGGAATACAAAGAAGCACAGAGAGGAAAAAGAACCCCTAAGAATGAAAGAATATTGAGAGAACTGTGTGACGAATCCAAACAGAACAATATTCACATAATAGGGGTATCAGAAGAAGAAGAAGAGAGAAAAAGGGATAGAAAGTGTCATTAAGGAGGTAATTGCTGAAAACTTCCCCAATCTGGGGAAGGAGATGGTCTCTCAAGCCATCGAGATGCACAGATCTCCCAACACAAGGCACCCAAGGAAGACAACATCAAGACATATAATAATGAAAATGGCAAAGATCAAAGATAAAGACAGACTTTTAAAAGCAGCTAGAGAGAGAGAAAAGATCACTTACAAAGGAAAACTCATCAGGCCAGCATCAGATTTCTCAACAGAAACCTTACAGGCCAGAAGGGAGTGGCATGATATATTTAATGTAATGAAGCAGAAGGGCCTCAAACCAAGAATTCTCTACCCAGGAAGGTTATCGTTTAAATTTGAAGGAGGTATAAAAATCTTTCAGATAAGCAAAAGCTGAGACAATTTACCTCCCCAAAACCACCTCTACAGTACATTTTGGAGGGACTGCTGTAGATGGAAGTATTCCTAATAGTAAATAGATCTCACCCAAGGGCTAGACAAAGAGCACAGAGTATGATTCATAACATAAAAAGAATGGAGGAGGAAGAGAAGGGAGGGAGAAAAAGAACCTTTAGGTTGTGTTTTACCATACGAAGTGTAATACCATACGAAATGAGTTAAATTAGACTGTTAGATAGTAAGGGAATAACACTTGAACCTTTGGTAACCACAAATCTAAAGCCGGCAATGGCAATAAGTACTCACCTATCAATAATCACCCTAAATGTAAATGGTCTGAATGCACCAATCAAAAGACAGAGAGTCACTGAATGGATAACAAAAAAGACCCATCTATATGCTGCCTACAAGAGACTCACTTCAAACTCAAAGACATACACAGACTGAAAGTAAATGGATGGAGATAGATATTTCATGCAACTAACAGGGAGAAAAAAGCAGCAGTTGCAGTACTTGTATCAGACAAAATAGACTTCAAAACAAAGAAAGTCACAAGAGACAAAGAAGGATGTTACATAATGATGAAGGGGTCAGTCCAACAAGAGGATATAACTATTATAAACATCTATGCACCCAATATAGGGTCACCTACATATGTGAAACAAATACTAACAGAATTAAAGGGGGAAATAGAATGCAATGCATTCACTTTGGGAGACTTCAACACACCACTCACTCCAAAGGACAGATCAACCAGACAGAAAAGAAATAAAGAGACAGAGGCACTGAGCAATGTATTAGAACAGATGGACCGAACGGACATCTACAGAACACTCCATCCAAAAGCAACAGGATACACATTCTTCTCAAGTGCACATGGAACATTTTCAAGAACAGATCATATACTAGGCCACAAAAAGAGCCTCAGTAAATTTAAAAAGATTGAAATTGTACCAACCAGCTTTTCAGATCACAAAGGTAGGAAACTAGAAATAAATGACTCAAAGAAAATGAAAAAGCCCACAAACACATGGAGGCATAATAACATGCTCCTAAATAATCAATGGATCAATGACCAAATAAAAACAGAGATCAAGCAATATATGGAGACAAATGACAACAATAATTCAACACTGCAAAATCTGTGGGACGCAGCAAAGGCCATGCTAAGAGGGAAATATATTGCAATACAGGCCTGCCTCAAGAAAGAAGAACAATCCCAAATGAACAGTCTAAGCTCACAATTAATGAAACTAGAAAAGAAGAACAAATGAGGCCCACAGTCAGTAGAAGGAGGGACATAATAAAGATTAAAGCAGAAATAAGTAAAACTGAGAAGAATAAAACAATAAAAAGAATCAATGAAAGCAGGAGCTGGTTCTTTGAGAAAATAAACAAAATAAATAAACCCCTAGCCAGACTTATCAAGAAAAAAAGAGTCTACACACATAAACACAATCAGAAATGAGAAAGAAAAAATCACTACGGACACCACAGAAATACAAAGAATTTATGATAGAATACTATGAAAAAATATATCCTAACAAACTGGATAACCTAGAAGAAATGGACAACTTTCTAGAAAAATACAACCTTCCAAGGCTGACCCAGGAAGAAATAGAAAATCTGACTGGACCAATTACCAACAAAGAAATTGAATTGGTAATCAAAAAACTACCTAAGACCAAAACACCTGAACCAGATGGGTTCACTGCTGAATTTTATCAAACATTTAGTGAAGACATAATACCCATCCTCCTTAAAGTTTTCCACAAAGTAGAAGAGGAGGGATTACTCCCAAACTCATTCTATGAAGCCAGCATAATAACTCTAATACCAAAACCAGGCAAAGACAACACAAAAAAAGAAAATTACAGACCAATATCCCTGATGAACATAGATGCAAAAATACTCAACAAAATATTAGCAAATAGAATTTAAAAATACATCAAAAAGATCATCCATCATGATCAAGTGGGATTCATCCCAGGGATGTAAGGATGGTATAACATTGGAAAATCCATCAACATCATCCACTACATCAATAAAAAGGACAAAAACCAGATGATCATCTCCATAGATGCTGATAAAGCATTGGACAAAATTCAACATTCATTCATGATAAAAACTCTCAACAAAATGGGTATAGAGGGCAAGTACCTCAACATCATAAAGGCCATATATGACAAACCCACAGCCAACATTATACTTAACAGTGAGAAGCTGAAAGCTTTTCCTTTAAGATCAGTAACAAGACAGGGATACCCACTCTCCCGCTTTTATTCAACATAGTTCTAGAGGTCCTAGCCATGCCAATCAGACAACATAAAGAAATAAAAGGCATCCAGATTGGTAAGGAAGAAATTCAAACTGTCCCTGTTTGCAGATGACATGATATTGTACACAAAAACCCCTGAAAAATCCATTCCAAAACTACTAGATCTAGTACCTGAATTCATTAAAGTTGTGGGATACAAAATTAATACACAGAAATACACTAACAGTGAACTAGCAGAAAGAGAAATCGGGAAAACAATTTCATTCACAACTGCATCCAAAATAAAAAAATACATAGGAATAAACCTAACCAAGGAAGTGAAAGACTTGTACTCTGAAAACCAGAAGACACTCATGAGAGAAATTAAAGAAGATACCAATAAATGGAAACACATCCTGTGCTCCTGGATAGGAAGAATTAATATTGTCAAAATGGCAATCCTGCCTAAAGCAATCTACAGATTCAATGCAATCCCTATCAAAATACCAACAGCATTCTTCAAAGAACTAGAGAAAATAGTTCTAAAATTCATATGGAACCACAAAAGACCCCGAGTAGCCAAAGCAATCCTGAGAAGGAAGAATAAAGTGAGGGGAATTATGCTCCCTGACTCTGAGCTCTACTACAAAGCCACAGTAATCAAGACAATTTGGTACTGTCACAAGAACCAACCCATAGACCAATGGAACAGACTAGGGAGCCTAGATATAAACCCAAGCATATATGGTCAATTAATATACGATAAAGGAGCCATGGATATACAATGGGGAAATGACAGCTTCTTCATCAGCTAGTGTTGGCAAAACTGGACAGCTACATGTAAGGGAATGAAACTGGATTATTGTCTAACCCCATACACAAATGTAAACTCTGAATCAATCAAAGATGTGAATGTAAGTCATGAAACCATAAAACTCTTAGGAGAAAACATAGGCAAAAATCTCTTGAGTATAAACATGAGCAACGTTTTCATGAGCATATCTACCCGGGCAAGGAAACCAAAAGCAAAAATGAATAAGTGGGACTATATCAAACTAAAAAGCTTCTGTACAGCAAAGGACACCATCAGTAGAACAAAAGATATCCTACAGTATGGGAGAATATATTCATAAATGACATATCCGATAAGGGCTTGATATACAAATTATATAAAGAGCTCACACACCTCAACAAACAAAGAGCATATAAGCCAATTAAAAAATGGGCAGAGGAGCTGAACAGAAACTTCTCCAAAGAAGAAATTCAGATGGCCAACAGGCACATGAAAAGATGCCCCACATTGCTTATCATTAGAGAAATGCAAATTAAAACCATAATGAGATATCACCTCACACCAGTGAGGATGGCTACCATCCCTAAGACAAACAACAACAAATGTTGGCGAAGATGTGTAGAAAGGGGAACCCTCCTACACTGCTGGTGGGAGTGTAAATTTGTTCAACTACTGTGGAAAGCAGTATGGAGGTTCCTCAAAAAACTCAAAATAGAAATACCATTTGATCCAGGAATTCCACTCCTATGAATTTACCCTAAGAATGCAGCAGCCCAATTTGAAAAAGATACATGCACCCCTATGTTTATCGCAGCACTATTTACAATAGCCAAGAAATGGAAGTAACCTAAGTGTCCATCAATAGATGAATGGATAAAGAAGATGTGGTACATATAGCAATGGAATATTATTCAGCCATAAGAAGAAAACAAATCCTGCCATTTGCAACATGGATGGAGCTAGAGGGTATTATGTTAAGTGAAATAAGCCAGGTGGGAAAAGACAAGTATCAAATGATTTCACTCATCTGTGGAGTATAAGAACAAAGTAAAAACTGAAGGGTCAAACAGCAGCAGACTCACAGAACCCAAGAACGGACTAACAGTTACCAAAGAGAAAGGAACTGGGATAGATGGGTGGTAAGGGAGGGATAAGGGGGAAAAAGAGGTATTATGATTAGCACACATAATGTAGTGGGGGGGGGCATACGGGGAAGGCAGTATAGCACAGAGAAGACAAGTAGTGATTCTATAGCATCTTACTATGCTGATGGACAGTGACTGTAATGGGGTATGTGGTGGGGACTTGATAACAGGGGGAGTCTAGTAACCATAATACTGCTCATGTAGTTGTACATTAATAATAGCAAAAAAAATGTATGCTGTGTACAGTGAAAAAATTTTAATGTCGATTAAAGAAATCAAAGACGACCTTAATAAATGGAAATACCATGCTTGTGGACTGGAAGAGCTTACACAGTAAGATATCAGTTCTCCCCAAATTCATCTATAGATTTCACATGATCCTTACTGAAATTGCAGCAAATATTTTTTGTAGCTATAGAGAAGTTTATTCTAAAATGTCTGAGGAAAAGCAAAGGACCTAGGGTAGCTAAAACTGTTTTGAAAAAGAACAATAAAGTGGGAAGAATCACTGTACCTGTTAAGGCTTATTATGTAGCTACATTAATAAGTGTGGTATTGGCCGAGGGGTAGACACATGAATAGAACAGAATAGAGAACCCACAAGTAGACCCAGGGCTTAAGAATGATGGGTGGTAGGTGTGGCTCTAAAGGGGTAGCACTAGGGAGCATTGGAGTGATGGTTCCGTGAACCTATATGATACAATTGCACAAAACTACACACACACACACACACACACACACACAAATGAATGTCTATAAAACCGGTGAAGTATGAATAAACTATGGGGATTGTACCAATGTCAATTCCGTTGTTTTTTTCACATTTTTCACTGTTTACTCTTTTCTAGCTCCTGGGGTTTTTTTTAATTGAGAAGTAATTGACATATAACATTAGTTTCAGGTGTATAACACAATTCAGTATCTGTATATACATGATTCAATATTTTTATATATTGCAAAATGATTGCAAGTGTAGTTAACATCCATCACCACACAGTTACAGAAGTTTTTTTCTTGTGATGAGAGCTTTTAAGATTTACTATCAGCAACTTTCAGATACCCTATAGAGTATTACTAACTATAGTCACCATGCCATTCATTACATCCCCAGGACTTACTTTATAACTGGAAATTTGTAACTTTTGACCCTTTACCCATTTCACCCACTTGGTTTTTGATATTGTACTACAGCTATATAAGATATATAGATATGGAACCTCTTGTTCATTTTTTTACACTTCCTTTAAATCTATAAGTATTTCAAAATAAAAATGTAAAATGACTCACCCACCAAAAAACCATGTCACCTTTTCACCTGTACCCACTTAAATTCTACACACTCATACCATGTGCTCATTTATACCAGGGTTTATAAATGCTATTTTGCCTAAATTGCAAAAACTTTTTTTCTTCTCTATACAAGCAAGTAAGTCCAGATTGTGGGGGCATTTTATGACAAAACTGGTCTGAACTCTTAACAAATGTCAGTGGCACCAAAGATGGAAAAAAATATTGTTCCAGTATCCTAAATCTCAGAGGACAGAGCAGGGAGTTGACAATCAAATGCAGTGTGTAGATTTTTACTGTCTCTTGGATTAAAAAGAACATCTTTAAAGGCATTTGGACTAATTCAGATAATTTGGATTCAAGCTATGTATTAGATATGATATCTATGTCAAACTTTGGAGACATGACAGTGTTATTCATAGTCATCTGAAAAATGTCCTTGTTCTGAGGAAGTTTATGCTGTAGTATTCAGGAGTGAAATGTCACAATGTCTGCAACTTGCTTTCAAATGGTTAAGCAAAAAACACAAAGATATTCTTCAAAACACTGCAATTAGAAATACCATTTGACCCAGGAATTCCACTCCTAGGAATTTACCCAAAGAAAACAAAATCCCTGATTTGAAAAGATATATGCACCTCTATGTTTATCGCAGCACTATTTAAAATAGCCAAGAAATGGAAGCAACCTAAGTGTCCATCAGTAGATGAATGGATAAAGACAATGTGGTACATATACACAATGGAATATTATTCAGCTGTAAAAAGAAAGAAATCCTGTCATTTGCAACAACATGGATGGAGCTAGAGGGTATTATGCTTAGTGAAATAAGCCAGGCAGAGAAAGATAAATACCAAATGATTTCACTCCTTTGTGGAGTATAACAATAAGCAAAACTGAAAGAACAAAAAAGCAGTAGACTCATAAACACTGAGAAGTGACTGGTGGTTACCATGGGGAGGGGTTGGGGTGGGTAGATGGGGAGGGTGAGAGAGATAAAGAGGCACAAAAATCCTCCATCTTAATATTAAGTTGGTCATGGAAATAGTTGTACAGCATGGAGAATATAGTCAGTGATTCTGTAACATCTTCCTATGTTGACAGATAGTAACCACACTAGTGGGGGTGAGGATTTAATACTATGGGTAACTGTTAAACCACTGTATTGTACACTTGAAACCAATTTAAGATTGTATATCAACAATACTTCACTAAAAAACACAGATAAAAAAGATATATGTGAAATGCTAACAACTGGTGAATGTAGGTGAAGAATATGTATGTGTTTACTGTAATAGTTTTAACTTCTCTGTAGGTTAACAAAGTGTCTATTATCTGTTATTTGTCTGATTATGGTAATAGTATATTTAAATTTTCCTTTTAAACTTTCTGACATTGTAGAAGTATGTAACATGAAAAGTAAAACACCCTTATTATCCCACTCCACCTCTCCATGTATAACTATGCACATGTATTCATATAGTATCAAGATTTTTATGTATATATTACCATTTATTTTTAAAAAATGGGATGGAGCAGAACAGGTTTCCTTTTCAGTCTTTTTAATGCATTAAGTATTCCATTTTGTAGATGGAACACAACTTATTTCACCAATCCTTCATTACAATATATATCAGGGCACATTGCTACACTTGCTGGCTGCACGATTAAAGGATGTACCAGCTTTAGTTTGACTGTAATTACCAAATCGACTTCAACAAACTGTAAACTAATCACTCTTCCTTCCATCTGAGGTGTTAGAGAATGCTTATATACTCATACCTTCATCATCAGATAATTTATCACTTTTTTTTATCAATGAAAGGCAGTTCATTAACAAGGCAGTTCTCTTAATTGAATATTATTAAGTGAAAGAAGGCAATCTGAAATGGCTACATACCATATGATTCTCTAACTACACGATATCTGCAAAAGGCCAAACTATGAAAATAAAATATCAGTGGTTTCCAGGGGGTAGGGGAAGGCAAGGGATGAAAAGGCAGAGCACAGAGCATTTTTAGTGTAATGTAGATACATATCACCATACATTTGTCCAAACCCACAGAAAGCACACCACGAACAGTGAGCCCTAATGTAAACTATAGACCCTGGGTGATGAAGAAGTGTCAATGTGGGTTCATCCACTGTAACAAATGTCCCTCTCTGGTATTGATAGTATATGGGTATATGGGAAATCTTTGCACCTTCTTCTTAATTTTGCTGTGAGCCTAAAACTGCTCTAGATATAGTCTACTAGAAAGGGGGGAGGGGCAGTTCTTGATTCCTTTAAATTGCGTACCATCATACACTTGAAAATCAGCATTCCTTTTTTATGTCCACTGGCTAATTATTGTTTTTTGAATAGGATATTCATCTCTTTTTCCCATTTTTTTCTAGTGGAGCTTTCTCTTTTATAGAATTCTTAAAAGTATTAGCGATTTTAGCCCATTATTTGAAGGAAGAAATGTTGTGTTCAGGCCCATTGTTTTATATGAACACAACAGTCCAAGGTGCATTCCTATAAACTGTGGGCCTTTGTACAGTGAACCATACAAGAAACCAGCTCCTTTCCTGAAGAAAGGGCAAGATGGGATAAACTTTTTCCATCTTGCTTTAAAGGCATTTCAAGGGATTAGAGTGCTAATTACCTAGCTCAGTTGTACATGGAAGGATAGAAATGTGGGTAAGCATAGAAAAATACGAAGCAGAAGACAGGTCATAAGATGTGATTGTCCTTATAAGTTGCCCTGATATATGCAGAAGACTTATCTTTTGTTTATTCATAAAAGCCATTCTTATATTAATAGAATTAATCCATGATATAGGTACTGTAAGACCAAATGTTTGTCTCTCCCCCAAAATTCATATGTTGAAACCTCATCTCCCATGTGATGGTATCTGGAAGTCAAGCCTTTAGGAGGTGCTTGGGTCATGAAGGTGGAGCCCTCATGAATGGGACTAGTGGCCGCATTAGAGACACCCCAGAGAGCTCCCTTGCCCCTTTTGCCATGAGGACACAGCCAGAAGACAGCTGTCTATGGACTGGGAGGCCAGCCCGCACCAGATAGCGAATCTGCCGGCACCTTGGTCTTAGTCTTACCAGACTGCCCCACTCTGAGAAATAAATTTCTGTTGTTTATAAGCTATCCAGTCTTTGATATTATGTTATAGCAACCCACATGGACTAAGATAACGGTAGTAAACTTGTTTTCTTGGTCATCTGTATTTTGACTTTATTTATATACTTTTTGTGAGAGCAGAACTGTCAAATTTATCGTTCTTTTACTTTATGTCTTTGGGGTTTCTATCATACTTAGAAAGGTCTTTCTTACTCTTAGACTAGAAATAAAAAATATTTTATAGTATCACCATGCAGCTCCTCAAAGGACTGCATTTCATATGACTCATTCACACAAAGCCTTAAAATGGGACCATAAACTACTGGTTGCCAACTAGGGCTTATTTTGCCCTCCATGGAATGTTTGGCCATGTCTGGAGACTTATTTGGTCTACATAGTAGGGGTGTGCTACAACATCTAGTGGGCAAAAGACTGGGATACGACTAAACCTCTTGCAAAGCACAGGATATCCCCTCCCCTCCAGCCCCAAATGTCAGGAATGATGAAGCTGAGAACACCTGCCAGACACCTCTCTTCCCTGGTTGTTTGGATTCCCACTGTTACGGCCTTCTGTATTTTCACAGAACATTGAAAAGATTGAGTGGTATGGGAAAGAAAGAACAAGGGAGAAAGTAGGTAGGGACATTTGGGTAAGTAAAGCTGTCTTATCCCATTCGTACTATCCCTACTTCAGTCCCTGTAATTCAGCTTAAATTTAACAAACAAAATTTTGTACAATACACCAGGAAAGCAGTTAGAATATTGGAGAAAAAACCTGGCAAACATTATTAGCATACTCCTAAGGGACAGAAACATGAAGAGACTAATTATTATGTAAATGCCTTTATTTGAACTTATACACTGCTACCAGATTACATCTCTTTCCAGAGTTAGAGTAACATTATGATCTTGAAAACTATCGCAAACAGCTTGACAAAGCAAGAGTACATTAAGTCCTACATACGTATTTTTTAGTGACCACATCTCCTTGCCTTAGGTTAAAATTAGAAAATTTATGGTACACTTAGCATATGTGGCCTACCATATCTGTCTTAAGTTCTGAGCACTCTCCTCAAAAGTGTCATGTTTAACAGCATTTTAAATTTAAAGAGAGAGTTTGATGATACAGGTTTCAAAACACATAAGCATATACTGAACCAAGTGTTTTAAGACAAAATATGTCAGTTGTTTACAGCTTGGGTGTGAGAAGGGAGATGCAAACCCAAGGTACATTTTTCCTCTACCTTTAATGTATGTTTTTCACTTACTTGAAGACCCCTTAAAAAAAGTAGCAAAATCAGCAGTCTTATTTAATGTAATCAAAATATTCTTAAATGTACAAAAAAGGATCATGTAGAAAGAATACTGTAAAAAGATACATATTTTAAGAATAAAAGAATATGAAAAGCATCTATTACATTCTACACAGCCAGTTACCTCTGCAAATTCTCAGTACTGTAAAGACAAGCAAAGGACTCTCACGTCCAAATACCCTCTGACCACAGTTCTTGGATAAGAACTAGTGCACTGGATGGGAAGCAAATTATTCTCTAACAATATTCATGTCCAATCATCTAAGTGAGTCCCAAGAGGTGGACATTCTAAGAGGGAAAATATACATAGAAATAACATACAGCAATGGGAAATGTCAAGGGCAGCGATCTAGGAGAGAGTAAATGATTTGGCTATGAGCACATTTCAGGTGTGCCTGACAAATCCAACTTTGACTATGGGAAAGCAGGTTTTATTAAAAGTCTTTCCCCCGAGGGCTCCCCCAATGAGCTAGTCTTGTTAATCAGAACTAAAAGTCCTTTAGATGACCAACAGTTCCTTAAACCACGAGCACTTCACCTGGAAATAGCTGACCTGCTAATCATGCACCTAGGAGCAAGGTTGTTTTTATTCAAATTGGTTATTTTACACTCTCTTCATTCCCCTGCCCATCAAGCATGCAAACACAGTCATGACCATCTTGGGCTTTACTTCCACAAGGTCTTCAGGGAGCGCATACACCCTGGCTCCAATTCTTCTAGCCATTGACACGGCATACCTATATTTTGGGGAAACAAAAATTTAAAATGAAATTCTTGTCTGTCACGGGCACAATGTGAGACATCTATTTCTTCTTATATAATCATTTGGCTGGGATGCAAAAGTGCCATAACGAAAATTCAAATCGGAATGAAAACTTGTTTTTTTGTTTTCTGTTTTGTTTGTGAGGGTCAGTCTTAAGTGACATCAGATTTTAAAGCTCTACTATTTGAGACTGAGAATATTTATTCCTTTTCTCCAATATGAAATAAGATAAAGCAGACTTGAGAGCAGACTTGATATGAAAACGAAAAAACATATATGTAATTACCCGGACTGAGTGTAAAACATTTATATTCTCAGGCATGTAGAAACAGACACTCTCACATGATCTTAGAGCTGTGAGATGGAAAATTATGCCAGCTGCAAAATCCAAGTCGCTCTGGCAGATGCAGTGAATGCTTCTAAATATTCAAAGGAAGGGGGAGAGTCTACATGGTAGACAGCCAGAGTTGGCCAGAACAAGAAATGCAAAGGGGAGACAAAAGGATGGAGGAAAGATCTGACATTTCCAGTTAGGGAAATCTGCAGGAGCACATGTCAACTAATATATGAGGCATTTCTAGGTGTTTTTTAATAGGAATCTTTAAGGATGATCTTTATCAAAAGGGAACTCTTGTGCTCTATTGGTGGGAATGTAAAATGGTGCAACCACTATGGAAAACAGTATGTTGGGTTCTCAAAAAAATTAAAAATACAAATACTATTGACCCAGTAATTCTACTTCTGGGTATTTACCCAAAGAAAACAAAAACACTAATTCAAAAAGATACACACACCCCTATGTTTACTGCAGCATTATTTACAATAGCCAAGATACAGATGTACACACAAAATGGAATGTTACTCAGCCATTAAAAAGAATTAAATCTCACCATTTGCAACAACATGGTTGGATCTAGAGAGTATTGCACTAAGAGAAGTAGATGAAGACAGACAAATACCATAGGATTTCACTTACATGTGGGATCAAAAAAAAACAGAAACAGACTCATAAACACAGAGAACACACCGGTGGTTGCTATAGGGGGGGAGGTAGAGGGATGGGCGAAATAAGTGAAGGGGATAAATAAATAGATGATCAAGTTTCTGGAAAAGGAAGTTTGAAGAGCTCTCTATATATTACGGATATTAAATCTTTAACAAATATTTTTCAAGGAGGGAACAAATGAGGTGCCTAACTCAAGTTTTGCAGTACAGCTTCTTAGCTATCTTGTGACACTCTGCTGCAGGCTGATTTTCAGTGTAAACTACTAAAGCTTGCATGCGTTGCTCATGAAACCATGTCCCAGTATACGCCTTTGGTGAGGAAGGGAAGACACAGGCTGAATTATAAGAAACTTCCAAGGCAGACACAGGCTGAAAAGACCTCAGTATTGTTGAATTACAAGAAACTCCCAAGGCATATTTTCAGCTGAGGGTTAAGCACCCTGCCTATTTAGGGACCAAGATAATAAACTCAACATGTGTAGTAAGAGTAACCTATGCCCAGTAAAAGAGGCATCAATGGATAATGTGTTTAAAGAAAGAGACAAAATAGTCTTACCTAAGGCATGAATATCCTTGGGTCATTTTTCTCTTAAATTTGTAACTGAGTTGCATTAAAACATACACTACATTATTTCTGTAATCCATTGAAGCAACAACAGATTGAGCACCTACTAAGTTAAGCACAATGCTAGGCACAAATATTTTATTCATTTCAAAATCTCTAAGGTAAGTAGTATTGTGAGGAATCAGCAGCTCAAAGAGACCCCTGCCTCACCCATGACAACATTCTTCAGTGGCAGAACCTGAATGAGAGCACACATCCACCTGGCTGCAAAGCCTGTGCGCTTGCCAGGATATTATGCAGTGTCCCTTACTTGGCATTATTGTGCTTGTCATCTTCTGTTAGATTGCCGCTCTTAACAAGGTCATAGTTTATGCAGCCTGGCTGGATGGCGTCAATTAAATCCACAACTGCCAAACTGGAGCTGATTGTCTTGTCCTAGGGTAAAAGGACAATGAATCTGAGAATTTCAGTATGTACAAATTAACAGTGATTACTTTATCTAAAGTTGCCAAAAACAAAGCCCAGTGAATTAAAAGAGAATCTTGCCATCAGCCCAATAACAATTCTCAAAAAAAACAACCAAAGGTTGTCCTTCCAAATTCCATTTTCGAGCAAACATAATGTTTAACGGTCACATGAGGAATTCTTACTTTAAAATTCTGAATGGAAGTTGATTTTCCAGCTTCACTTAATGTTCTGTTCACCCAGCTTACAATGATGTCATCATTAGCTTTCTGACCATCTCCAAGATCTTCCAGGACATTGAGGGTATATCTAAAAGGAAGCAGCAGAAAAGAAGAAAAGGTCCTTATCTACTTTATGAGAAAAAATGCAAACATTAGACATAGGCCTTATCTTCCACTTCTTTTATTCCAGACTAAAGAGTTCATGGAAAGAGACTCACACTATTTAAAAAATATATATTTCAAGTAGCAGTGGCTTGCCACTCATTTGCCCTTTGCAGTGGTGCAGAACATTTTTATTGCTTTAATGAGCCAGCCCAACAGTCCACTGCAAGTACATTTTGCACTAGTTCAACAGTGGTAATGACTTAAAATAAGCTGTGCTTTGGCTGGTACCCAGTCATAATGAATGCTTTTCAGCATTATAGTTAAGAGATCTTGTTTTTCAAATGGACACATGGGATGTTCATAATTTTGGCTGTTTTTTATTCACTGGCCCTCAATAAGGCTCAAGTCTGTGTCAGGCTCTCTCTGAAAAATGGAAATATTTATAGTTCTGCTGCCTAACTTTCAAGGAGGCACCTCCCACAGAACATTCAACATAGATCCACTATTTAAGCTAACTTCAGAGGCTAATTACAATGATCTCCAAGGTGTAGGCATTGACACGTTTGCTTAAAAATAATGACTAGATCACAGACCTGTATTATAGTGAAGCTTAAACAGCTAAAATTGTGTAACATACCTTCTCATCAGCTGCCAGACTAAAGCCAACGTCAGGGTTTGGTTCCCATCATTCAGGTCTTGCCCTCCAATGCCAACCAGAGAGAATTTGGCAGCATGCTTCCCTAATTCAATAGCATAGTTACAGTTTTCTAGCTGCAAATACACAATGGTAAATGGTTAAAGATTTTTCCTTTGTTAAATCTGTATACATGTGTGTGCATGTGCACATGATGTTAAGTGCTTAGCACACAAAAATAAGACACCATTCCTGTCCTTAAGCTCAGTCAAGAGTTTTCCAAAGAAAAGAAATGAATTGAGAATAAAAATAGTCTGTAACAAATATGTGCAACAATTTAATTATCTACCTTTTTCATGTTGGCTCCAAGTTTCGGGTATGGAGGTTTATTAACCTTATTCCAGTCAACAGGAACTTTAATTCGTTCATATAACTGTAAGATTACCAGGGCATCTTGCAGGTCACTAACAATTTAAAAATAATTTAATCAGTGTTTTCTGATAGCTGGTCCTTTGTTTCCTTACAAACAATAACACTATACTGTCAAACAAGATATATAAACCATAGGTAATATCCAAGACTCATATTTTCTACCAATTTATGCTGAAAAGTAGAGCTAACACTATTCAATTCACTTAAAAATATTTATCGAGAGTTTATTGTTTGCAAAGTCTTGTTCAAGAAGCTGGCACATAGGATAAAAATCCCTGGCCCTTACATTTAGAGTCAGAGAGACAAAAACAAGTATATGGATAAAAGGTTAGTATGATTTTGGGGTGTATGTAACTGTTAGAAGAAGAAAAGGAGTAGGATTAGGGGTTAGGAAATAGTAGATGATAGTGAGGATCTGAACCAGTGGTTTGACTATAGTAAGGGAGTAAGGCATTAGATGTGGAACAGAACATTCCAGGCTGAGAGGAAAGTGAGCACAAAGGCCTTGAGACATCATGGATGGACTACATAAGGCTTTCCCTGGACTCTGTTTCAAAATAAAAGGTATCTGTTCCCTAGGGTGTTAGAAAGACACTGATACATTCTTTCACTTAATGTTAACATCATGTAAAGAAATAAGCTAGGCATTTGTGTATTTGGAAAATGATCATGTGAGTCACTACTCATCATTTTCCAATATAAAGAATTGCTCCAAACTAACAGAAAATGTTTAGAGCTATAATTATTTGTGTAGCATTTATTCATGATGTTCCTGACGGTTTATAATAGCAGTAGGAAGGCTTACGCATAGAGATGGTTTACATGGGGATTAACACCAAGAGAGTTCATCCAGTTACGGAAGGTTCTTTCTTCACGGGTTTCTCCTATTAAGAATATTCACAAAATTTAGATATGAATTAAATACCTTATATAAGTGTATATAATGTCAACCCATATAAGATTATTTTATCTCCTCTGTAGAGATCTAGAAGTTTTCTCCAATATAAATCTCCAAGCATTCTCTTTAGATACATGCTAATTTTTTTAATTTGTTGAACTTATTTTAAAATTAAAGAATACAACCTCGTGATAACCAGGTAACCAATTTAAAGTTTATGAACTAAAAAATTTTTTCTTACTTCTCTAGTCCTTCTCCAGTATCTCCCCCAATTCCCATACCTCAAAAGTAACTTCATTGTGTCACTTTAGCTTATATTTTAAGAATTTGCTGTGGTTATCTGAACCTCTGTACTCATATTAATTTATGTCTTTCCTCTCCCCATGTAAAAATAGTAAGCTGTACATGAGTACTCCTTTTACACATCTACACTACAGCAACAAATTACTTGAAACTTCAAAAGCACAGGATTTAAAGATTTTTACAGTAATTCCAGTGGATATTCAAAAAACTACTATCATATTTGTTCATTCTTAAACACTATACTTCATGAAAATATCATCTGGAAAAGGTTAACTCTGCCTTCCCCAAACTTAAACCAATGATTACCATATATTAATATTATTTTCTGAGTAGCTGAGTAGGAAAAGAACTGGGGCTAGTTCCAATTAGTCTGTGGAAGAATGAAACATAAACATTGGAAATGCATAGGTCAAATTTTATGCATATGTGCATTTTTCTGGTGAGAGGTTTAAAAAGTGATCAAATTCTAAAATATTAAAATAAAACATTTGTCTACTAAGTGGCCTTACACTAAGTGACCCTAGACTACTTAAAAAATTCCCTTGTATCATCCCTTTCTATCAGCTGCCTCTTTTTACTCAGCCCTTGGGTCTACTCCCAGCAGATATTTGGTGAAGGAAAGTGGATAGGAAAACATTAAGTCAAGATTATGAAACCATCGTGGCCTATGTATTCCTACTCTGTAGTCCAACATACTAGAATTTGAGAAACCTTTACTCACCTTCTAGGAGAGTCCAGTCAATATCCTGGTTTTCTGGCTTTGTTAGTGCCGGGTATTTATTAAACAGGTTAGCTACAAAGGCTAGGTTCAGTTTGGGGTTTCCACTGACAACATCAGCAGGGGTAACAAACTGTCTACAACCTAACTTGTCTGCTTGTTGAAGCATACTCTCTGCTCTCTTCAAATCATCTGTTTCCTGTTGAAGTACAATAAAAAGACATTTTTTAAAAGCCATAGAAATGGCCTTTTAAATGTAGAAATATTTCCCTACAATGATAGGCTGGATATACAATTCTACTTTCTCTCGGCCAACATATGGTACTTATTATAAAATTGTTTTGAAGACAAAAAAAAAAATTGGCTGTGATTGATATGCAGTACCTTAAAAATACCCTAGATGGCACCAGAACATATCTCTAAGGACAGAATATTTTTAACTCAATTGAGATTAAATCTCTAGTGTGAAAACTCAGGAAAAAAAGCTAATAAAACTGTTCAGATTTTTCAAATCAGGCCCTAAAGAAGGTGTAAGCTGAAAAAGATGAAGGAATTATGAGCAGATGTTTTAGAAAATAATCATCAAGGACACCAGGTTCTAATCATTTAACTTCAGGTTTAATTGGCTAATTTCAAATTGCAGTTTTTCTCTTCAACCATTTTTTTTTGCTTTGTTTTGTTTTACTTAACTTTTCCACCCAGGAAACAAAGTTGCTCATTTCTGTAAAGAATACTTACTTTCAACTGATTCCTATGACTCCTAATTTGTTTCCTTCTTCCCCATTCTTTTATTTCCCTTTTTTGTTCTGGAAAGATGCCCAGCGATCTCTTAAGATGGGGTTTAGTGAAGAATTTAAATTGTAGATCCAGTGATTTCAAACTGGTATAGAAAGAGCAGTTTCCTAGGAGCCCACCATTCCCACCTCCCAGTGCTAAAAGTAAAAAGCCAGGAGCTGCAGGAGGAATAATGGTTTTGGATGTCCCGTTTCTAGTGACCTACCCCTGGAAAGGGACAAAGGGGCCCTCAAAGCAGTTACTACAGACAGCTCCACCCCGGTTTGCCCCGGGGCAAAAGCAGCACTTCTGGAAAACAGAGTCACGTGAAAAAGGGCTTTACAATTGGTGGGGGGAAAAAGAGATAAAAGAAACTTGAGGAATGTTAGATATAAACCAATGCTGCTCAGATTGTGTGATTTGACAGTCTTTGACTCCATCATTACTGGGTGATGCTGTCTTTAATTAGTTTTTTAATCTCCAGTGAGGTAGTATAAGACTTGAATGCATAGAACTCCAGAACAATGTGTAGTTACAGCTTCCTTTTCATTGCTACCATCTGCAGGGCAATCAATAACCACCAGCAGATGGGCAACTGAGTGGGATTCAGCCTTTCGTCAAGGTTCTCTTTGAGGACAGTGAGTTTCTCTCTTACAGCCTATTCTACTTCTTGTAACCTGTCAGTTGTTTTTTTAATATTTTCTGGTTTATGCTATTTACCACCTTTATTTTAAAATCCCTTCTTTATTTATCATCTTGGCATTCCTAAAGAAAAAGCATTGATAGTAGTGGAACAGAAGGAAGCTTTAGAAAAGCCAGAAATTAAAAAATATAGAAGTCAAATACAAGAGAGTGAAATAAAAAATATACATATTAAAAAAAGCACTTTAGCTCCTACCTCATATGATATTCAAAATTAACCGCAAACATATTCCTAAATGTAAAATGCAAAACTATAAAACCTCTAGGAGAGGGAAAACAGTGTAGCACAGTGAAGGCAAATAGTGAGTCTGTGGCATCTTACTACACTGATGGACAGTGACTGCAATGGGGTATGGGTGGAGACTTGATAGTATGGGTAAATATAGTAACCACGTTGTGTTTTCATGTGAAACCTTCATAAGAGGGTATATCAATAATACCTTAATAAAAAATAAAAAATAAAAATAAAACCTCTAGGAGAAAACATGGGAAGAAATATTATGGACCTTGTGTAAGACTATAATTTCTTAGATCCAACACCACAAGCATGATCCACAAAAAAAAAATGACTAAACCTGACTTTGTCAAAATTAAGAATGTCTGTTCTTTGAAAACACTGGGAGAAAATATATGGAAATCAAATCACATATCCAATAAAGGACTTCTAGCCAAAGTATATATAAACACTCAAAATGATAAGAAAACAATGCAATTAAAAATGGGCAAAATGTTTGAATAAAGAAGACAAATGGATAGCAAATAACCACACACGATGTTCATCATTTGTCATTTGGGAAATGCAAATTAAAACCATAATGAAGTATCTTTCAGCACCTGTTAGAATGATTAACATTAAAAAAAGAGTAACCATAAGACATGGATGTAGGGAGATGTCCACACATTGCTGGTGGCAATGTGACCCATACAACCACTGTGGAAAACCACCTGGCAGCCTCTTAAAAAAGTGAAACATACACCGTGTTACCCAACCATTCCATTCCTAGGTATTTACCCAAGAGAAACGAATGCATATATTCATTCATACAAAGACTTGTATATGAATGTTCATAGCAGCTCTATCTGTAATAGCCTAAATTGGAAACAATACAAATGTTCATCGGTAGGTGAGTGGATAAACAAATATGGTGTATCTGTTCGCTGGAATATTATTGAGCAATAAAAAGAAGGAAGGAATTTATGATACATGTTCTCAATTACGCAGAGGGAAAGAAGCAAGACAAAAAGAGGTATGTATTGTATGATTCCATTTATATAAAATTCTGAAAAATTCAAACTTATCTAACGTGAAAGAATGCAAATCAGTGGTTGCCTGTGATAAGGAAAAATTCTGATAAGTCCTAAAATCAAGTGACATAAGGGCCAGAGAATGGGAGCGAGATAAGAGACGCTATAGCCTCAGGCTGCAGCTAACCAGAGGCTCCACATTCCTGAATGAAGTCATTTCAACAATGATCTAGAAGGTCCTCAGAACCACTGCATCCCTCTTACAGGTGGACCGTTCCTGGCTGTCATCCACCAACCAACCAACAAGCCTTCTCTCTGGACTGACCACCTACCCCCGGGCTTTCCCAGCTTCACATTTGCCTGCCTTCCTTATCTACAGCCAATATAAATTTAAATACTTTTTCCCTTAAGACCCCTCATAAATATGCCATTTCTTGAGTGGGGGACAAGCTGTTCCTGTGACCTGGCTTTGGTCCTGGGGAAGCAGAGAACTTCCTGTCCCAGGACTCAGTCCTTGCCGGGCTGCATCTGTAAAGGCTCAGTAGGCCCCTTCATGTCAGAGCGCTCTTGCTCTCAAAAGTTTCAGTTTGTCACCTGGGATGGGAAGTATGGCATGGGGAGGGAGAAATGACAAAAGCTTAAGAGAAAACTTGATATAGTAATGGCTATTAGATAAAGAAATAAATAAGGCCCTAAAGAAGGTGTAAGGCTGAAAAAGATGAAGGACACTGACAAGCACAGGGAAAGCATGACCAAAGGGCTCAGAGGCAAAATGAGCGTTTGGGGAGCTTCAGACCAGTGGGAAGTAGTCTGCCTAGGAGAGATGGAGCAAGACTGTGTAGGGCCTTAAGTGCTAAGCAGAACATTTTAGTCTGAACCCTAGAGTCAATGGGCAATCCTTGAAGGATTTTGAGGAGGGAAGAGACAAAGGACTGCTGTAAGATCAGTTAGGGCTGATCAGAATTGGAATCAGTTAATATACTGGTGCCATTTACCCAGACATAAGATCATCTGGCTGGCCGTCCCAGACAGCTCCCACAGTGCACAGGACAGCCCCTCAAGAGTGAACCAAACCAAAGAGTTTCACATTTAACAGACAGAAACATACACACAAAATCCAATTCTGCTAAGGGCAGTGTAAATGGTTTAGCCAGGGTAATGCACTCAATCCTGCATAATAGACTAGAAATGTTGATTTTTAAAATTAGCAGAATGCATTCCATATCTAATGGGTCCATAGGATCCTAGAAACTTGAGAATAAATCATCTAGTCCAACTCCTTACTTACAAAGTGAGATCCCATTTGAGGAAGGAACTCATCCAAGGTCACTGAACAAATGAGTGACGTAACTAGGGAACACGGTCCATGACAGTGATTCCCCAAATTGGATTTCAGGGATCAAGAGTTTGTAAACACATTCACATTACTCTCCGCACAAGAATATTACAGATGCATAGGTGAACATGTAGTCATTAAAGCTGCCACTGTGATTATAAACCAAATACTTGGAAAAGGTTAGTGTCTAGTGCTTACTACATCTTGCTTTGACTATCTTATGCATCCATATAAAATAATACCACCATAATTATGGAACTCACTAATAAACTATCAAAATAAGTGAAAGCTGGTCTCTGCCTCTGAATTACACCTACAGCAACATGTTTTAAAATAATGCTTAAAATTGTCAACACCACTACAATCACAAAAATTCTTGTTATCTGTAAGAAATCAATAACAATTTTGTAAGACTGTAGAATTCAAAACATCTATACTTACATTAAAACCTGAAATGTTAATATCTATCCGTGGTTCACCTTCCTTTTGTCCTTTCGGTGCAATTTGATTGAGAAGATGGAAATATGCTTTGGAATCCTACAAAAGAATCGAAAATGTCAGTGAGATGAAATTTACAAAGAGGGAATGTATCCTACCATCCCGTGTTTGGAAGGTTATTTGCATTGGATTTTGCGAGAATATATGGCATAAACCTGTCTTCTAATTTAACATATTTTTTCCCCAGAAAAGTTCATCTATCTGGCCTTATGTCTGCCTTGAATATGGATGAACTGCATGTTGTCATGATGTGCTAATAAACATGTAACTAGTTCTGTACCTTCACTGAATTACTGAAGTCAGTAAGCTTGGTAGATAAAACAAGCAAGAAAAAAAAAGGACAGCAGGAATCCAGGAAGCATAGGGAAAGAAAAAATAAACAGGTTACATCATTACAAAGCACAGTATATATCCCATAACCTATGCAGAAGAGTGTTAAATATATATTTAATTGTAAATTTAAGTGAGAAAACTTTCAAACGAGTAACACTTCAATTGGTGAGACAACATTCCACCCTTTATGATCTGAATAAACTTAGCCAAATGAGCTTCTCTTGTTTTAAGCCCCTGAACTCTTCCTAATCCTGCTACACCTGAAGACCACCTTTCAAGCTGTGAGTTTTCTATTACTAGGCCCTGACAATCCAGACAGGTTACAAAGGGGTGGTTCTCACAGTCAGCTCTGTAGATTATGTGCATCCTAATCCCCTGGGGAAGCTGTTCAATAAGCAGATTACTATATCCAACCCTAGAACTACCAAACATATGAATCTCTGGGAGCTGCCCAGAAAGTTGCATCTTAAATGAGCTACCCAAGTGAGTATGATACTCAGTGCCATCAATTATTCTAAGATATGGGAAAATCAGGGAGTGAAAGGCATTTCAGATTTATTTCTGAAATGCAAACCCACGTACTACCTCCCATTATGGGCATAAGATTTGCTTCCTTCTAAGGAACAATGCATTACTGTTGTGAATGCCTTCGATTAAAATTACCTACTAACAGTGCATAAATACTTCATAGCCTAATTCTATGTACTTGAGAAGAACAGGTAGACAGCAGACCCAGCAGAGTCTGTAGTTATGACCCTGAAAAGGACTTTACAGGTGAAAATTAGAACTTGAATATAGATAAACTGATGTTCCTTTTCACATTACCAAACAATCCTTTGCTTTTAAAATATACTCAAAGCAGGCTTTATTTTTAAAAATGATTTCCTTTTGTACATTTAAAATACATCCCAGAACGCATAATCCACTTGTGAATGGTTTTCAGGAATACACCCAATGCATAATGCAAAATATACAGGGTCAAACGTGTGAGTTAAAAGGGGTGGCTTTTATAATCTAGTGGCTAGCCTTAATTATAAGGCTG
>JAVSCE010011103.1:0-70843 GCA_032199065.1 Smutsia gigantea
AGAATCATGTGACTATGGGTCACATGGAATGTAGCCAGTCTGATTGAGATGGGCCATACATGTAAAAGCACACACAAGAGTTCAAAAACTTAGGATGAAAAAAGAAGGTAAAATATCTGATTAATAATTTTAAAAAGATCCGTTACATGTTAAAATGATAATAACTTGGATATATTGGGTTACATAAAATATATTATTACAATTAATTTTATTAATTTTTTTCTTTAATTTTGCAACCTGAAAATTTTTAATTATACATGCGGCTGCATAATATTTCCATTGGACAGTGCTGCTCTAGACCAGGGAGGGTCTGGAAAGCTAGGTTAGGATTTGTCTGTAGGACAATGATGTATCCAAAAATAACTGTATCAACAATTTCACCCAATTGCATCTTGGCTCATAATTGGGTTGCCTGGAACAAACAGGAGGCTGACCTTTGTCCATAATCAACCCAAGTGTTTTTTTGAAAACATTTTTTTAAGAAGTCATTACTAGGAGGGGGTTGTGGGGTATCATGATTGGTGCACATGGTGTGTGTGGTGTCACGAGGAAGACAGTGTAACTGAAGGAAGACAAATAGGACTCTGTGGCATCTTACTACACTGATGGACAGTGACTGCAATGGGGTATGGGGGGGACTCGATAATATGGGTGAATGTAGTAACCACATTGTTTTTCTTGTGAAACCTTCATAAGAGTGTATATCAATGATACCTTAATAAAAAAAAAGTCATTATAGAACAATTCCCATCTACCTTTACTCTTTTCACATTTGCTACCCTCTCCCTCTATTTCAAGAAACGTAGGGTGCTAGGACACTCCCGGGTTCCCAATATCCTTTATCCAATTTATAAAAGAATCGGGAGATTGGAGACTCCATTTATTTCAGAAATCTACCAAGTGGTTTTGCCTTTCACTTACAAAAACTGCTACTTCCTCCAAGAAATAGAAACAATGGATTAACAGGGTTACTCTCAGCGGGTGAAAATGCTGACTTTATTCTACAAAGGGACACCACACCAGCTCTTAATGGCTCTTTAATGATCCATCCAAGGATCAACATTCAAAGGACTGGATCCTAGACACCTCAGGGGACATTCCCTAAACTCAAATTACAAGTCCAAACAAAACCAAAATAAATGCTGAGAGAAACCAAAAGAATCTTGGAGCAGGGTCATTGGGGGATGAGAATGGCCTCAGCAGTAGCTTTCAAAATAAGGAGATAGGGAGACTATTTAGACAGGACTCCCCATGTCCACTCATCACTGATGACTTCTCTTTTCCATGAAAATTCCACTTTCAGTCCAATAAAAAAAGAAAAGCTCAAATATCTTTGCCCATGATTCAGTGTGTTTGTTTAAAAACATACAAGACTTATGAATTGATGGAAGGCTTTGGTCTCTTTCTAAACATCTGGCGTGGGGTCTGCAGGTATCCTGTGGTGTTTGTTTGTTTTTGGAGCCGTGTTTGGGAGGCAGGAGGCGGGTGCACACTGTGGACATGTGGTGGGCAGTGATGTCAGCAGGCTTTCTCCATTATGGCACTATTGCCATTGGGGGCTGGATCATTCTCTGCTGTGGGCTATTCTGTGCATTGTGGGATGTGTAGAAGCATCCTTGGACTCTACTCACCAAATGCCAGTAGTGCCCCCCACAGTCCAGTTATAACAGCCAAAACATCTCCAGATTTTGCCAAAGGTCCCCTGGAGGGCAGAATCACCTTTCTCCTCCTCTTAAGAACCACTGATGCAATTTCTTAAAATACAATATTTACAGAGACATGGACTTCAAAATATTGATGTTCAAAGTGGATGTTCCCAGTTGTTTCTTAACCCTAAATGCTATGGTGCTTACTTTGATATGTGTGTTTCTAAAATATTTCTAATAAGTTGGACAGTGATGGAGGGGCCATGTTTTCTATCAAGCTATGACCCTCAGTCTGGAAGAACCATTTACTGGGGAGGCTCTGGTCACACATTGATATATTCTGATGTGGTGAGTCCTGCCCCCATCCTCCGCAACCATCCAAAAGAAAGAGAAATGAGGTAGTCTCATAACACAATCTGTGTTCACCCTTGAATGAAATAAAATGTAAACAGAAGCCCACCTTAGTTTTTCAAAAACAAATCTCATTTAAACACAACTTATGTCTTGACAAGAACACATTTCTGGGTAGAGCATACACATTAATAGTAAGGTAGACTGAATTTATATGGGCCTGCTCTTCTGAATGTACTAACAGTGATTCAGAAAGGGTAATGGGTGCCATTTTATAATGAAGGGATCAACATCCTCAGTCTCCCCACTTCTCACTTCTGCAGTCATATACCCATTGAAGGGGTTCAGAATATGCTATCAAATTATGCCACTTACACATAATGATTATTTGGAGCTGAAGGCAACTGAGAAACAGTAGACACAAACAGCTCTTTACCCTGTCCTCTCAGCCTAAAGGCAGGACATAAATTATCCTTTGTGAAGGTGTCCCCTCTCCACTCTCCCACACTGGGAAGAGGAGACAACTCTTATTACTGAAGATGGCACTGACTGAAATCTGTTTCAACAAGTCTTACTGAAATAATCCTTATCTGCTGTTATTTTTCCCCGTATATTTACCTTCTCACAATTTACTGTACCTAGAAGCCTAAAACCCTTTTCTGTTGTCTTTCACTTCTTCACAAATTTATAGACCTTTGTTAAAATAGTATGTAAGCCTCCAGGTAAGATGGCCTTTTTAGGGTTTTCAGTTCATTTATGTGAAGGTCCCCTTATACATGTTAAATAACCCTTTTTCTCCTGTTAACCTGTTTTTGTCAGTTTGTTTTGCATAGTTTCTGTCACTGAATCTAAGAGGGTAAAGGAAAAAGCTTCTTTCCCTCCCTGACTGCATCTTGGCACCTTGAAGAGGTCCCCAGTGTGGATGTAGAATGGACCAAATCAACAGGTCATGCTACAATTGCGCAAATATGTGGGACTGATGTCTCCTATCTGAAAAAACTTAAACAACACTTTTATTCCACCAGCTGGCCTTGCTGGTTTTGACTATTACTATATAAGTAAAACCCTGGACAACACTCCCCTTAACCCCCTACAAAAAGTTCCCCTTTTGAGAGGCAGCTCCATTGCAAACTGAAGGCTGCAGCTTAGAACTTTGAGGCTCAGAGGCTCACGTTGGACACATCATTTGTTTTCTGTAGCACAACCCTGTTTTGATGGGTGTGGCTGGTCTTTCCCCAGAGCAGTTCCCTACATCTGCCCCTTCCTCCTGAAGGATTATGTTGTGCTTATTGGCAATGCCACACTCAGTCTTTGTGAGGCAAATATATCTCTGGACATCACAGAGTCTGTTATTTAATTCAAGAGACCACAATATACTCTTTGACTATGTTAAAGAACTGCCTAACCATAGCATCTTTTCACTTAGCAGGCAGTTTTTAGATAGAGAATTTTATGTAGATTAGGTAAAGTAGCTAGCTCCATATTTTAATTAAGGTTTACTGTAATGCAGCTGAAAGGTAACTTTATCCTATGATGTATCAAAAAACTGTTATAATTTTCCTTATATTTAATATATTTTATATCTCATGGACTGTGGAAAATATGAGTACTTCAAATGGGGTAAAAGGAACTTTTTAAAACTTCTTTACATTCAGGAAAGTGGGATTTCAAATAATAGATTAAGGGGCAAAATCCTACCTATTGGCAGGGTAAGAAACAGGGAGGCAGCTTTGAGATATCTTAAGAAAAGACAGAATTAAAGGAGAATCACAAAATCTCAATCATAATATAAAGTAGTCACGAGGATGAAAGTACAGCATGGAGAATATGTTCAGTAGTCCAGTAACATCTTTCTATGTTGGCCACACTAGTTGGGGTGAGCATCTAATAATATAGTACTTCAACAGTAGAGAACTGTTGAAGTACTATATTGTCTACTTGAAACAAATATAATATTGTATATCAACCATACTTCAATACAAGTTAATTATTTATGAAAAGGAAAATCAATATTTTTGGCTAAATGATTGAAAAAAAACCCAAGTCACTGTTACTCTATGATGATGGGAAGTCTGCAGATGCAATGGTAATGTTCTTTTCCAACATCAGTAGGGAAAATGAATTTGTAGACTTTAGCATTATTTTTTAATGCCATATACAAACATCTTTGAAATTACGAAGACAAAAAAAGACATTTCATTGGACAATAAAGAGTGATTTGCAAGCCTGAACACAAACATTGAGAATGTAGTGCTGAAAACTCATTTTTTTTAAACGTAAAATCTTGAACAGGCAGACCATCAAGCTGGAAAAAGAAATTAATATAACCTCACAGGCAAGAAGAAAAGCAAATACTCACTCTGAAGCAGCCGCTACTGATGCAAGCAAAGGTTAGAGCAACAAGGGTATTTTCTAACAAAGTGTGAATCCCATTAGTGCTGAAGTGTTATCCCCTCCTTAGCCCTTACATCTCAGCCAGAACACATTTAAGATTTTACTTCCATCTGCATCTTGAGGCTGGTAAATAGGACCCATGGAGACGCGCAAAAATGGTGAAGCCATTCAAAAGGCATTTTCGTCTTCCTGTAAGGCTTTGACATACACACAATAGGCAGTGGCCAATGTCTGCCCAAACACCCCTTTAGCATGCTTAGGTGGACAAAATAGGGAGCTGGCCTCCCCCAGTTTCCCAGCTTTCCCTGCAGCCCCCATTGTTTCTTCCCACATAAACAATGAGACCATGTTGTGATTGGTACATTAGAAATGGAGCAATTGGAAAAGTTCCCTTGCAGAGCTCAGATTTTATACATGTTTCATTTAAAGAAGAAGTGGAAAGTAGAGAAGATGCAGCAGCAGATAGAAAGTAAAACATCTGGAAGTTATCTGACTTACTTATTTGTGTGCCCAATACCTAGGTGATACACTAACTTTAGTATTGTAGTCCAGTGGACACTGCTTGTGTATTACAGCAGTGCATATGCAAGGATCTGTAATCCAAATCCTTGTATTTGCTTTTTTCTGCTATCAAGATCTGCCCAGTATGTCTCCTAGGCCAGATTGTGTCATTGAGCAGAGCCAAATAAAATCACAAAATGAAGTCACCTATTCGCATAAAGAAAAATCCAATGTAAGAAGAGCTCAGACTTTGGTAAAGATTTTCAACATGGTTGCAATTAAGTCATTTTCCAGTTGTATAAGTAAATAACATTGACCACATGAAATATTCTGCCAGGAGTACATAGTTGCTATGATTTTTTTTAATTAAAGGTGTAAAGCTTAAGTGTTCAAATTTGAAATTATTGAAACTTGGGTTTCTGCACTGAATGTGTGCAATGAATGTGTAGTATAATTATACCACTATGTGTTTTACACAAGGAACATTTCCATCTCGTGGAAAATCTTCCTGCTTCCCAACTGCATGAAGCTGTACCAACTTGCCAAGAATGAGGAAATAAAAAAATCCACTGGAAATAACATTTGGTTGTTCACATTAGCACTGAAGACGACTGTGGTTTAGAAATTTCCCCTTTTTTAATTACAGCAAGTAAACTATTTTGCCAACTCTCTTTGGGCAGCTCAATTTTCATCCTAGCTGACTGGCTTGAAAATGAGGCTGTCAAGAGTCCTAGGCTGAAATTGTTTTTCTGAAAAGAATGTTTATTATAGTATGCCTCCAAAAATTGTGGAGAATCTGTTTGAAAGATATATCTTTTTCAAACCGAGTCTGATGCACAGTTTTGTTATTTTAAGTGACGAAGATCCACTTCTTTTAAATAAAACTTCTGAAAATTTCTTTTAAATAATTTAAATCATATATACATATATATGATCATGAATCAAGATTTATTTTAATTATGTTATTGCCTTTAAATGCACACTATTTTCAGAATATATGACTAAGCTGAATAAATACCTTTGTGTATTTTTGAAGGCAAACTTAGGTTTGCATCAATACAAATTATTTCCCAACATTGCACCAGAAAAGTTCATTTATGGTTATTAAAACTTCTATTGGGCAGTTTACTCTTTTCTGCAGTTAATGAATGCTATGGAATGAATGTTTGTGTCTCCCAAAAATTCATACATTGAAGCCTTAACCCCTAGCTGTATTTAAAGATAGAGCCTTTATGGAGGTAATTATGGTTAAGTGAGGTCATAAGGATGGGGCCCTGACGCAGTAGGATTAGTGTCCTTATAAGAAGAGACACCAGGGATCTTGCTCTCTCTGAGTGCATGCACTGAGGAAAGGCCACATGAGGACATGATGAGAAGGCGGATGTCTACAAACCAAGAAGAGAGCTCTCACTAGAAACCAAATTGACTAGCACCTTGATCTTGGACTTCCAAGCTTTCCAGAACTGTGAGAAAGTAAATTTCTGTTAAGTCAGTCAGTCCGTGGTATTTTGTTATGGCAGCCCAAGCTGACAAATACAATGAACCACACTATTTAGTGGCACAAATACATTTTGGTTGACAATTTATGATGACAGTAGGATTCTTGGAGCAAGCACAAAGTATACTGAGAATCAAAAAGGAAAGGTAAACAAAAATCACACCAACAGCATTTTAATCTTTAAGTATTATTACCATTTCTTGCTAAAATGGTACAATTTGCAATGTCCACACAATTAAATGTGATATTTAGCTACCAGTATATATGATCGCACTAATTAACAGCAAAACATAAGGAGATAGTCATAAGTTCATTTTTTCTAGAGTCAGTTTTGTTAGCCATCAAAAACAATGTTTAATACATCCTTTTTGCAACACAAAATAAAGGTGATGGACAAGTCACAAAATAAAACAAGATGTGGCCTAAGAATTTTAAAGGTGTTTTGAGTCCTCTCTTCCAATACAATTTTCTCATTTTAAAATAAGAAAGACCAAAAAGTAGAAACAATATAAATGTCTATCAACTTGTGATGAATAAATAAAATGTGGTGTATCTATGCAATGGAATATTATTCAACCATAGGAAGGAATGACCTACTGATACGTACAACAACATGGATGAATGTTGAAAACATTAGGCTGAGTGAAAGAGGCCAGCTACAAAGAACTGCACATTGTATGACTCCATTGATAGGAAATGGTCACAAAAGGCAAATCTATAGAAACAGGAAGTAGAGTAGTCCTTGCCAGAGGCTGGGGGTGGGAACAGGAAGTTACTGTCAGTGGGCAAATGGGATCTTTACGGGTGACAGAAATGTTCTGAAACTGGATTGTGAAGATTACCCAACTCTGTAAATTTCCTAAATTTGTTGAATTATACACCTACAATTTTTATGGTATGCAAGTTATATGTCAACAAAGCTGTTTTATGAAAAATGAAGACAGAGAGGCTTTGAAATGCTGAGAAATGCACCCAAGGCTCCCCCCAACCCCAGCCTAAATGAAAACTCAGGCCAAACTTTGGTAGTATCATGAGGCCAAAACCTCAGAAGACTCAGATCTTCATTCAGACTCGTCAGAAGTTTAGACCGATTTGGACCTAGTCGACTAATGCACATTCTTCATCCTTCCATTTTTCAGCAGGAAACTAAGTAAAGGGAAAAAAATACAGTGGGTAGTTTCTCTAACTTTGCCTTTGAGTTTTCATTCAGTAACTCTGGTCCTTGTAACATCAATTGTTTTCTGAATTACCATAAACTTTTTTTTTAACAGGTGGCAAAATTGGGAGGAGAGTTTCCTGTTAGATAACTGATATAGAGAGCTTATCACTTTTTATAAATGATGTACTGTACATTCGTTTTGGATCTAAGACTGAGTAGTTTGTGGAGTGCCTAGGCTTCGCAAATATCCATTATGACCAGCATGAAAACCAATGCCACTTGCTGTTTCTTTCTTTATGTTGCGATGACACCAAGTTGCTTATAGTGCGCTCTCCCCCCTCCAGTGCGCACGCGCGCGCACACACACCACCTTGCACTGACTTTTACCTTCACACCTTGGCTGGCTCTTCTGCCTTGAGCGTTGTAAGCACCCGTGCCTGACCTCACGTTCCTCCCCATTTCTGGGGAAGTCTGCCCTTCCAGATTCGCACATGCTGCTGCCTTCTCTGGAAGTCCTGCTCCTCTTTCTCACTGGCACCCTTGCTCTTCTTCCTCGGGGTGCAGTAAGCAGCCTCCTTTGCGGTTGCCTTTCTCTAGTGGCCACTCGCCTTAGGCTGTCCTCACAGGTGCAGCAGCTCTGCCTCTGGACTGGGCAGCCCAGGGCTACAGTCTGGTCATATGTGTATCCTTGGGGTCCAGGAGAGAGCTTCACATGCACTTGGTGTTCAGTAAATGTCACAAAAGGGTGGAAAGAAAGAAGGGAAGGGAAAGAGGAGGAAAGGCGATGGGAGGAGGGGAGGAAGGAAGGGCAGACTGTGGGGGAGGAAACAGTGCCTGGGGAATGCCACCTTCAGAATCCCCTCCGATTCAAGCACTTACTTGTTTTTGCACAGTTTAGCTCACTAAGCAGACAAGAAAATACCAGGACACTTTAACCTTTCTGGCTCAACCTTGACTCCTTCCACGGCCACTACTGGCCTTCACCTCGGGACTAATGACTGAGGGAGAAAGAGTGCCACCTGGGAAATCCCTGTCACATCCGAGGGAACCTAGGTTCCCAAAGATCCCTGTCTGCTCACTCTTCAAATGCTTCAGAATCTTCCCAACTTACGTGGCGAAAGAGCTCTGAGGTTTGCAACCAGGAGATGGTTGTCTGGGTCTCTGAGGGCGTGGCGGGCAGGGAAAAGGGAGCTGGGATTCTCCGGGTCCATCCCACATTCAGCCCAGTTTCCCTAAATCCTAAGGGACAACCTCAGCAGGGTGGGGCATCGTGATCAGTGGTATAATGGTGATTGATGGTGATGGTGATAGTAATATATAGTCCCTACTGCAGGTTAGGTAAAGATTTCACGTACCTTACCTCATTGGGTCACCCAGAATAAATTCAAGTTTTGGCACAACTTTTCCAATCATAAAGATGAAGACACAGATTCAAGTAGGAGATGTAACCTCCCCAATGTAATAGATTCGGTAAGTGATACTTCGGAACTGTCTTCCCCCAGACATCAGCTCCCTCTCCCACTTTCCTTTAGGCCTTCTCGATTGTCCCCTTTCCATGACGCCTTCCCTGGTGTCCTAATTTAAAATACCAGCCTCCTCCAAACCCCTTCCTTGTTCTATTTTCCTTTACTACACTGACCACCTTCTAATCATTACGGAGCAGGCACATTTATGTTTAAGATTCCCTTCCTCAAGATATAAATTCCAAAAGGGCAGTCATTTTTTTTCTTCCTTCTGTTGAGCACTCTATCCCTGGCATCTACACTGGTGCTTGGCATACCGAAGATTCTCATTAATATCTGTTGAATAAATGAACAATCCAACAAGGACTGATGCCTAGGTCTGTGCCTTCTCAACTCTCTTTCCAAAAGATATGACACCATTTTACATTCAACTTGTTCATTGTATTTTCTGGCTACCAGTCTCAACTGTTAAGTTTAAGTGTTAAGTTTAAGTGTCCTATAAAGTTTACTAAAGAGTGGTGCCCTCAGGACATTAAATGTGCAGAGAACTTAATACTGTAAAAATAATTTTTAAAGCTTGACATAACATTAAATGTTATATATGCGTGTGTGTTATCAAATCTCGATTTTCCTTTTTCTGAGTTACAAATGTGATACACCTAATCTAACTAAAAGGAATAGTCCTGTCTCTATATAATTATATATTTTAAGAGTTAACTCCATTGAAATATGATGTGCTTGTTTATTGATAATTACATTTCTATTTCTGGCACAATGATCAGGCATCCTCAGTGTCTGGACTGCATGTAAGTAAAGAGGTCTGTGAAGGGTAGAAACAGAAGTTTTGCCAAATGTAGCTGCTTCTAAAGTACGTTTCCACGAGATGCCCACTATTAAGGATGTCATGAGACCAAGAAAGTTTGCCATCATAAAGTCTCTGAGAAGTCCTGTGTAAAGACACCTGTATCCCTTTGTTCAAGGGCTTCATCAATTTATGTGATCACGGCCCCAGTGTGTATGGACATCTGGAGTAACTCCCTTGGAGAAAGCTGGTTAGGGACAATTACTTAGAATTCCTTTATTCCGTCCTACACCAAATACCCCAACCATTCTCACCTTTGAGGGAGGATGGGAGAGAGAGAGGGCAGGACAGAGAAGATAACAGGAGAGGAGAGAGAAGAGAAGAGAAGAGAGGGAGGGAGGGGAGGGGAAGAGGTTTAAATAAGATAAACCTTGTTCTAATGATTTCTTCTTTCCCTTTGGAGGGTTCAAAATAGTTTCTTTTCTTTTAAAATCAGTTCATAAAGACTAAATGCCAGGTTCATTTCATTTCCAAGGTCTGTTGAAGGGGGATGAGATTTATCTTAATATAAATCACTAAAGCAAATCTCTCTTAAATACATTTGGAGAGCTGTTACAATAAAATTTTTGTTGCTAGACCAGTTACTGCCTGTCGCACCAGAACCAGTGGTGATGGTTCCATAGGAAAGATGTACATGCGCACTTCAAAAGCAGTGCCTATCGGGATACTTAGCCAAACCCTTTCTCTACCCTGGGCCTTGTCCATTAGGAACTGTAAACTTTCTGCCTGTCACCTCACATTCTGAAGTGGTACAAAGTCTCTCCTGTTTCTACTTTAGCTCTTCTACTTTATTGTGACATTTTAGAGGTACATTTAGCTCTAAGCTTGATTTATCTCATTAGCAGGTTGAAATTTTCCTGTCAATTGTTTTCTAAAGGAAAACAGCCCAATGAGAGCCCGGGGACTACTGCCTTGCTGACGGCCACACTCCCAGTGACCACCCATCACTCCCCTCACAAGGAACTCTGCCTCTCTAGCCTTTAAGAGCCCCAGAACCTTCTAAAGGTGGTTGTGGTTTGCTTTTGTGAAGCCAGCAAAGCTCCGCTAGGCTGACCCAGCATGTGAATATCAATAGAAGTTACAAAGCAATCCAAATGCCGTTATACTGACAAATCCTACTGAACAGAGAGATGAGTTGAGAAATAACAAACTCGAAGAATGAGAGAAAGGAAGAAAAAGGAGAAAAATTATAATCACCTAGTCTCTTTTCTTCTATGATTATCTTTTCTTTTTGATTTTTGAAACATTATTAAATTTAATTTGCTAAACCCTGTTAAGCATTAGATGGATGTTGGATAAGCTTTAACAGGAAATTTGAGACTTTATTAAATCCCCTTGTTATTATGAAGTCACTGTAAATTTTATAGCACTCTGGGGTGACTCCTTTGTATCTTAAAAATGGAAACAACTATGAAAACTGTATCTAAGTGAGTAAACTTGGTTTCTGCCAGGCAGTATAGCTAGGTTTACTGAGAGAAATCTATAATACCTTTGGCAGGGGCACTCCATCATGTATCACCATGAAAGAAACAGTGTAGTGCATGTTTATAAGCAGCCTAGAATCCTGTAGAGAAAATACAGCATGCACATTACAGAAGAATATAGATAGGCATTTCTCCTTTCTAGTAAATCTGATATTTGCATCTTTGTTGAGGAATGATGCAATACTAAATGGACCCGCAATTCTCCAACCTCAATGTGTTGGCCAGAGTACATTATGCATTAGCTGCAAGGTCCGGGAAGTGGGCTATTACCACCTAGCTCAATAAACATTGTCAATACCACAAAAAAGGAGCTTTGTAAAGCCGAAAGGGATCACCTTCACACCTTTTGATTTTACAGAAGATGGTGAAGCTTCAGGAGTTTTGCAAAGAAGCCAGTGTGTTGTAATGGAGAGAATCAGGGCTCTGCGGTCCTATGATCTTTACATTGTTTGTGCCTCTCAGTAGCTGTGTGATCTTGGGCAGGTTGCCTGACATCTCTAAATCCCAGTTTCCTCTTCCGTGAAATGGAAACAAAAAGTCCTACTACTCCCTTGATGTCGTCAAGAAGATGAAATGAGATGATCTGCATCCTTAACTCTGTACCCGGCACATGATAAAAGCCCAAAGAACAGGGTTCCTTTCCTCTTAGTAATAATACACCTAATCTTTACTGAGGGCACCTCAGCCGTTACACTCACTGAGCGTTCTACAATCTTCATCTCATTTAATCACAACTCTGCGAAGCTGGCATTGTTAGTATATCTAGTGCCAACCCAATTTATAGATAAGGAGACTGAGACCTAGAAATGTGGAGTAACTTGCTCAAGAACACATTCCTGCTGAGCAACAGAGCTAAGGTCTTACTGCACATCCTGCTTTACCCACCAGCCAAGTGTGGCCCCACCAGCTGATTTGCTGATTGGGAGGCTCAGAGTCCAGTTATCATGAATAAATAGTACTAAGCACTTACTGTTTCTGGCACTTGACAAATTGCTGACAATGCAATGATGAGTCAGCCTAGCATGGCCCCGACCCTCATGGAGCTCACGACCTAGCCCAGGGGTTTTGGCCTTCAGGGCTGTGGGTGTTTGGAGCCTGGCAGTTGTCTCCTGCCGGAGGGCCCATCCTGTGCACTGTAGGATGTTGGGGCACATCCCTGGCCTCCATCCCCTACATGCCAGGAGCACCTCCTGCCTAAGTTGTGACAATCAAATATGTCTCCAGACACTGCCAAATCTCTTCAGGGGAGGAAATCACCTTGGATTAGAACCACTGCTCTTGTGAATACAATACGAAGTGTCTTGTGCTTAAGGAGTTAGGGAACTCCTGCTGAGCCAGGGGCTCTTCTAAGATACACAATTTCTCTTTAAGAAAACAAATAACCCGAATCATGTGCCATAATGCAGAGCCTGATTGTACCACCGCACAGAAAGGTTTCACATTATTCTGTTGAAAGATGTCTTGGTGGAACTCTCTCTGGTTTGGAAAAAGAAGTCAAATTTGCTGTATAGAAATATGCCTTTTGGTCAACATACCTGAAACAGGTATATGAAAACTTACTATGCTTTCAAAAGTCATATGGAAGGGATATAAAGACATAGTGACATATAGTTGGGGCTAATTATAGTTCTCTAACTGGGTGGGTGAGGAAAGCATGGAATTTGGGGAGGTAGCATCAAGGGTAGCTCGGGCCAACATTTCCAGGTTCAGCATGGTATTTCCAGGTCACTGGTGGTATTAGCCCTAGTAGAGAACTGTTGCAGTCGGAAATTACAAACAGGCCCACACGGACAGTCCTGGTCTTTCAGGTCTTCTGGGATGCTCCTCCCTACACTGACACTCGGGGATACAGGCTTCGACAATTTAAGGCTCTGCTTTCCTTTAGGTATTTGGAGTTTTCACCTTCACCACTTAAAGGGGGGAAGAGAGAGTGTGTGGATTGCAATAGAGGCTTTTCCAGACTGTGACCAGAATTTTGATGTTCCACTGATAAGAACTCAGTAAGTAACATGACTCCTGCTAACTACAAGGGAGGCTAGGACATGGAGTCCAGCTATGTGTCCAGGAGGGAAAGGAGAAGTGTGTGAACGTATAGCCAGACTTTGCTGATACGGTCAAAGTCATTTTCATTGTCCAAGAGCCACATATTGTCTGGTTTATAAAATCAGGATATTGTGTACTTTGTAAAGATTTGGTGAGGACTAATGGAAGATGTGTAAACTACATTCTTCCCAAAGACTTTGTGCTATGCATGTATATGGTATCTGGAGAATGCTAATTTACAGCTCCATTATGAACAGACACATTCTTAATCTCTGGCAGACATCCTGATGTGGTCAATCCGTTATCATTTCATTAAGAAAAGGCGAATGTGCTATGCAGTACAAGTTTATGTCCCCCAACAATGGTGTAATATTTTCTTTTGCTCTCAATGTGTGAATTATTAAAAATAAGGTAGCTACAATGTCATCATTTTTGATTACATCAAAAATGAAGGCAGAGACAGGACTGCTTCCAATCTGTGACGTTATTTGCATTTAATACTCCCTTTGTGAAATCAATATGGTTTGGGGGAGATTTATATACCACCAGTCAAGTGTGATTTAAATAAAGGCACTGTATTGCTAGAGCTATGTGAATGAATCTTTCAATGTCAAGACCTTACTAGTGAATAAAGGGATATAATCATAAGTCAGCTAACAGGAAAATGGTTAGTAGAAATTATCTGGTCATTTTCCTGAGATAGATGAATAACTTAAGTCATGGTTTTCTAGTATTTATTCAAATCATAAAAATGAACACCTGGGCATTCTATGCCAAGATATTAACATTCATCGGCTATTTAAAATGTATATTCTATGAAAGTAACATTATTTTAGGGGAGTGGAATGTGGGCTGGTGGCTCAGACATGGATAAAAAAAGTCATGTCTCTTTAACCAGTTAGATAAAAAATGAAGTAATTGAGTGGCAACAAAATAATTCCTACACTTAGGTAGTCAGGGTGCATTCTGCATAATTTGGGATAGAAATTGGTTCCTTCTAGGCTTGATGGAGGTTTGGCATGGAGGAGGCTAGTTAACAGGGAGAAAAAAGGAAATGAAGGGAAACTAGGGTCTCTGAGCTAAACCACACATCAGTTAATTTCTCCTTAGGCCACTTGCCTCCTATTAGAGAGAAAACAGGAATTCCTGGGAAAAAGCAAAAGAAAGTGCAATGAAAGGGACTGACTTTTCCAGGTTCATCCTGGGGGTGTTGGGAGAGTGAGAAGCTGCAAGCCTCACTTTGAACAGAGCACCAAACACTGGCTTTGCTTTCCTCCACTTAGTTATTTCTCGGACAACAGGAATGCCCTGCTTGAAGTAAACAGAACATAGGACCAGAGAGATAGATTCATCGTCGCTGTTAAATTTACAAAGAGATTCCATAGTTTACCCTGACATTCACTATAAAATGTATTTAAATAGTGACTTTTCCCTGGAGCCAATGAAAAGCATTGTGGTTCAATAAAAATTATTTTCACATATTTCAGTTGAACACTATGAAATTGTCAATATCCGACCATTTTTGACTGGCAAAATGTCAATTTCTTCAGGTTAAGCTTTCTAGGAACATATCCTTTGTATAAAGTAAGTATGTCCTGCTGAGAAACCCTGCAATAAATTGGATGGGGAAACAACGGAGTAAAACAATTCAAAGGGTATTATTTTGAGGGAACTCAAAATCGCCACTATTCTGACCTCTAACACTCTTAGATGTGAGTTTTTAACCTAAAAACTGACATTGTCCAACAATTAGGTGATTGATCGTGCCAACTTGCAACAATAGCAAAAACCCAAATCATAGATCAGTCACTGGCTTCACAAAGGAAAAGCCGCTGTGGGCTGATGGTATCCTTTTCCACTATTAGAAGGATCCTGTGTGCAGAATTGCAGGGTTGATATCAGAGAGTTCCAAGTCTTTTAACATCTGGGAGAGACAAACAGCAGGCTTCAGGCGGGTTGTGCGAGTTTTGCCCTTTCTGGCTCATTTGTCTCAGAAAGAATTTGTTGATTTGGCAAGTTTCTGAAGGTGGAGGAAAATTATTTGAGCGGAGGCAGCCAGAGGCAGTTAGCAATCCTGAGCGCCATCATAGTTATCACCCACCACAGTTTAAACTCGAGTCCAAATTTATACAAGTGGATTCACTTACATGGTACAGAATTCACATGTTATTTATTAACTATCACTGGGTCCTTTCTTCTGAATCCTGTACGTTTCTGGATGGCATGACATTTGGGAAGCTGTAATCCTCTTGTGACAGGTTGTAAGAGCCGCATAACAGCTTCTTATTTTGGCTGACTTAGTGTACTCATCTTTAGCTGCAATGAGGATTTTGATTCAAAAGACAAACTTCAGGAAAGGAAGTGAAGAAGTCCGAAAGTCTGGAGAAGGTTGGAGGAGGGAGTGTGTGTGGGATGTGGGGAGAGAGGGAGACAGCAGATTCTTCCTTCCTTTCTTTTTTTTTAAAGTGATTATTCACTTCTAAATGAGACAGCTCAATATAACGGTCCCGAATTTATGGGTCTAACCATTGGGGAAGATTCTTTCTGGAGTCCTCGGGGAAAGAAGCTACTTGGCAGCCCAATCTTCACGATCAATTGTTATCACAGGTGTGGGAGCTCATCAGCGGCAATGAGAGAATTCCTAAGGCAGGAAATCCAGGAGGCGGCCAAGGCCACATGCTAATAAAGGGTCTAGGTTGCTACCAGAGCTAGTATTGTCTGCTGGACAGTTTAGAAGGCAGGAATCCATTATTTGTGTCTCTGTGGAAATGCATGATGAATTTCTGCATCCATCGACTTTATATTGCCCAGAATCTGTACTAAAATAACACACAGCCAAACGTTTCTTCTTTTAGAGTGATAAACTTGTATTGTATTGCACTAATTAATGTTACATAAATGACATAATCATGTAGTTAATAAGTTACCTAAATTAATAGGTATATTAGTTACTGGACAACGATTACGTCTTTAGAACAAAAACCTGTGTACAGTGAAATGTCATGTCTAACAAATGCATGAGTCCTTTATGAACCAGTGAGTGATCAGAATAAATGGATGAGGTATACACACTGAATGCTTTTTCTTCTTTTAAAATTACTCAAGTAATTCATGGTTATTGTTGAACTATTAGAAAATCCAGGGAAGAGAATCAAAACGACTTATGAGCTAGCCCACCTGCCAAAGGCAGCCACCAGGACAATTTATTGCGTGAACTTCCAGAGTTTTTCCCATGTAAAGAAGGTAGAGTATAATACAATGTAATATATATTTTAAGTGGTATTATTTTACATATAGGACTGAATAATCTGCCTTTTTAATATTTAAACTGTTATATAATATTCCACTGTCTGAATGTATCACACATTATTTCAATGATTCCACATTTTTTGGTCCTTTAGATTGTTTATATTTTGGCTCTAATATACATTGTTATTAACATCTCTTTGTACTCACATTAGCAGATTCGTCCAATTATTTCCTTAGGATAAATTCCTAGAATAGGATTCACTGGTAATAGGATATCATTTTTTTGTGGAGATCTTCATACAGATGATGGAGTACATTCCTTAAACCTTGTGTTTTTTTTGCAATCCCACCAACCATTTGAGAGTTTTTAGTTTGTTTTAAGAGTTTTCAGCCAGGCCATTTCCTACTGTGGGGCAGACCAGGACATATTGCCCAGCTTCCTGTTTCCTTTCCTCCTCTCATTCCTGCTTCTGATAAATGTTGGTCAATCACCTACTATTCTCAGGTATCAGACACAAAGTCTCCAATCACATTAGCCAACATGTGTGGGAGACTAATGCTTTTGTATGTTCTCTTGTCTCCTTGTATTTCGTCTCATGTAAATATCTTGGAAAATTCCAACACGTCGACTTCCAATCTCTCTTTCCCAGATGCTTTTCACATCTGGAAGCAACACAAATTCGGTGTCAGATCATGCTTCTTGATTCTGCTCTGGAAATACTGTCACCCTAACTGGGGGAGGCAGAAAGCAGCCATGTCCCAACTTCAGGCTGACTGCTGTGCTCATTATGTACCACTTCTTCTCTCCTTCCCAATAACGGTTCTGTGGGGCCTCCTCCCCACACCCCTCTCCCCCAGCCCCAGGTCCAAAGCAGTGGAGAAAAGAATGCATGGGTTATTCTGAGGGAACTTCCAGTACCCTGCTTCCCTTATGTGAGACTCTCTCATATTAATGAGCTATTTTCATGATGCTCTAAGAAGCCAGGATGAACAATAGTCTTGTCAAGGACAGTGATAGTCAAGTAACGACAGTTTTCTGTAGTGTTGTAAACAGAAAGCTCCCAAATTGCTTTTAAATTAATGAGAGGAACTTCAGAGCTCACCCAAGCCCCAGAATGGTCTGATAAGGTTCAACTCAATAATGGACCTCTTTCAAGCCCTGTAATGTTTGGCTTTTACAGTGACTACTAAAGTTAAACAAACCACTCCAACAATCATTAATTAATAGGTGTACATGATGTGAAATATGATTAAAACACTGCCAGCCATATTGATCCCATATACGATATTAGGGGCTCAGGAATTCTGGCCATGCCTCTTTCAAGTGGTCCCAAGCAAAATTACACTGTATTTAAATTGTGGTTTTCTTCTCTTTTCATGCATTTCCCCTTTTGGACAGAAAGAGAAGGAGCAAATGGTAAGATCATCAAGTTGATGAGGCGAAGGGTCAAGATATAATAGACAGTGTGTGAAGCTTTGCACTGGCCAGATGTTGAAAGTGAAATGTTCACATGAGTTATGATAGCATGTTCTCATGTATGTAACTTGTAATTCTTTTCTACATTTCAGTGACCTTGTGAAGGATTTAATGTAGTAGTGCTCAACCAGGGGTGATTTTGCCCTGCAGGGGACATTTGACAATGTTTGGACATTTGAGGTTGTCACAATTGGTAGAGATCTAGTGGCAGCTAGTGAATAGAGATAAGGACGGTGCTCAACATGCTAGAGTACCCAGGACAACCTGCCACACCAAAGATTGCTGGCCCTAAATGTCAACAGTGCTGACCTTGAGAAACCTTGTTAATCTGCTTCAAATTCAGCTTCTTGGACTCAAAGTTGACATTTGAGTAATGATTTCAAGCATCATCAGCTGTGACAACATGAGATTCTGAGATTCAACTCTGGCCTAGGTTATAGGTAGAAGTCTTCATTTTCATATCAGGAAACTTCTACGGAGAGCCAATGCCTGCATAACACACAAGCTCTTCTTAAGGATAGTGGTTGAGGAAAGAAAGTATGACGAGGATTAATGAGAAATGTGCCTTTTCTCTCAAAGGAACCACCACATACAGCTTTGGGTTCTAGAAAAAGTCATGAGAAGTTTGTCTGTTCTCTTTTGTAAACTCATTCTAATTATCACATGCAGGGTTAAGGAGGATTCCTATTGAAAGTAATTCCTTCAGAGCAGCCAACATTTTCCACAGGCCTTGAAAGAACACTGTAGCTCAGCAGTTCTGAAAGTGTGGTCCCTGAGGGCCCACCCTGGACCTAACAGAATCAGAAACTCTGGCAGTGGGCTCACTGGGCTTTACCAAGTCTTCCAGGTGATGCTGATAATACGCCCACTCAAAGCCATTGCTTTACCTAAAAAAATGATGGAGAGAGGGAAACACCATTTCTTCCTTTCTTAAGGAAGCTCTAAGTTTGTGTTACTCAAGAGCAAATCAAGATATGCCCTTAAACCTCAACAACTAAAATTAAACATATAAAATCTGAATTGGGATTGTCACTTATAATCTTGTTTCCAGTGCATCCTGTGATCTCACGGATATGCAGACTTAAAGCCCATTAGCTGAGGTGGTCCAGAGATCTTTAGAACCAAACTGTTGCTATTTAGTAAGGGTCACACAAGGGGCAATGGAGTACCCTCTCTTGATCAAATGTCCTGGGCACGTTCCATCTGTTCATGATAAAGAAGGCAATAAATATTTGATTCTTCCGACCACCTCTGCATTCATCTCATTCAAGCTTTGAGAAAACATTATCATTCCTGTTGGCATTTTCATGCCCTGCGACAATGGGATCCAGAACACAGAAGAAAGAAAACGTCCTGTTTCCAGTTATTATTCCAGCACTGCCCTGGTTTAATCATCTTTTCTTCCCAGGGGCACCACTGTACTTAGAATGCTTGGAATGCTATGCTCGGGCAGGATTTCCTCTTATGAACTCCATAGCAAGTTGCTTTCTCTTTGCATTTTGAAAAGGCTACTCTTAAAAGAAAAAGAAAAATGCAATGAAAGGGGGAGGGGAGAGCGTCCTCTTGTGTCAGTCCTTGAGCACCCACACTACCAGGAACATTCACCAGCTGAAACTGCAGCCACATCCAGGCTGCATGGAGGAGGGTCGGAGGTCCTGTAATTCCAGGCCCTAACGGACGTGGCTCTTGAGTCTGGAAATCCAGACAGCTCATATGGCCTCCGTGCCCAAATCAAGAATTCCTCTTCCAAAAGTACCACAGATTCATCTTTGACAGCTGCTGATCTTGTGTGGAACTGGCACAGTCTCTTTAACATTCGTGAGGAATCTATTTTTGTTAATCAAATCCGGAACATTCTAACATGGTTTGTGTTTCAATTGTATTAAGGGTATTGCTTATTTAACTGTAGCTCATAGTTCCCGATAGCCATGGATAAAAGTAAGTCACATGTAACATGCCAATAGCCTCATTTATGACACTCCAAACATAATGAAAAGAGAATGGAAATGAAGCCCTGTCTGGTAGGGTTTGAAAGGATTTTATATCCAAGAAGCCTGTCAAGATGTTAACATAAGGGAACAATATCACCAGACAACAGGAAAAAAAACATAACTACTAAAGCAATGAATGATCATAGACAGAATGCCATGCTTTGCTTAAATAAAATGAAATTCCATCATTAAAATATGATAATTTCAAAAAGTGCTTATTGGGCTAGTTTCAGTCTAGTCAAAACATAGTATTGTCTTTTGTATACTGTATATATTGCAATTTTTAAAGAAATAACTTAATTGGCAAGCATTAGAAAGTTGATCTTTTCTCAGAAATGAAGTTGGTGTTAAGAGGTGTTCTTGTGTTAAATAGGACATTTTCCATATGTATGTGTGCATGTGAATGGATAGACTTCTTTGTAATCAGAACTAAAGGACAATTCTCTACAGTGTGAATTATAGATTCATTAATTCAATACCACAGGACTAAGTAACAGCAAATGTAAAAAGTTTGTATTTTTCAAACTCAGAGACAAATTCATAGAAAGTATAATTTTGTAAGTTTCTGGATTATCAGATCTAAAGATATAGCAGTCTTTGCTAATGTTTCAGCAACATCAATCAATAAGCAAATATTTTCCATGGTCATTCTTTGTCTAAAATATAGGATCACATTTCCCCTCATACAAAGTTCCACTTGGAACATAAGGACTGTGAAGCCAAAAAACTTCCTTAACAAATGATGCCAGCAAAAACAATTGCTTTTTTGGGCAAAGGAGATTAACTCTAAAAACCAATCTTTTGGAAAATTAAAGCCAAATCAGTAGTTTTGCACTGAAAAGAGAATACTTCCTTCTGTAGGGCACAGGCCTGCTATTTCGGGGATCATGTATAGAAATATTTTCAAAATACCACCCACACAGTCCTCTGGCCGTCTCCTTATACATCTGAGTAGATGCATGGTGAGAAAAAACATTTTGATGTGATCCAATGCCAAGTATAATTTTAAAAGTAAGCAAATTGCTGCACAAAAATCACATTATAGATGATGCTTCTTGTCCAGAGTTGGGAGACAGGATATAAATTTCTCAAAAGCTCCTTCTAATTCTATTATTTTCTTTTGCCATGTAAAAGGGTCCGCCCCACCAGCTTAACCCACTGAACTACATGCTGTTATTATAAATACATAGGAAATTATATAAACAAATGTGAATTTGAAATCTCAATCCCTTTAAGTATTTATTATATGAGCTGGACATTCACTTTTTTATTATTAATCAACTGGAGATGATAAATCTTTAAGTCATCCCCCAGGACACAAATGACCATTCCAGAGGGGAAAGACAAAAATCGAAGGTAAACAGGAATGAAGTCAATTGTTCTCCCCCACCAACCAACCACGAAAGCGGCAAAATTATCTTCCCTGGCAGAGAAGCATACTGTCATTTAAGTTGCAGGGATAATGAATATCAGCCCTTGCCAGGAAAACAAATGTATCTCCTCGTGCTACTTGGATTATTTAGTCATTATTTAAGCAGAAAAGGAACTTCTGAGATGACTGGACGGCGAGTTCAGAAAATGGACAGGAAAAAGGGTGGCTAGGCAGTCAGAAACCCAGAAACCCAGAAACCCAGTGCAAACTGTGTCTTAGAATTAAGTTTTCCAAGGAGAGAACTGGTAGCCTTTGACACTGAGCGCCCCCGTTAGAACTGCAGTGGCTGCTGCCTCTGGAAACTGTAACTGTCTTTTTCTTGCTAGTATCCCCCCTCCTCGACTTATCAGAGATAGTGTGTGTCCAGGTTGGGGATCTAATGAACCTCTGAGGCGTTTGCTGAAGTTATGGGGACCTCCTGAACGGATGGAGGTGTAATGGTGCCCTCTGCTGGGAAAAATCAGTAATGCTGCCCACTAAGTTTTCTACTGGGGCTGAAGTGCAAATTTTGGTGGTTAGGGGGGCTCAAGGGTGTTTCTGGAACAAAAAGTCCTGAGAAGTACTCTGCAAAAAAATAGTTGCAAAACCCCAAACCACATGAAATTAGCTTGATTCTGAGTTGACAGTGGAATTTGAAACCAGCTGTACTTCATCCTAAAATGTTAGTGCCATAAACCCTTCATCAAACCTGGAGACAATTATTTTCTCACTATCTGGACAAGACCACATTTCTAGCGGCTGAATTTTTCCAGGGCAGACTTTGCTTCCCATTTTCCTTTTGTAGAGCTCCCCTCTCTCAGACTTGTATGAACAAGCCACATTCAAGAATGAAGGATACTACGAGGTGCAGCCCCATGCCACCCTCTGTGATTCCTCTTTAAAAATCATCAAAGGAATTTGTCCCAAAAACCACACAGCACATTGGCCATTCTCAGGCTTTAGAAAACAGTAAGGAAAGAAAATGATTTTTTTTAAAGTCATCTGAGAAAGTTCAGGAAAACAGTGGTATTTCATAAAGGCATAGTTTTTTTTTTACCTCATTTACCAGTTCTAGACCCACAGTTGAAATATTTAAACTACCTATAACTCTTAAAACAGTTCAAAATAACTAAGGGGCAGTGAAAGGAGACCATTGTCATGCACTGCATGCTGACTGAGCTTTTGGCAAAAAGCCTATAACAGCTGGACCATCTTTAATGGTGTCCAATAAGCTAGGAGATAATTAAGAAAACATCTGTTTAAATTAATGAGTAAAAAAGAGACAAAGTATAATTGCCTTAAGGAATCAAAAACCTTGGCTCCTGGCTAGTGGGGCTTTTTTCTTTTTGTTGTTGTTTCTTTTCCAACCCAACCCATGACTTAGACAAGCAAAAACCACGGCGTTGGTTGGTTAAGTGAATGACCGATGGACTCATGCATTCGTTCATACATCTCTGAAGCCAGCTTCGTGGGTGTGCAATCCACATAATCATGCAGGGTCCTGTGCTTTGAAGGGCCCTGAGCTTGGTTTAATGCTGTGCTGTCGCCATGATGAAATTCTTAGTGATTTTTAAACCAAGGACTCCGCGTTTTCATTTTGACCCTGGCTCTGTCCATAAGCTTATTCAGCATGTCATTTTGAGGAGTGTCAGAGAAGATGCTGGTCTTCCTAGGGAACACAGAGATGTCTAAAGTATGGTGCTCACGCTAAAGGAGCTTAGAGTCTAAGAAAGGAGATAAGACATATACCAAGACAATCAGAACATGCAGCCAAATGAAACAATTCAGTAGAAGAGGCCTGGGTGCTCTGGGGGTTACAGGATGGTGGCAAGAGCATTTCCAGCTGAGAAAACCTGAAAGGCCTCATGAACGGGGTGTCATTTGAGCTGGGACTTTCAAATGGATTCTTTAGTACTTATTTCTCTGCAGGAAAATAGAAAAACAAGGAAAATAAATAGACGAGCTCTTCCTTTGTGCCATGTGGTCCACTTTGTGGTTTTACTCTTTTTCTTAGTCACCTTAGTTGCTTTGGAGGTTTAATATAGGGTCCCAGTGCTCTTCTACCCATAAAGGGCGGTCTTCCATGGAGAAAGTAGTTTGAATCTTTAAAAACGGGAGGACGAGTTCAATCTGTGTGCCTCTCAGCACAGGGAGATGTCAGACGAAACCAGCTGGGGGCTTCTTCGCTAAGGGGGTTGCGTTGCTCTCTTAGGTTTTTCCTCGCAGTTACGAGGCAGTGGCTGTGAGCTCAAAATCTGCAGCATTGTGTAAGTGGTTCAGGGCCCACTTTGCCACCCAATGATATGGGTTGGCCGTATCATCGTATTACCAAAAAAGTAGCACCCTTTTTCTCCCAGAGGTGATGCCACCGTGGCACTGTGGGTGCAAACCCCTCTCTGGAAATCCAGCTGTGGCCAATTCAGGACCCTAAAGAAGCTCAGTGAATAAAACCAGGCGACAAAGCTATAATTTGCTGTGACCAGAGGTCCAGACTGCATCTCTCTCAGCTTCCACAAATGCCTTCCCAATATTACGCCTGCTAATCGTAATGCCCCTTTAGCAGACATAATGCGGGGGGGCATGGGGAGGGCTGTACAACTCAGAGAAGACAAGTAGTGATTCTATAGCATCTCACTACGCTGATGGACAGTGACTGTAATGGGGTTGGTGGGGGGGACCTGATGAAGGGGGTAGTTTAATAACCATAATATTGCACATGTAATTGTAGATTAATGATACCAAAATAAATTAAAAAAAAAAGAAGTCATCCAGCATCACCATCTAAGAGATGCATTAAAAAAAAAAAACAACAACAAATGCCTTCCCAGCAAACACCCTGCTCAAAAGAGATTTGGCTTTGAGGAAATGAGAGAATACTTTCCTATTCTCTAAGATAGGATGTAAAAATTATAAATGCATTCTACTCAGTAGGGATAAAGCTGTGTGTAGCCAAATTAAAAAATATTTTACAGATATATTGGCCATGTTAAATATTCAATATAAAATAATAGTTAATTAAAAATATTTTTGTCCATTAATGGACATAACCACAGGCCATGCTCAGGGTCAATAGCCTTACAAAAAGAAGAACATATTACACAAAAGAAGTAACACAGCCAATGAACTTTGCACAGTATTCAAATATTTTTTTCTTTCCTGCACTGTTTCATAGCTGTTGCTCATAATATGTTATATATTTCCAGAATTTAGCCTCCTTAATTCTTAATTTAAAAAGGTCGAAGTTAAAAAAAATCCACGATGTATTTTTAAGCTTCTGATTGTGGGTAAAGCTCTGTAAACAAGGTATAGATACATTACATGTTCTGAGATTTTTTTCTTGCAGCCTATGTAAGCCTGCTTTCTCACTAGCTCTCTGAACCAGAACCTGCAAGCAGATCCTCTCTGGCTATCAACTAAGCAACGTTTATCAATTGTTACCAATTGATCATTTTGGCATGTGCCATATAATACAATTCATAGAAATCTCCTTTCATTTTAAGAAGCTAAAAATCGAACTCCCTGTAAGGGAAAAACAGTAAACATTTAAATCAAAGTATTCACTTGTACTTTGTGACAAAATCAAACCAGAAGTGGTGGCGTTTCCAACACTATAGGGTTTATGAGTCAGGTTAGGATCGAAGGTCGGGAATTCAGTCTGTAATATAAAATTGAGTGGAGCGTTTCTTTCTCTGAGAAAAGAACAGAATAATAAAGATACATTTGACTAAAATTCAACAGCCAAGCCTGGTTGAATGAAACCACCATCTGGCAGAATTTATGAGAGAAAAATAAAATCATGTAAGTGGCAGATAGTGGCTTTAGAAAGGGGTGGCATAACAGACCAGAGTCCAAGAACAGCAGAGCTTACTTGTGCCCTCATTTCCCATCTTGAGAACCATGGCAGCATCACATCTTTCCAACTTGAGCGCTGTCAGCCCTTATAACCACTGCGCTTCGGTGTTCTGGCAACTCGCTGACCCACATTTTCGGTGGCCAAACTGTGGTTAGTGTGGGCCAGGGAGACAGGAACTGCTGACTAGACTCTTTCTGAAGCTGTGGCTACACAGGAACCAGTGGGCAACAGCTGGATTCCTCTTCTGTGTCCATAGCACATGACAAAGTAGGACTTGTAGGGAATACAATTAGCAAAGGTTACAAGACTACTTTCTTGACCCAATGGAATGCTCAGAAGAGCTGAAGCAAAGAACTAAGTCTGCAGTCACATCTCCACTTATGTAATGTGTCATTATGTGGCACAATGAAGATTCAGGCTGTTTCTCTTTCATCATTACTATTTTTAAACCCTGTCTTTTCATGGACTAGCTCATCAGGGCCACGTGTAGATCCAAATTAAACAAAAATTTGTCTTAGTTCTGCTGAAGTAGAGGGGACTCTGCAACTTTTTTTTTAAGACTGAAGAGCATCATCATTCTGTCTAAAGCAGTGCTTCTGCAGGTGTGGTCGCATGGCCAGCAGCAGCGTGGTGGAGGGGAGATGGTAGAAATGCAGATTCTCAGGCTCCATCTCAGTTCTACAGAATCAGAACTCTGAGGTTGGGTCTTGGCAATCTGTGCTGCCTTCCATGGGATTCTGTTGCCTGCTCAACCTGAGAACCACTGATCTAAGGAATCTTTGCAAGGGTGACTTCTGGGAGAGCAAACTGTCTGCCTCTCCTCAGAAAGGGGCTACTTGCTGTGTTAGCAGGGATGCTTCCCCTTTGTATTTTGTCCCCGAAATCTGCCCACTCTGGTTTAGCCATCTGCTCTCTCATATTCCATTAGTTCACCTGTTCACAGTTGAATTCCCAAATATTTTTCCTGGAACCCCAAAGCACAAAATATAATTGGTATTATTGAATACTGATTCTTTAGACCATTCTCTGAATATTTTAGTAGCGTTTTGTGTAAGTGAAATCTTTATTTTCTCCTGGAAATACATTTTTCAGAATTTATAGGTTCAAAGAATTTTAGAGTTGGAATGGGACTTTAAAAATCATTGATGCACACACACACACACACACACACACACACACACACATATATTTTGACCCAAGAAATTCAGGTCACAAGATGATGACTATGGGAGGTATGCAGAGAGATCTTACGGGTTAAGTGGGACTAGGTGTCTGGCTGCTAAGCTATTAATTCCTCTACGGGAATCTAAAATCAAGGACTGAGTGGTATTTATCTCTTTCCCACCATCTCTACATTGCAGTTCTTACAACGGTGTTGGCACAGTTCAATAAACGTTTCTTGAAAAATGATATGAAATAAAATGTGTGCTCCTTTTCCCCTGCTCCTACAGGAGGGAAAATGGCATTTTCTTCCAGTCTGCCAAAAGGGATGAGTGAAGATGAAAAATTACTTTAGTGTCTGTTAAATAATAGGCTACTTCTTCTAAGCTACCTACCTAGTAGCCTATGATTGTGTAAAATGGATTCTATTAACAAGAGGCCCAGGACAATGGATAGGAATTATCAGGACTGAGATCTGTTGGAAAGGCTATTTGGAGATATTTGTGCAGCACATGCTCAATACTATGTCTGGCCCAAGTCAATTTTATTTAGCACCATAAAAAAAAGACAGCTTGTGATATTTTAAGCATGTTAAACAAAGCAAGACGTATACTATTGGGCATGACTTTGGACCTTCCACGGTACATAGGTTTTCCACAGGTCTGGAGAGGCAAGAAACTGTTTCTTTATGCATTGTGAGTGCAAAGTAGGAAGCCCCCTCCTTCTCCCTTCTAATGTCACCAGGAATGAATAGCAGCGTGTTTCCCATAGTTCAGCAATAACTGGCTTATTATTCTTTAATGCTTCAGTTTATTAATGTAACCACTGTGTCATTCCTAGCATGCCCATGTAATTAAATTACCCGACAGACATTTGATATGAAGCTCTCAATCCCCATAAAAGCCCAGAATTTCTATGCCCCTTTGTGAGTCCCTAATGAATGAGTGGCACAGACACTTCTGTCATCCATGCTCACTCACTGTCCTCTCTTACTGCTCTTCTGTGTCATAGAGGCTTGCTCCTGCAGACAAACTGGGAACCGTTCAAAAGCGGAGGGTCATGTTTCCAACAACAACAAGTGCTGGGCATGCTATCACCTTCCTCTCCCTCTTTGTCTGGCTAAACCAGAAGCTGACCAAATTAAATTCCAAAATGACATCTGCCTGGGTGGATCAACAGAACATTCTTAAAACTTGACTACTGAATGCTAATCCTTCTTCAAGTCATGAGTATAAAGGGAAAATAAACTACAAAAAAAAAATTAAAGCAATCATTATTATGTCTATTCAAATATATGTCAGATTGTGACTTTCTGAAATGGAAAAAAATTTTCACTTAAAAATTAAATGTTTAACTTTGTAATTTTGCAAATGGAGCTATAGTACAGAACCCTTATCCAGGTGCTATCCCAACCGAGCTTGTGAAAAGGTACCTGTGATTATTAACAAAATAATGAACATTTTTGAAATCATGCAACTGTTCATTTCAAGGTGTTAACTTCAAAACACAACTTCTTCTAAATGCTGGAGAAATGGGACATGAACTCTTTAAGGCAATAAAAATAGATCATACAGCAGGAATTCTTTTATTTCTAGAAATGGCACTTTAGAGACTCTAGATGCTCCTAAAGATTTTAAAAGATATTACATTTTACATTTAACCAAATGTAATACAAATAGCCTAGTATATATTTGCTGTGAGGGTAGAATACAGACTTAAATGCAAACCTTGACACCTGATTTTTTATTATTTAAATTACATGCTTTATATATGGCAGGAAGAATAGGAGGAAACGTAAGTGTATAGATATAAAACTTGAAATCTAATCTCAAAAATGATTACTTTGCTTTTATAACTAAAAAGCATCAAATTAAAGCATATGATCCCCAGACCAACCAACCTTTTAGATCAGATACTTGAGAAAAGAAATCACATCTTATTGGAATCTAGATGATTTAAATCTGGCTAAAATCTGAATATGACTACCCTTTAATATAGAAATGTATGTTGAACCCTCCTGCACTGTTGGTGGGAATGTAAATTGGTGCAACCATTGTGGAAAGCAATTTGGAGGTTCCTCAAAAAACTAAAACTAGAAATACCATAAGACCTAGTAATTCCACACCTAGGAATTTACCTGAAGAAAACAAGATCCCTGATTCAAAAAGACATATGTGCCCCTATGTTTATCACTGTACTATTTGCAATAGCCAAGATATGGAAGCAACCCAAGTGTTCATTAGTAGGTTAATGGGTAAAGAAGATATGGTACATATACACAATGGAGTATTATTCAGCCATGAACAGAAAAGAAATCCTGCCATTTGCAACAACATGGATGGAGACAGAGGGTATTATGCTCAGTGAAATAAGCCAGGGAGAGAAAGACAAATACCAAATGATTTCACTTATTTGTGGAGTATAAAAACAAAGCAAAACAGAAGGAACAAAATAGCAGTAGACTCATAGACATGGAGAAGGGACTAGTGGCTACCAAGGAGAAGGATTGGGGAGGGTGGGGTGGAGAGGGAAAGGGATTAAGGGGTACAATAATTCACAGTCACAGTATAGGTTGGGCACGGGGATGGTAGTACAGTACAGAGAATACAGTTAATGGTTCTGTAATATCTTCCTATGTTGATAGTTACCATACTAGACCATTTAAAAATATGGGTAACTGTTGAACCACTGTGTTGTATATTTGAAACCAACATAAGATTGTATATCAACGATACTTTAATTTTAAAAAAATTGTTCTCCATATATGATTAACATAATCTTGATTTATGTGATGCCTTAAGTGCACAGGTACACAGGAAAAATACTGAGTTTAAATCCTGAAAGTATTTGAAATGAAAAGAATATTTGTAGTTATTAGTAACTATTCTGTTAGTCTTAAGGCAATAAAGGAATAGGAAAGAATCTAAAGCAGAGGGAACAAATGGAAAACAAATAGGTAGGTAGTAGACCTCATCTTAACAATGTCAATTATTATATCGAATATAATGGGACCAAGCATTCTGATTAAGAGGCAGGGTGTCAAAATGGATCAAAAAAGAAGAGAACTAATTATGTGCCATGTAGAAGAGCTAGACTTTAAGTATAAAAGCACAAGCAGGTTAAATGTAAGAATATAGTAAAGCTATACCATGCAAATACTCAACATAAAAAAGAAAACTGGCAGGACTCTGTTAATGTCAGATAAGACAGGCAATGAATATTGCCAGGAGAGGAACATTCCATAATGACAAAAGGGTAAATCATCAGGATGATATAACAATAATAAATGTGTGTGTACTTAATAACAGAGTTTCAATATAACTGAAGAAAAGCTGCCAGAACTTAAGAGGACAAAGACAAATCCATGCATATAGTTGCACACTTTCAAACAACTAGACCAAAAAAAAATCAGATCTTTTAAAAAGCCACAAACATTTGAAAAGTAAACAACATGCTACTAAATAATCAATGAGTAAGACAAGAAATCACAAGGGAACTTAGAAAATAATTTGAACTTAATGAAAAAAAAGCTTAATATATCAAAATTTGTGAAATGCAACTAAATACCACTTAGAGGCAGATTTGTAGAGCTAAATGTTTATAAAAGAAGAAAAGTTTAAAGTCAATTATCTAAAATTACACTTTGGGTAGGTAGGAAAAGAAGAGAAAATTGAACCCAAGGTAAAAAAAAGGAAGGAAAAATAACATATTCTGAAGACATCAAAGAAATAAGGCTAATATTATAAACAATTTTGTGCCAATGATTTCAACAACATACTTGAAAGGGACAAATTTTGTAGAAAAATACAAGTTGCCAAAACTGACACAAGATAAACAGAGAATCTTATTAGTCTTATATCTGTTAAGGAAATTGAATTGAAATGAAAATTCTTCCCCAAAAGAAACACTAGGCCCAGAGAGTTTTACTAGTGAACATTACCGTACATTTAAAGAAGAAATACTGCCAGTTTTACACAAACTCTTTCAGAAAATAGAGGCAGAAGAAATGTTTTCCTAACTCATTTTATGAAGCTGGCATAAATCTGATAACAAAATATGACAAAGCAAATACAGTATAGAAAAGGAAACCGCAAATCATTATCTCTCATTAAGATAGACATGAAAGCCTTTAACTAAATGTTAGCAAATCAAATCCAGCAACATGTAAAAAGCATAATAGAACATAACTAGGAATATAAGGTTAGTTTAACATTCAAAATCAATCAGCCAATATAATTCACCACATTAACAGCAAAAAGAGACAAACCATATGATCATTTCAATAAAAGCAGAAAAGAAATTTTATTAAAGTCAATGTCCATTCATTGATATAAAAGTCTCTGTAAATTAGGAATTGAAGGCAATTTTGTCAACCTAATAAGGAGCATCTATAGAAAAATCTATGGTTCACATCATACTTTGTTGTGAAATATTGAGCACTTTCTCTCAAGACCAGGAATAAGGCAAGGATATCTGCTCTAACTGCTGATATTCAGTGTTGTACTGGATACTATAGCCAGTGCAATAAAACAAGAAAAGTAAATAAAAGATAGAGTTTTAAAAGGAGGTAATCCTCTCCTTTTTCAAAAATTTCATGATTGTTTATGTGAAAAATTCTGAGCAATCTATGAAACAATTGCTCAAAGTAATAATTACACTGAACAAGTTTACTGAATGTAAGATTAATGTAAAAATCAATGTATTTTAATATAATTGCAGCAGGATAAAATACTGGGGAATTGATTTAACTAAAGATGTCTGAGACCTAGATTGAAAACTATAAAATATCGCTGAGAGAAATTTAAAAAGGTAGAAATAAATGTACAGATATACCATGATTATGGCTTGGAAGATACAATATTGTTAAGATGTCAGTTCTCCTTGAGTTGAGCTGTAGATTCAATACAATTCCAACTAAAAGCCTCAAAGGCTGTTTTGTAGAAATAGACAAGCTGATTCCAACATTTGTATGGAAATGCGAGGGAACTAGAAAAGCCAAACAATCTTTAAAAGAATAATCAAGTCGGAGAACCCATCCTACTTTATTTTAAAACTAACTGTAAAGCTACAGCAGTGAACACAGTTTGTTAGTGTTTTGTCGGTCACCGCTTCTCTGAAATTCAGCCCAGCAAGCTTGGGGATCAACTGCTAATCAAGGCCACTTTTATTTGCTGTATCTTCCCCTCTGTTTTCCAGAAAGAGTCCATCAGACATATCAGGGATTTTGAAACACACACTGAGATAGTGGCCTGTATTTAAAACATACTTTCTCTACCTCTTGCTCTTGATGTTTGTACTGTATACCTAGGAATTGGTATACTAATAGAAAATCTATTATCTATTCTCTATGAACAAGGTTAGGGAATTTTTGTTGAATTTTATATATAGGTGAGTATCAAGTTGAAGCTCTGTTTAAATTTCTTATTCTTCAAACTTCAAAATATTCAGCCTTTAAATGCAAGGGATTACTACAGATAACTCATATATGATTTTTGAGGTACATTGTGAGAGTATAGTACCTACCTTCTCCTATCTTTCTAACCTCTACCATGGGGTAAATGCTATAAATTAACTAAAATCAGTTGTTAAGGGGTAGCTATGATATCCTTATTCTAAAATTGTTGTGTTTACTCTAATTACTACTCTCTTGCTGAGTTTGAAATAGGAGGGGTTTTTGAGGAGTGGATGGGAAGGGTTGTTTTTAAAGGAACACTTCACAGTCTCTCTGTTTTCGAGTTTTTCTTTGGAAAGAGCAGAGAAACATTTTGCCCATGATATTCGTAAGCCATGTTTTTTTGTTCAGGACTCCAACTCCAATACCACCCGGCAAAGAGAACCAAAGATATGGCTGTGCACCCATGTTGGGGTTTGATGATGGAGGCAGAATATTGTTCTCAAGGTCACCAGACTGTCTTTGGCCGCTGGATATGTGGCAGAAAGCAGAAAAGACCTGCCAACACGTGGAGGTAGCCCATTCACGACCAGGATGTCCAATTTCTGAGTTTTCCTTTGGCCAACATGCCGCATATTTGGTTCTCTTTGGGGGGTGGGGTTGGAGTCCCAAACAAAAAAAATATGGCTTATGAATATCATGGGCAAAATGTTTCTCTGCTCTTTCCAAAGAAAAACTCGAAAACAGAGAGACTGTGAAGTGTTCCTTTAAAAACAACCCTTCCCATCCACCCCTCAAAAACCCCTCCTATTTCAAACTCTGAATTTTCAAAACTTTGAATTCTAACTGTCTTTCTTTCTTTGTTACCAAAGGATTCTTTGAGCTAGGACTCATTTCCTTTTACACTTATTTGTGAGAGCTACTTAAGATATCTTTTTTACAAACATGCTTAAACTTAATTTAAACTCAAACCAAGAAGTGGCATAGCATCTTTAAATAAAACCAGAGAGCCCCAGATTCTTCATTCTTTCATCTCTAACCATGGTTCACAATTGCATCCTGAACATTCTCTTCATATAATCAAGGTATTTATCTAACCACAGGCATTAGAGGATTTGTATGTATATGTGCACAGTATAGATTCACATGCAGATATAGTTTATATATATGTAAAATATTTTTGAGGAAAGTGCATGTATAGAGTTATTGTATTCACATTGTATATACATACACAAATATATATATGCACATTCTTATTTTAAAATAGGCTGCATTTCCCCTCCAGATTTGGGAAATAAAGAGTCTTAGAATATTGCTTTTCATTCTCAACAAAGAACTTGGAGAGAGCTTATGAAAACCTTATTTTGATCTCTTCAAAAATATGCTTAGGGACAAACATAAGCTCCAGGGATAAGAGTGATTTGACAGATTTTTCTCAGAATTCTTGCAAAACTGGTTTCTGCAGAACCAAGCAAATGCAACATACACACAGCAGGGCCCTTGTCAGTGAGGCCCTAACAATGCTCAAAGGCAGCTGGAAAAGGATCTGTACTTTGTTTCAGTACATCTGTCCTCTGGATGTATCCTGCAGCTCAGTTAAGCAGGTTTGGTGTGTAGATTTGGGCCAGCCCCACGCTGAACACGTCACTGTGGCCAATGGCCAACCCTGGAAGGACAAATACAGCAAGAAGTCCCTGCCGCAGTCTCCGAAATGCCACCTCTGCAGTGTGGCACCATGGGCATGCATGTGACCAAGGGTAGGGGGGAGAGCAGAAGGTGGGCGAAGGTGGGAGGAAGGGACCAAGGAAGAAGAGGGGCAGGCTGGCGGACAACAGCGCTGCAGAGGAGTAATGGAGGGCAGGGCAGGGAGAGAGCGAGGGGAAGGGGTGCTGGAGAGGGCACCGTCGGAAGGGCCAACCCACAGGCGGGAGAGTGCCCAGAGCAGAAGTAGGAAGGGGCCGAGGGAGGCGACTTCTGTTCAGGGACTATGGAGAGAATAGGCCACTGTGACATGGGAGGGAGAGGGACAGACAAAAGGGAGGCGAGGTCCAGAGCGGCAAAGACACAGGGAAGGGGCTGCACAGGAGGGTCCGTGCGGGCAGCAGCGCCACCACCAGGCCCGGCTGGGCGCGGGGACGGCCTGCCCCCGACCCCTGGGCTGCCCCGCGCGGGAAGTGCAAATCTCAGAGGGCCGACGTAGGGAGCCTGGGGTCGCCTCCGTCCCCGCAGCCCCCATCGCAGCGCAGGCATCTCACGGTTGACGAGCCACCGGAGGCGTCTGTGACCTTGCCCCACCGCGTCGGGGCGCCGAGAAGCAGCGCGGGCACGTTGCAGGGCATGCTACACACGGCCAGGGGCGGCTGGGGGGCGGGCAGAGGTTGTAACCCTGGATTCGAACCACTCGGGGCCCATCTTACTGCCTTTCGCAAGGCCACGGGCACATTTTACCAGTCACACCGCCTCCCACTGCGAAACAGAGAGGCCCCGCCCGGAATGAGTAAGACCCAGGCCCGAAGAGTGAATGAGGAGAGCCCGGGATCAGGGCTGTCAGAACCCTTTCTCCGCTAAGTCAGTGAGAATTTCACCCAGAATTCCCGGGTTTATCAAGTACATAGACAGCCACTCAGTTCAATATGAACTTCAGATAAACCATGAATAATGTTTAAAAGTAGCACTTTTTTAGGGTAAGTATATCCCAGGCAGAGAGCGTGTGCGTGCGTGCGTGCGTGTGTGCGTGCGCGTCTGTGCGTGAGGCAGCGCGGGGGATGGTGGTAGTGGACACTGGTAAGTGGTAAAGTGAGAAGGAGGAGGAGAGAAACAGAGTGGCAGACACAGACACGCAATACTGGCGACATACTGATAGTGAAAAATTATCTGCTGTTTGTCTGAAACACAAATGGAACCAGCAGGCATCCTGTGTTTGATCTGGCAACCCTAGTTTTAGTTTCGGGTCTGTGTTTTCCCCCTAAGTCATTTTCCTAACTTCTGTTCACTAAATAGTCCCACTGTCTCATCCACCCTTTTCATATCTATTGGTTAATTACAGATATTAGGATACATCCTCACAGTACAGCAATTTTCTGCTAAATGTAAAACATTTCCTTAGACGCTTTTAATTCTAGCATCTCTTGATTCAAGCAATATTTGTCAGGAGGAAAAGCAATGTGTTTGCTTCTTTGAATAGCAGAGAACCTAGTGTGTTGGGAAGGGCGTCAATTGGTTCAATATATAGTTGAGTGGAGATCCAGGGAGCAGAAATGATGGGCAGTTGAGCAGATGGAATTGCACAATTAGACATCCCTTGAGGGTGGCATGGACACCCTGTCTTTCTTGGAGGAGTGAAGGGTGGAAAGGGAGGATAGGTGACCTCTAAGATTCCATCTAACTATGACTTTTCTGGCACTGATTTTAAAAAGGGGCACATGTCTGTTCTTAACAGCCTTCAATCTAGTGAAAAGAGTATCATAGAGCCTCATCATTTTGTGAACTACCTCCTATTTGCCTTCAGAAGGAATTAGCATAGGAATCTTGGGAACAAAAAAAATGATAAAGTAAAATTTTATACCTCCCATCAAATATTCTGAGACTATCATGGCACTGTATGGACTTTGGAATGATTCAAGCATGTCTTGGTGAAGTGCCAGCGGGTTGAGTGGAATGTGGAGGTCACAAGAAATGTATGGAAATGGAAATGTGTCTGTGGAAGAGGGGGAACATAAAGTGAAGACTACAAACAGTAACTAGGGCAGAGTCCTCTGAGCATGGAGAAATAGAAAATCTATCCAAATTAAATGGGGCATTATTAATGTAGAGTGCGGTGCATGCAGCAGGGACAACCCCCATACCCAAAACCATCCTAAAATCTAGACTCTTTTTTCTGAGCACATAGCCACGGCATTTTAGAACTCAGAAAAGAATTAGCCAGAGGCTAGACCTTAGGGAATGGGCTGCATCTATTTTGAATACTTTCATGCCCCATGGGTGGGCACTGACCTCCTGTCAGAGAGATATCTCACCTACAACCCAGGAAGACATAGTGATCTGGAAAATGTTTATACAAATGCTTGCATACTCAAAAATAAATCTGTACTTTTGCACATAAGTTAAAGATATTCTAGAGCCACACAGCGGTCACCTTTCCTTTTTCCTGTTTTGGAACTGGGATGCCATATGGACGTGGACAAATGTTAACTGATATTTACGTAGCACTGCAAACTTTACGCAGGACTTGGGGCTTGGCTACATGTTCACATGGGATCCTCCCACCATTGCTAAGAGGCAGGAGCTCCTGATGGCATTTTAGAGATAAGGAAACAGTGACTCAAGAAGTGAAGGTCCAGCCAGGGATCAACATCAGGGCTTCTAATTTTCAGGTCCTATACTTCCCTCATTCCACCAGAGGTGTCTTCCACAGTGCCATGTGATTGAATCAAAGTAAACTGACCTGTAGGACCTTTATTTGTGCCCAAACAACTTATAGAGGCTAATGGAAAGGGTGAAGAAGCACAGTACAGTGATTACTGAGTCCGGGCATCAAGTCCTTGCTCCCCCGTTTACTAGCTGTGTGTCCATGGCAAGTCTCTTTCCTTTCTCAGCCTTAGTTTTTCTAACTGTAGAATGGGTTTAATAACATTTCCTTCACTCAGTTGTTGTGAAGATTAAATTCCTATGTGTAAAGTTCTTAGCATAGAAAATGACCCCACTTATTCTTAGTATTTTTAGTATTATTATTACCTCAAGGTGTGAATTGTAACACTTTCCTTCATTGTTGACTTGCACATCAGTCTAGGATGTTGTGTGTGGACTTCAGTTTTACGGGCTCGCTCTGAGAGAATTGGCATTTTGAAAGAAGAGGTTAAGAACTTCAGTAAAAAGTAACCTGTCCTAAAGTCTGGTCAAGGGAATCCATACAAGTATTTCTTAACCATCTTTGAGAAGTGGGCAAAATGATCAGAAATCAAGCGTGAGATGTAGAACCAAGTATATTAGTAACCGATGAAGCTGGGCCTGGAGGAAAAGTGCACAAAAGGGAAAATGTTCATTGTGACCCTGCAAAGGAGGATCTGTTTTATCAGCGTCATTTTTGATGAAATGCCTACAAATTCCTAAAGCCCGGAAGATACCCTTGCACTTTTAAAGCCAGGATTTTGCTGATAGGATATGAGAAGATGAAGCATTTCATGGCACTGTCATTTAATTTGGAGAGAAAAGATACATTTTGGAAATAAATCAAGTCCACCGATTTCAGCAACAAGAGGGTCAAAGTATGGAGGAACTCCATAAATGTTCTGAGATGGAGAGAGACCTGCCTACGTCCTAGGGACCTGTGTGCAGGCAGGATGTGCAGATCAAGACAGCAGCCTTGAGCTCTCAGTGGAGCCCTGAGTTAATGTAAGTGGTAACAAGGTAGGATAAGGACATGCTTCCTTCTCTTTTCTTATTTCTTCCCAATACATTCTTTTCTTCTTAGGTTAGAAAAAAGAAAAAGATTTCAGTCTTTGAAAATAACCTTTGTTCTTTTTACAGCTCTTAAGAATCTTGAGAAAGGTAGTTTTTCCAAGCCTGTCCACTGGGGCAAGGAGACAATCGCTCATAATTTGCTGAGCTTGCAGTAGGAACACCATAAAATAAAACCAAAGAGAAGATTGATTTTACTGTTGGGGGTAGGGAGACCTTCTACTAAAGGAGCAACCTGTAAAATGAATCATGTAAAATCATGTCTTAAGAAGAAAGGGGCTTTAAGAAGAAAAATAACAGAGTGGCATTTAATCTAGATTCTTTGTCTTTCTAGGAAAATTAGGTTATGAGTAAAGGATACTCAAGGTTATAATTGAGTGCGATGTCTGGAGGAATAGGTGGTCAAACCAGCTATATTTAAGGGGCTAAAAAAAAGCACATTATGTTTCTATGAAGTGTTTGGTAACAAAAGCCGGTAGGAACAAGCAAACCTAGGGAACATTTTGAAACAAAATGAACTTGATACTGAGGCCTCAATCTCCCAACCTGGTTCCTTTCCCCCTTCTGTCTTCACGTTGCTACTACAGATCCTCCCTCAGCCCATCTCTCTCTGGGGCCCAGTGCCTTCTTTTCCTCCATCCCTTCTATATTTACTATTAATTTCTGCTCTCAGGTGAGAGCCTGGAACTCTGACATTTAAAGTTATAAAAACTGATACAAGATTACTGTATTTTACAACTCAGAGAAGACAAGTAGTGATTCTATAGCATCTCACTACGCTGATGGGCAGTGACTGTCATGGGGTATGTGGGGGGACTTGATAGGGGGAGTCTAGTAACCATAATGTTGCACATGTAATTATAGATTAATGATACCAAAAAAAAAGATTACTGTATTTTACCTCCCCTTTTCCAGAATTGCACCTTACTAGGGATCAAAGATCAATACTAAAGTCATGATCTGACATGGCATTGAAGACTGGGGCCACAAAGTGAGGAGACAGACTAAAGGGGGGAAGAGGAAAGGACTAACAGAAAGGCCTTCATGAAAACACACTGCATTAAAAAAATCCCTCTCTAGGAATTTAGACCACCGCCTGCCAAAGGCACTGTACGCTTTCCTCAGAAGGTAGAATTTAGCCCTTTGAACAACTGACCTAAATCTGCTTTTCTCAAATAGCAAAGAAAGGGAATTATCTACACTACCTCATTATGACCTTTCTTTGTTAGTACCTTAAAAACACTTTAAATGGGGAAAGACAAATTGCTCGTGGTTTAAACATCCAGAGGGCAAGATACTTTACCCTTGACTTCTTGATTTCTTTAGATAATTACAAATTATTCTCAGTAGAAAAATTAGACTAATTTTCCTCACAAGTCTATGAGATTTTTCATGTCCCCATCCTAGCATAAGTGGCCCTGTGGCATTTCAAATCTCCAGTCACTGGAACAATTGGTTGATTTTGGCAGTCTCTATTATTAAGGTGTTAGCTCCAACCTATCAAATGAACTAAAACCGAGTGTTTGAATATTTGGTCTATGGATAAGCCTTTTGGGGGCATTCAAACAAATGAGGTGAACTTGAGTGTTCTGATCCCTTCAGATGATGTTCAGGGGAAAGGTTACACAACAGACCTTCCTTTAAACAATACACTGCCTTTGCATTTTGCTAAACTTTGTTACTTGGAATTAAAAGCTTATTAGAAACAAGTCTTCCCTGAAAACTGACATATTCAATTACAGTCATCTGTTCTAGAGAACAGACTGCGTCTAGACAGAAGAATACCACTGTGGCTTAGAAGGAACACGATGCGTCACAGGGGCTGATTCCAGAGTTGGGTGACTGCTTTTACGATCTGCGTCGGGAACACTGACTGATAAACCGTTTCTCAGCTTCCCAAATGTGTGTAGGTACGAACGACCTGAATGGCTACAGCTGAGAACAACAAAATAAGATTAAGTGACAGAGGTGTGGTGGTGATGGGAGAAGAACACATAAGCCAAAGAGAAATATGAAACAGCAGCATTAAATATGCAAAATAGAAGCAAGCAATTAATATAAATTAATTATAGATTAATATAAATTAAAGCCAAGATCCCACACTTTGTGAGAGAAAGCATTCTAGTCTTTGTTCCATGTTCCAGGGTCCGAACAACTGTGTTTGCGGCGGGGGGTGTGGAGTTATTTATTCACACGTATGTAGAGTAAGACCAAGTAGTTGGCTGGGTATAAGAAATTAAGCATCTGTCCTGGGAAGCTTCTTTGCCAACAGAACCATGCTGAGCGCATCCCATACGACAAGGAACGGGCTAGGGGAGCTGGCAGTTACTGACAGAAACTTGGAAGAAAGCAGTCTTCCTGTTTCGAAATGTTTAGCTTTAAACGTATGTCTAGCACTTCAGGGACTTACAATGCAGTAGACACATTTGATCTTCTGAAGAATCTCAGTTTAAATCAGTTTCCCTGTAGATGAGTTTACACATGCTACAAATCACGTGTGCCTTGCAAAGCCATCGCCAATATGTGAGAAAAGGATTCCGCTCCCCCACCACCAGCCCATGAAATTGGTCATCGTTTTGAGAGACTGAAAATGCAATCATTGTCAATTTTCTGGTTTCCATGGCTTAGAAATCTGAGAAGGCAGGGGTTCATTTCTTACTAAATTTGCCCCCTAGGTTGGAGAAGGAAGACACAAATGAAAGGAGAGGACATGACGTATGGTGGTTGCTAAGAAACATGCAGCTGAACACAGGCTGCCACTTAATAATGGCCCGAGGGGGTGTGAGCCTGATAACATCAGCCATGATAGCTGTGCCTCCCAGCCCAGCAGGGGCCTCTGCTGTGGCAAAAATGAAAAGGAAGGCCGTCTTGTTAGGGAAACTGTAAGAAGATCTGGAAAGGGAAATGAAAGCCTGAGGCCCTCCTCATACTGAGATGGTGCTGGGCCACTCTGTGGGAAAAGCGAGGCTTTGTGTTACTTTCCACTAGTAATGAAGGTGGGTGGGACTAGGATGGATTCATACTCTGCTACATGCCCACCTGGTAGCCCAGAGCTCTTTGAAATACCTGGGTCCTGGGAGTTCATTTATGAGGACTCAACGAGACTGGCTCAGTCCATCCAGAGGGGAAAGGGACATTAGCCCTGAGCCAGCTAGCTAACTAGCTCTACATAGCCACAAAACAGACGTATTATGGGACTGTCACAGCCCGCAAATCCAGTGTAGCCTCTAGGGTCTGGCTAACCTGGGTTCTGATCCTTCCTCCTGGTGACCTTGGGCAAGCGACCGAAGTTCCTTAAGCCTCAGCGTCCTCAGTGTGTTTGAAGAGCAGCGTAATAATATGACCTGCATGCACGCTTGCTCTCAGCCCAGCACCATTTCCCCCTGTTCTTCTACTTACAGATGCCCTCTTTTATTTTGGGGAAATCCCCAGCCCACATGGGCTCTAGTTGGGGTTATCAATAAGAATACCAATAGCCCCTGAACCCACCCGCACCTCAGCTACAGTAATTGGCCCAAGGATGGATTTGGGCAATGACTCAAACCAGGCTGGCCAGAATCCTGCCATTGGAATTTTAAAAAGATCAGGGTGCGGGTTCGCATATGTCCAAGGCAAGACTCTTCCTTTCCAGTGGGGAAGCTGGCAGGGCTGCTGACAATCACAGTTTCCATCACATGGATGTAGCTTGTCTACTGAGGAAGAGAATGACCTTGACAAGCAAAGACATGGAGAGATGGAAGAAAGACGTTTCCCAGATCATTAGAACACCTGGCTCTAGTTCCTGAATTCCCTGAGACCACCCTGGTTCTGATTTCAAAAGATCTAGGGGCAATTAGATGAGAAAATGCATGTAAAGCCTTTAGTTCCTGACACAGAGTATTTAATAAGTGTTTATATTATTTACTCTGGAGTTAGGGAGCATTATTTCTCCTCTCATGCTTGGGTGAAGAAGTTCGTTGGAACAGCTGCTTCCTCCCATTTGTTAACTGAACCCTGCAGACAGAGGCCTGTCCAGGACGGAGGAAAGGGGATACAATATGACCGCAGGGTGATCTTGTGCTGTCGAGTGGCACTGCTGACAGAGATCACCCCCAGTGTGCCATCTGAGTCGCTGAAGCAAGTTGCTGCAACTGCCCGGATGTTCTAGTCACCATATGGACTTATTCTTAGTGGCAAAGACTTTCTGGTTTTCACTAAGTTGAATGCAAACAGCAAAATAAAAAGGGCTGGACAAAAACATTGCAAAGACTAGGTCCTGGCCCTGATTCCATCACTTGCTAAGTGTCACTTTGGGAAGGGGTGGAAACCGAGTTTAGCCTGTGTGTTTACACTATTCGAATAGATCCCATCTTTTGTCAAGTATAAACTCTAAAGAGCTTGAGAACGTATGGAAGAATTGTTAATATTTTCCTAGTGGGCAAAAGAAGAATTGGTGGTGTGAGTAAGGCCATTTCTACATTCATGAAGAAGAGAGTTGAAGCCAAGATTGAGTCCACCAATTGATATACTGAGCATTTTTCTGTGTGTTTACACGGAGGTTAGAGAAATCAAACACAACCATTGTTCTTAAGGTATTCAAAGCCTGTCACTGAAACAGATCCAGAGACAAGGATTCAGAGGCCAATGAAGTCCCAGAGGAAGAGGCAATGATTTATATCTGCGAGGAGGCCAGGAAAGGAGACACAAAAGAGATACTATTTGATCTGAGCTTTGACGTTCACCAGGCAGAGAAGAGCCGGGAGGTGTTTCCTGAGTGAGCGGATGGAACTGTACTCCTGTAGTCAGGCTGGTGGGAGCACGCAGGGCATGCTTGGGAACAACCTAACAGGCAATGAGGACTGTGGTTACAACACACACATAACTGGTGTAGCAGCATTCACCTGTTTTTCTGAAATGATCTAGGCATAGTTGAGGGCCATTGTCTCCCTCAAGATGTCATCATGATTAACTTGACACCCCACAGCCATGCCCACTACCCACTTTTAGGCTTGTGGAAAGCCAAAGCCAAGATTTCTGGGAACTTTCAGTGGGCTACCATTTCCAAGGCTGTTCAGCTTCCTGGCCCCTGCACACTTGACAATTGCTCTTTGAGTCATGCATGAAATTCTGCCCCTTCAGTTTCCATCCCCAAAAAATCATTCAGACACCTAGACTTACATTCCTGAGTATAGGAATCATTTATGGAGGTTTGGTTGGTCAAATTGCACAACCTTCTACCATCTTCCTAGCCACACACTTTCTCCTCCATTAGAGAGTTCTTTGGGAATCCAAATTATTATTCTTGTATGAGGCAGAGGAATTATCTTCCCTCCATTTAGGGGCACAAATCCTGTTCCTCCAATTGTCTTACACCCAGTGGTTTAGAAATGGATATTTGTTGCTTGAAAAGCCTTTTTGGATTTCACTGCCCACCCTAGGTGACTTATTAAAAATTCTTCTTTAAGAAGAATTCTGATACCAACTACAAAAGTAAGAATATTTTTTCCATCACTCTACAGACAAGTTGTAAATTACTGAATGCACATCACATGAGTTGCTATGGAGGGGTGAGACGTGATGTAGAGAGGGCAGAAAGGGCTTGGGGAGAGAGCATTGATGGCACCATCACTGCCACGGCCATCCAGCAAAGCAAATGGAGGGGAGCTATTGAAGGCTTTGGAGCTTGGGAGCTAAACACTGAGTCTGGATAGCAGTGAGGTCAGCCCGGGGACAGGGCGAAGATGGACGTGACAGGGGAGAGATTAGAGGAAGGAAGAGCATTCTGATCTGAGGCCATCAGAATAGTTGAGGACAGAGTTGATGAGGACTGACACGACAGAGAGTTAATGCAGTGGCAGCTGGGATATGAGTTCTTTAGAAATCTGAGTCAGAGGACTCAAAAACATTCAGAGCCCATTTCAAAACACAAATATCTGTGAATTTCAAGGGAGAGCAACTCTGCAAACATCGCAGCCTCATGACTTCATTTAACAGATGTATAAAATTTCCTAATTAGGGCAAGGAATGTGGGTAATAAGAAAATAAAATGATTGTTGGTGGGTTTTGAAATATATTTTGAACATTATTTCACATGCTTTAATTTCTTCAGATGCCTATCTGGCTTGAGTATTTGAGACAGCCACTAGAATTTTCTTTGTTTTGTGAGCTCAATGCATCTTTGTTTTATCCCATTAATTTACTGCCGAAGGTGTACCTTACCATTTACCTAATAAATGATTATGAGTGTCTGTGTTTTAAAAAACCTTTTCTAGGCTTAAACTCATTTCTTTATGGGCATCTTTCTATCTCAACTTCCTTGTTGTGGGTGTTTGGAAGCCACCCATTAAGTGTTTCCATTGAACCCCACATTTGTGAGAGTTATTTTATGAGAAGATATGTTTATGCATTTCAGATCTGCATACACCTTCTAAAACTTCCTCACATAATATCTAGGCCACTTCAAAACTAAAAGCTGCAGACATTAGGCCTCATCTTGCAGGGGAAAGAAGACGAACATTTTTTTTTTAAATGTGTCACTTCTTTAGGTTCCTGGGATCCATTCAGTGAGCTGGAGATGGCAAAGGCTCATGAGATTCTAGTGGCCCAAATCTTTAGGAACTTACATAGTTTTGCTGTCCCCGGGACTAATAAATTTCCATTGACAACTGGCTCCAGCTTCTCCCACCTGGCTGCCTCTCCCCTGCTTGCTGTCCACAGGGCCTCCCTTCAAGCAGTCCAATTGTTCTTTGGCCCCCACCCATCTAATAGGCTGTCACAAGGCTAAGACACAGAGCCTGCAGCAGCAGAGGCCCAGGGCTTCTCTGCCCCAGGCCCAGCTCAGTTTATACCAAACCCTCCGAACCCTGTGGGACAGAAAACAGTTAAATGTGAAAGCTCACCTTTGATTTATTAGGTGAACTTTGTGAAGTCTGAAATTAAACAACATGCAAGTTGAGATCATGCAAGTCGATATTGCAGCATTAAAGCTTTATTTACTATCCTGAACAATGCAGAAGGGGGTCTGAGTTATAGAATAATGCGTATTTATAGGTTATTGATGCATTTACATTGAGACAACTCTTCTCTTAATTTATATGAACTGACTATAACATTGGGTAGTTATTACCTAAGTAATTTACTGTTATGAATTAACCCATCCCTGAAAGCTAGTGGGAACTGTAATCATTATAATAAATGAACAAATGGAAAACAAAGTAGGGTTCAGGGAGATGTAAAGCCAGTGTCAGGGTTATCAATACACACGGTGGTGGTCGTGTAGCATAATGTGATATTCCCCCAAAAGAGAATGGACCCATCCTCAGTGTGCAGTAGATGGTGGGCATTAAGCTAAGCAGGGGTCTGGCCCCTGGTACTTTTGGCCTCATTAATTTAATGTGCCAGAGCCACCTGTGACGGGGTATGGGCAGCACACTCAGGCACCATCATAAGACAAGATAGTCTTTGCTGCTGCTAGTGTAAGGCTCCCTTCTTCTACTGCTTTTCTGCAGTCAGCTCTGGGGTCATGCATATTTTTCATTTCTGCAGAACAGATTAGTTCTGGAAGGTTCTAAGGCTATCCTTGTGCACAGCTGCACTGTGTAATATGGAGCATTTTGTATATCTTTACTGCCAGAAATGCCTCTGCCAATAGTCCATGGCCCCGTCCTCTTTCAACTTTCTCTAAAATGCCCATCACAGAGTCCCTTCCTCCACGTTCGACTAGACATGAAAGAGCTTTGTCTCCACAGGAGACATCATTGCAGACATCATGTGGAAGAGGAAGGCACAGACTTGGAGCAGAGATGTCATTACTAGAAACGAATGAGCCTGGGAGTAGACCAGGCCCTCATCACTCACAGTGCAGCCCGTGGATCAGCAGAGCTGGAGCCTCTGGGGAGCTTGGTAGAAATGCAGACTCTCAGGCCCACCTCAGACCTGCTGAGTCAGGGCCTGCATTTTAGCGGGATGGTTTGTGAACACATGCCAGTCTGCACTGACCTTGAAGAGAGAAGAGCAGTGTTGTTAAGAACAAGGATGGCAAAGCCAAGATGACTAAAGACATGGCTCTTTTGCCAAGGACTCTTGTGGAGCACATTCTATTCACTGGTTGCCAAAGCAGATTGGGTGCCTGAGTCACTATTGACAAATACACGTTTCCCGATCACATCCCAGAGGGGCAGATCCCACTGATCTGAGGGACCAAGGATCACCAATGAGAGGAAACAGCTCTATGATTCTCTGGGAGTTGGCCGTCATTTGGATCTCCTAAGTTCACTCTGTGTCCCAACTTGCTACTTCCTACTGCTGGTTCCATGCTGCTATCAACACTTCCTGGCCATCAGTGTGAGGATCTGGTTGCCGAGTACTCAAGTAACATTCTCAAACCCATGGGCACCTTCAGACCTACTGACCATGAAGACCTGAAATTATAGACCTACATTTGCTGTTTGCCTGAGCCGAGTTATCCAAAACAGCTGATGCAATGCAAGTGTTCTTAGAAGCATATTTGTGAGCACACATTTGCTGAGGGGAAATGCCAATGACTCAGAGCGTGGGGTGGGCACAGGCAGGGCTGTGTCCTCAGCAGCACAGTCATGCCTGATTGTGCTGGTGTCACTTCATCAGAGAGCTATAAAATGTCAGTGCAGGGCACATGAGTCCTCTCAGATAATTCTCACTTAAAACATGGGTCTTTGTTGCCTCAACTAAAAGGGGAATTTCAGCACCCACGGTGATCGACTGTCAGCATCTGTCCTCTCTGTCCTCTCCGGAGGCTTCAGAAGAAACACCCAGCTCTCCACAGAGGCCACTGCTCTCCTTGAGTCACACTTGGCTTCTATCACCAAGGACTGTACTTTCCATAGCAGCAGTTTGCAAATAGTCTTCTTTGCCCCCAAAATGCCAGTGTAAGGAGTACAGCACAGGGACTGAGAGTGTGAGCTCTCCAGCCAGTCTGCCTACTTCAAATCCTAGCTTCTTACAAACTGAGACGTTGGGCCAGTCCCTGTGCCTCGGGCTGGCACCTAGAAAACAGGATAACCACAATACCTATGTCACAGAGCTGATGAGAGGTTAAATGAGAAAATGCAGGGCAAGCTATTTGGCAGATTGCATTGTTAATCTGCTTCCCCAATAGTCCCTCCATCTAGAAACCTGCAAGAGCAGATGGAGGCCAACTGCTCAGACCCTTTCCTCCCTGGCCTCCTGGGCCCTCACATTTCTCCACCCTCTGGAGGGAAACTGGCACCCATTTGGGGACTCTGTTCCGTAGCACAGCCCTTTAGATGAGGACATATTTTTCTGCCTTCCTCTTGCTAACCTCACCCTTCAGAGCCTAGAGTTCAATGAATCTTCTCCATTTTCATTTCAAAAGAAAATCCTGCAAGGAGTTCACTCTAACATGCCCATTCAAAATGCATCGGAACTTCCAGAGGCCCACCCCTACCTGTCTCCCAAGTCCCCTTCCAACTGGCAGTCTCTGACCTGAGCTAGCTGGGATGGGCCCCCCTCCTGTATAAATCCTGCCCTTTTCTGCAAATGCCTGCCCAGTCTGGCCTGTTGCCCCTGTTTGCTCAAATGGCTTTTGCGGTATTCAGGGGAAATGGGAATAAGACATGTGGTGGCAAGGGGAAGGGTGGAAACAGAAATCTTAAAAGACAGAACAAAATGAGCGCTGAGCCCCCAGCTTCCATGTGTGACATCCATGGGGGTCACGGGATTGCAGAACGGTGGCAGTGGTCGGCTAACTGGGAGGGCGCCCGGTATGCTCTGTGCTGGTTTGGCTGAAAAGACTGTCTTCCCTAGTAAGCAAATTATTGATTATAAACTGTTACGATTCCTTTGGAGCCATTGTGGCCAACTGTATTATTCCATCTGCCTTAAATGTCTGTTGTGTTCCCATGCCAAAACCATTATGAAATTTCCACTGGAAAAAAAATGAGTAGCAAATTTGGGTCTCAGTGCTCATATATAATTTCAGATTTCATTAATGGTTATTAAATATATGCCCTGAGGAAGGATAAAATTCCTTGTATGAATGGAAAGAGAATTGAATTTATAAATAAGGTGACTGTGTTTTCAAGGACTATTCATTAGACATATTCAGGACACACTTTTTATTTTAACTTTTAAATGAAAGGTGTTTAGAATCTCACCAGATAAAAATGCAATGTTGGGAAATATATAGCTCTGCTCAAAAAATTCTAAAAACCCCTAAGTCTGAAACATTTTTATTTACCTGGAATTTGAAAATGAATTTTGGGGAAGAATTTTTAAGAGTTGTAAAAATATTTTTGTACTGTGGCCAACAGATGTTCCCATTTAGAAAATATGATGTATCTATTGGTAGGTGGAAAATTGGATGCTAAAAAGAATGTTGAAAACTTTTTTCTTAATCTCCTTTTAAGAACCACAAGTACAAAAGACTAAAAGAGGCTCTTTAAGTAATTTTGACTAAGCTAACGTTTGAAGTTAAAACTAACCTTTGAAGTTTTAGACTACTAAGCCACATAACCTGGACAATATATTCTTAGTAGTTGCCAAAAGTCCAAGTAAGAAATTCAGATCCTTTTCAGACATGTTGCAAATCTCCCAAAAAGCTGTACAAATGGTACAGTTTTAGTTTATGTGAATAAGTAGATGGAGAATGTTTGAAAGAGACACTTAAATTGTCAAAAGTTTAGAACAGCCAAGCAGTTTAAAAAAAAATATTATGAGGGCAAGTGAATTATTTGCCCGAGTGCTAAATTCCTAAGGAGAAACATTGTTGAACTCAAGACATTTTTGAATCAAGTGAGTTTCCTGATATTTATTTACACTGAATTGTCTTATTAGAAGGGACATGACAATTTTGCTGTCATCTGCCGGTCTGCAGTTGCTCTCTGAGCCACCATTGAGATAAATCGTACAGAATGTCCTCAGGAGTTCTGAGTTCAAATTTCAGCTTTTCTCACTAAAAAAATGATCGTGGTGATATATTTTAGGCAAAGAAAAAAAAAGCTTTTAAAAATAATCTTACCACAAACTGTTGAAGTAATGGAGACAATTTTTCTATTTGAATTTTATCTCCTAAGACCCCTGAAATGGAATTTTATCTTTTAAAACAAATAATTCCCAAACAGAGAGGGCCTGAGAGGAATAAACCTCCCTCTGGCTCTGTCTTGTGTTCATTTCCCAAGTGGGGTGCGCTGTGCGGTGGAGCAGATTTGATTAGCCTGACCCATGGGACTGGAATCTCCACCATCAGCCTCAGATCTAGGGATCGTTCCCCTTGGAAAGTTCACATTGTTGCAAATGAAAAGTCTCATTAATCAAAAATGGTAATTATTCAGTTGCAGAACACATCAAACACAATTCTTCTCTTTATTATTTTCTAAGTATCCAAATTCAAAGAAGTTTGTCCCAAACATGAAAATGTTGAGTTTTACATTATCCTAAACAATTTTTTTCTTGTTTGATCCAAAGATACCTCATTTTTTTACCAGTCTGTTTCTCATGCCAAAAGCACAATGCCAGAGAACTTGTAGGAAAAGTTTGAAAAAGCCATCCTGAAGTGATATTTATATAAGGGAATAAGCATGAAAATGCTAGTGTAAATCCTACTCAGCTGGTTATAAGGTGGACTGCGGTTGAAATTTGTAGATTGATGATTTAAACAGAGATGCTTGGGAGAAAATAAGCAAAAAGCAATGTGAATCCAAATGTGTACTCCATTAGACTACAGAGCAGTAAAAGGGATTCATAGAGAAAATTGTAGAAAACAAAAATCTACTTCCCTCCCTGAAACAGTAATGAAAAAAGATGAAAACATGAAGAACATTGACTCATTTCCATTGTCCAATGTCCAGATTTTTTTTTTCAAGAGTTGCTGATGAGAGACAGTAACTAACCTGGCAACGAGCATGGAAAAAATGAATTTTAAAAACCAACAAACTAAATGTCAAATGATGCTTTCATGGAGGAAAGGGAGTTAGTTACCTGTCATTTCGCACAGAGCATGAGAAAAAGAACAGATTTATCCATTTATAGAAAAGACATTTGGTATAAGGCAGGCTATACTGGAGTCTGGCTAACCAGAGTCCCACCAACCCCCAAGCCAGGAGTCCTTACTGACAGCATAAAAGCTCAGGTGGCAGCTGTGGAATTTCAGATGAACTAATAAATACGGAGCGAGTAAGCCGAGTTCAGTGGGAAAGAATGTCAGGAATTTACCGTGGACGCCTAGGAGCCTGTTGTGAGCGCATCGCGTTATGGTTTTCAGAGAAATGGAGTTCCAGAAATTTCAGAATGACAGAGGTGGCTCACTGAAGTAAAGAAATTTAAGGACAAAATTGGTGTGGGGCAGCTGGTGAAGGGAGACATGGCTTGTTTTTACTCTGTGTTGGTAACTGCTTTCCCTTGCCTGCACACCCCCACACCCAAAACTTACTACAAGGAAGCAGAAAAAGGTGTAGAAAATATCTAATGAATAGAATTCTGCTCTAGGATGTGAATCTGTTCCTCGTTTTCTTACTGACATGACACCACCTTAAGAAATGAACATGGTATCACGGAGTTATCCTTGTTTCTGTATGTGTGCGCACATGCACACACTCTCACATGGAGAAGCAAAATCAAAAGCATATAGCAAACAGCCATTTGTAACACAGAAGATTTCTTTAGTCCATGTAAATTAGGCTCCTTTGGAAAGAAAAAAATTCCATACTATTTATTTATGCAAGTGTTTTCAAACTAGTTTCTTAGATTATTTGATGATAAGTGTAATGTAATCATTTGTAAGAGAGAAGTGAAATTAACAATCAGGACTGCGTGTTTGAAGCAAAGTAGAGAAATTTCAGGAGGAGCTTTTAATTCTGGGAAGTACATTTTGAGAAGAGTATTACAATTGATTGTATCTAATTAAAATGCTAAATCAGAGAGTGAACAAAGAAATAAAAGTGAAAACATGTAGCGTCTGCCACTAGCTTTTGTGAGGGCCTTTGGGAGTCCCAGGTCCAACTCCCTCCCTTCACAGACTGCGAGCCTGAGATCCTGGACATTCCTACCATGTGAAATCACTCGCACAAACTGGGGTCAAGGCTATGTGGCTAGCCATTTATGCATATATCAGAAGGAGGGGATACACACACACACTCAAGCACACAGAGAAAGAAAGAATGTATAAACAACCCAGTGTGCGTGCGGTTGTGGCAATGTATGGTACTCCAGGAAGAAAACTCACATTTTGCATAGAAGTGGAATTCATCAAGTGCAAAGGCAAGTCTTCCTGCTGTGGACTGAAAGCTGGGTGGCAGATATGGACTTCCAGAGGAAGTGAAAATGACGAGTGGACTGACTTCCTTGTAAATCATACCAGTAACTTCCCAGGGCACTGGGCCTGAATAGCATTTGTCAGTTTATCTCTATGTTGTCCTCAGAAACAGGAGGTCTCTCACTCTGTTTCAAAACCACTTCCAGCCTGATGTCCCCTGACTGAAAATACCCTCTCTGCCACGCATACCCAGAGCAGTCTCAGAACATTGTCATTGCCTCCTGAATGCCCCCAGCCATTCTATCCTAGTGGCCCTCAGATCTGAGCTTGCACAGGCGTCACCTGAAGGGCTTGTGAAGACAGATGGCAGGGTTCTACCTCCAGAGCTCCTGACTCAGAAAGTCTGGGTGGGGCCCGAAAACTTGCATTTCCAACAAGTGTCCTGGCGATGCGGAAGCTGCGAGCCACAGGTCACGCTCAGCTATAGCATGCCGCCACAGCACAGTTCAGGTTGGCTGGAATTGGACTACTGACTTGGTGGCTGAAAAGGACTCTCTTACGGGCCTACATGAACTACAGTGTGCAAGCAGACCGCTTGCAGAAGAAAGCAGTGAAAAAGCCTGAGGTTCTAGCATCGCCATCAGGAAGAGAGTGACAAGCATCCATTAGAAGAATTTTCCCAAAAGGGGTTTATATGATCGGTTTAAAAGAGGGTATGCAAGATCAATGGGATGGAACTTTAAAAAAAGTTGTTTTGGTAATAATAGCTAAGTGAGTAATTATTGTAGTAGTTGAGGTTTAGGCATGTAGTTCCAAGAAGGGTGGGGAATTTTTTAAAGTCATTTTTGGGTTAAATTAAGTATTTCTGAAATTACCTTTTTAGAAAAGAACATTTTAATTATTGAAACTTTATATCTGAACTCTTCTCTTTTAAGGAAAAGTATTACATAGTTCAAGCTGAATATTCTTATTATTGGATTTTACTTTTCAGAAGAAAAGGAAATTATCAAAATGAGAAAATAATGTTCTGCTCAAGACTGTTATGCAGAACAATGTAGTTATTTATAATGCAGGTTTTCTATTTTGACTAACTTCATATGCATAAGAAAGAAAAAATAACTTAAAAACAGATTTCAGAGCAAGTCTACATTTTACTTATTAAGCCTGGTGATTTAAAGCCATATAAATGTACACCAACTGCTCTCATAATTCACTTTATATTTTACATTAAAGACCAGTTTATCTATCAAGACAAGATAGAAAACACCTTTGTTCTAATTGGCTTATTTATTCTCTGTAGGCCACCAACAAAGAGTTTTTTCAGGTCTCCAAATGACTCTATGTCTTCCTGAAAACCATCTCAAAGAGGACATTTTACTATGTCATTCTCCTCCAAATGTAGTTAAACTAAATTTAGCATTTTGTGTCTCAAGCTTTAAGAAAAGCTGCAAAAATTTAAAGAATGCAAGTCATAAATTACACCTCTAAAACAAGTGATGAAGTGAACTATTTAAATTCCGTACACAGTTCATTTTGTGCCGGCAGGCAAATGTTGACAGATGTTCCCCACAGGTTACCTTTCCCATTTTGCATCTTTTATCCTGTAAACGACTCCTTTCTCTCTCAGGAGCTCCCAGAGAGAAAATACTCCATTTTCAAGGGATGCTGACAACATATATGCACGTTATTTTAATCATGCACTGCCAGAGGTGGCTGAAATCATTCAGTCTCTCTAGTAAATGTACCTTGGAGATGGGTGACAAGGCGCTCCCCTAGAATGAGCCTCTGAACAATTCCCTCCAGGAGCTGCTGCTCCCTTCCCACCACAGTTGACTACTGGGAGAAGATGGAGGGGGGCAGGGCGGGGTCAGCTCGCCTGTGGTGCCTCTAGGCTGTGGGGCAAGCGGCCCTAATGATTTTCAGAACTTTCTCCTGCAGTGTGAGGTGGGTTGGAAACCCACACACACCACATCTCATTTCCCAGGAGATGTGAGATGAGGAAGGCTTCTGCTGATCTCGGCCCACCGGCAAGACAGCGTGAGTCACTTTCTCCCCTCGGGCGGAGCTCCCCTGTGCAGCCTCCTTGTCCGGAGACAGCCCAGACCTCACTTTCCGCTGCCTCACTTTCCCTCTGCCCAGGATTTCCCTAGTCACCTTTGCCATTGCCATCATTTTGTTACTGACTCCATACACCATTCTCTGCCCCCATTTCATCTGTACAGGTTTCCTCTTTCAACTCTCCTCAGGGCCAAGTCAGCACTCAGTTCTCTAGCCGAAGAAATGTCTGTGTGGTCGGTGAAGTGCATCTCGAAGGCAGAGAGACCAATGATCTCAGCAAGTGAACTCAGCGGCAAGAGCAGGCCCTCTGGGGCCCGAGACTCGTCAGCTGACCCTCGGGAAGCGCCGTCCCCTCCACATGTGCACACTCCAGGGCTGCCTGGGTCGCACAGGCCCGCCCCGTGGGCACACGCAGCCTTTGGGGGTGCGCTCCTCCTCGCAGTCCGGGAAGCACTTTTCTAAACCAATCTGTTTTCCCAGTGGAGCACTTTGCATCAAGTCAACCACCAAAGAGCCCTCTAACGGATCTGTGCTCAGTGCATGACAGCGACAGGAGTCCTGGATGGTCAAGGGCAGGTGGAGACTTTCATGGGGGCGGGACTGTGTGCGCAGATAAGCCCACACTGTCGTTTATAGATCTACCATTTCACCCTTTCTACATGGGTTACTGCAAAGACCGCTTACCCTTCTCGTTTCCTTCTCCCGCAGGGACATCTTGTTAAGTCCCCTCTCCCTAAAGGTATGAGAAGAATGGAAGATCATTTACATTCTTCATTTCAAAACTGTAAAATGACTGTTTTCTTGCGTGTGCCTCAGATAGAAAAGGGAAAAAAAATATGTCCAGTTCCTGTTTATACTGTCCCTCTAAACATCTCATAAATTATATGTGCTTTTGTGGCTGTATTATTTGGGGCCAGGTGTTAATATGAAGTTGTCTTTGCCTATCCAAAAACATAAAACAAAAGAGAAAGCTCTACTCATCTTGAAAAAACTGCGTTGCTTTAAGCTTCTGTTAATCATTGGGAAAAGTCCATAATTTTTTGCCTGTTTTTCCAGCAGGATGAGAATCTACAGAATATTCACACCAGTCAATACCTCCTGCCTTGAAACAAATTGTCTAAGCTTTACTATCACTTGCATTTTCTATTAATGACTAAGTACCTAAGAACAGCAGGGAGTTTCCTATCACACAGCCAGGATCAACCATTCTCTCTTACTCAGAACAACTGACAGCAAGGAAATGATTCCTTTTACCACAATGTAGATGAGTACTTCCAAGTAAATTGTTTTGAGTTTAATTATGTGGAACCTGTGTTCCGAACAGCTCCTTCATTTCTCTCCCTCTCCTCTCTCTCACACACACTTGGGCACTTTTTTCTTGTTTTTATTGAAATATAGTTGATCTATGATATTACATTGTCTTCAGGCCTACAGCACCTATGCACTTTTGAACTGTCTATAGGTGACAAAGATACTGCTTTTCTTCACTGGTAAAAACTTACTCCTTTCATTGATGGTAACATACTCAACCAGGCACCAACAGGGGTTTGTTCTCTAACCAAGTACACTGAAGTGTTGGCTACTCTCAGGACACTTTAGTAGAAAACAGGACTCAGGTGGTTGAAAAGGGTCCAAGGAACTCTGTGAGGTTGTGCATCCAGGATCCTCCATGTGGACCTCAGGTGTTGCTCTTGTGGAGTCCTGGTGGACAGTAATAGCTGGCTGCCTCTTTGGTTACAGGGTAATTACAATGGAAAATAAGCATAATTCTGGACCTGGCTTTCAGATGATCCAAATTTACAACACTTGGAATAAAGTCCTTTTAACTTAATCAATCTGTGAGTGGAAGACTGGCCCTAATCCCCCCATCTCCCCATACCCCAGCTCTCTGCAACTGTGGGATGTACTTCTCTGCCTCTTGACTTGGCCATACAACATGTTTTGGCCCATGGAAGAGGCGGAAGTGAGAGTGCGCCAGTCCTAAGCCCAGGATTCAAGAGGCCTTGTGTGTTTCTCTGTTGCAACCCAGCTGTTTCCATGAGGATGATTTCCTGGGCTTGCTTGTTGCTGACCAGAGATGGGTGAGAGGTGCTTGCAGCAGAGCCCTCCCCAAGCCAAGACCAGATAAACTAACACTGACCTGATCAGCAGACTAGGGAGACATAATGAATCATAGTGGTTCTAAGCCACTACTTGTGGGAGTGGTTTGTTATGTGGCATTAACTAACGATACACCCTTAAGTCACTATCAGGCAGGTTTAGTTTGCAGTGCTAATTGGTAGTGGTCCCTTGATTGGCTTATTTTTAATGTGTTATAATGACCTGATAATGTTGCTCAATATAATCTTAGGAGAATCCTAATACGAACAGATTGGCGTTTGAGGCAGATGGTTCTGTATTCATACAGAGGGGAAAGTTCCCTCATCTTCCAGAGCCTCAGTTTGTGCATCAGTAAAACAAGAATTAGCATCCTTACCTTGAAGAGAAGGAATTAACGGATAAAGTATGTAATTCACCTAGTATGTGGTAGCACAAAAATTTTTAGCTATTATTTTTATTCAGCACAATGTGCAAGAGAAAGTCTATTCATACGCGTCATGATTTTTTTCTTCTTCTTTTAACTTTTGTTCATTTTCTTCTGGTTTTACTCATGTAACACCTACCTTTTCCTGGCCTTAGGTCTTTTGAAAAATTCAAGAGTAAAGTCTGCCATTCTTGTTGCCCATTGCCCAAAAGGGATACTTTACCAAAAGTGGTAAGTCCCACTGAGCTATTTCTATTGCTCTGGACACAAGTTTCATGTGTAGGGAATTTTTTCAAAGTTCTTTTGAAAGAAAGAAAGAAAATCCAGCATAGCAGATCATTGAATGTCTTCCTTAAAAAGTGAATGTCCTTTTCTCTCCCCTGTCTTCCATAAACTCCCTCAAATAAGTATGGGGTGTAAGTGAGATGTTTTCTAATTAAACCCACGACCCACTGGGCATAAACCAATGACAAGAACAAAATGCATGCCTTCCTTTCGGCAGTCACTGCAGAAGTAATCATAGTTCGGAAGGGGCTGGAAACGGATTTTTGCCAGGAGTGAACCAGTTTTTCTGAAAAGGGCCAGAGGGTATGTATTTTCAGCTTTGTGGGCCATATGGTCTCTGTGGCAACTACTCAGTTCTGCCATTGAAGCATAAAAGCAACCACAGGCAATATGTAAACAAATAGGTATGGCTGTGTTCCAGTGAAACTTTTCATACAAAAATCAGTGGGCCACTAGTTTGCAGATAGCTACTATAAACAATAAACTCTAAGACAAAAGTCATGATGATATCAATGCAAAATGAGCCACACTGAAGTTCAAATATGGTCTTTAATGTAATAGCCACACTAGATGTAAATATCTCTTGGGCTTGTTTTTAAATATTAGAATTTTTTTAAGGTTCTGTGGAGGAAATTGCAAGGTTGGGTTTTATTCATTGTACCTATCTTTATGGTCCAAAGTTTCCCCACATTTGCAAGACAGAATGTTTTGGTATCAATCCTGTCGCAGGCTGATTTGATTCAATTTCTATCTAATTATTCTATTTAGGACACTCATTGTTATTTCAACATATATCAACATTAGTTTTATGTAGCACCAATGTAATAATATTTCCACTTATTTGCATGTTACTCAATACTGTTTTGATGGGGACCGAACTGGACAATACATTTTTTGTTTTCCAAACAGGAGTCAACAGGAATATCAAAGGAAATACATATTTTTCCCAAGGACTTCCATGTGGAATCTGTCTTGGCTTCAGAAAGCTCATCATTAAGGTGTACTCTAACACCGTTTTTATTTAGCCCCTTCTCATGTCAGTAGGATCTCACATAAACCCAGTAATCACTGGTTCACCCTGGTGAAGATAGGCTACCATCCTCAGCCCATAGGAAACATGTTAAAGGAAGACACGCACGTACATGGAGTGCGCACTAACCTAGCTGCCCTGACATGCTTAGGACGCATTCCTGTACAAGCAAGTTTGGTGTGCAGATGTTTGGGAATGGTTCGTGAAGACCTCCAGGATAACATCAAGCCTGCTGAAGAGGGAACTAGCTAAACGTGTATTTTTTCCAGGTTTCCATTGTTAAAAATATTTCATTGACCGAGACGGGTTTCAGCAATATCCCAATGTGACATTTATCTTACTGGGTAATTTAATCTGTCCTTAACTGCAAAGCTAGACTGAGCAGTATAGTCTTCTTGTGAGGCAAGATGTAGGTTCCTCTCGTCTTTCAAGAAGAAATGATTTATTATGTAGCATATGATAGATCAAGCCATAGGATTCCCTTTCATCTCAGAGTCTGTCTGCATTCCCAGTTTTTTGAGACTCTGTATTTTGTTTCACTGCCCAGATTTTGATTATTTTTGGTTTGTGGGCTTTAAAAGAAGATCCTAGCTCATCACTGTTAATGTAGCAAAAGATAAGAGTCGGGAAATTCATGTGAAACTGGAGTCCTGGTTTGGACAATGAGTATGTGTAGAAACATCAGTGTTTTTAAAAGCTCACTTCCTGATACCATATGAAAATGAATGGATGTTTTCAATAGCAAAATTTGTATGACAATTGTTAATACAAAGCAAAAAGCTGAGAGAACCATTTTATCTAGGAAGCATACTGTATAACATGATGGGGGCTGAAAGTCCAAGACAAAAATCAAAAAACAAAAAATGGTGCCCAATGTCAAGAAGCAGAGCATCCTACCTTAGGGGCTGGCAGGGTGCACACACTCAGACCCCCATGGGGAGAAAGGCAGGGGGTGGACCTGAGGGCATCGATGGGTTTTCAGAAAGGGAGCAACACAATCATGACACCAGTGGTCCCATCATGGTGGTTGTGTCTGTTGGATGGCAGGTTGCTCCAAGCTAGTGGTTCTCAGTGTGTGTGTGTAGGGGGGTGATTTTGCTTACCAGAGGGCATCTGGTAACGCCTAATTTTTGGCTTTTATAATGGGGTGGGGGCACTTCTGGCATCTAGTGAATAGAGGATGTGTAGGAGGTTGCTACACTTACAGTACACAGGGCATCCCCCACCACAACAGACACATCTACCCCAAATGAGGTAGAGAGGCTGAGAAACTCCGTCTGTCCTGGGAGGGTGCTTCAGGGAGTGGGGGGGTCTGTGGTGAACTGCACAGCACTGGCTCTCTCTAGGGGCAGTGGCTCTGAGGTTCTAGCTTATGTGGGTGTCTGGGAACCTGCCAGGCAGGAACAGAATGAAGCAAAGGATTGAGACTTATTTAGGATATGATGGAATGACTTCAAATTATTTTTAGAGCCAGATGAGATGAATTAAAATCTCTTAAGTTTTTGCCAGAAAGACAACTCAAAGAAAGCCAACATCTTTCAACCCAAATCAGACTAAAGAATCAGGTAAAGAAATGGATTTAGAGTCACATGTTGCCATAGTGATTCTGAAAAAAAGGCTGTTCATTGTGGCCCAGGCACACCCTGGAGGACAGCAGCCCCCATGTCCCACATCCTGAGTCCGATCTCTGACCCATAAGCCACCAAGTTAGCATGCCAGTCAGCCCGTGAGAGAAACTCAGTTAAGTTAATAAATTAATTTCATAGGGTTAATTCTTTTATTTTAAATGTAGGAACACATTTAGTAATTCTAGTGACAACCTGGGTATGTGATTGAAAATATTTTTAATGCTTAGGAGCATTTTTGCGTATTAGAAAAGGGACATATACGCTTAGTAAATATTTGTCAAATGATTAAATGTATTAGCATTTTGAGTCCAATTTTAAATGTGAAACTGATTTTAGACTTGTGATTATAAACTGAAAAGAACAACAGAATTTAACTGTTTGGTAAATAATACTGGACTCTTCAGGTGAACTTTCAATTCTCTAAGTGTGGATGTTCTAAATATTTAATAAACTTCAATATTGAAAAGTTTAAATGGTAAAACTCCAAATATTTTAAAATGTTAATGGTAATGTTACAATACTTAAAGTTTAAATGGCAATGAACTCAAGTATAGACATATTTGTTGAATAAATGAATGCATGTATTAGATTTATTAAAGTTATTTAAGTTTTTAAAAAAGATTTTGCCTGTTAAGTTTGTAAGTTTGCCCAATTAGAGAGACACCTGAATGATTAAACAGAAAGCAATATATTAACTTTATAAATGTGGATTAAACTGTATAAAGAATTTCAGCTAATTGAGTTTAGAAATGAGAGCAATTGTTGGAGTTTAGATTGTTCAGCTTAAGTTGCTTCGACAGTAATCAAGAGCCTCTGTGAAACTATTTGTTCTTATTATACACAAAAATGTTACTAGAATTATACACAGAAAATTAAGATTTGCAAATTGAACTTAAAATGAACATTTCATTTTTGTAACTTTGATAAGCCTTCATAATGTAAATAGCCCTTTCTGCACCAAAAGAAAGAGTGGGCCAGAAGCAGAAGCAAATACCAGCCATGTAGACATTCAGATAATCATTAATAATAGCCAGACTTGTCTCTTAGCAAAAAAGAAATAATGTTTCATTGGGCAAAGAGGATGTGTCAGAAAGTGCATCACATTCCAGGTTCCTAAGCCACAGGATTTCTGAAGCCAACTCCTGTCTCCCTGCTTGTCTCCAAGAAACCAAAAAGGATTTTGTGTCACAGGGCAGATAAGACAATAGTGCTGACTGTAGGCCCTCCTGGGAGCTCAGTTACCATTAAATGGGATATAAGGCTTAGTTCTGGAAGGACCCTTATTGATCACCGGGCTCACATCCCCTGGGGGTGGAATGGTCAGGACTAGGTCTTGGGGGCAGGGCCAAATCTCTGTCCCGGGCACCAACTTTAGAGCACTTTCCCAGCAGGGTTACTCATGCATTCTCGCCCTTCTGTTCATTAGTTAGGGTTAGTTCTACAGTATTAGCCAATTTTTACATAGCAATGGCTGCAAACCTCAATGAATTCCTTTTCTGTGTGTGCAGATGAACAACGGGATGCCATGGAACAAACTCGATGCAGACAACACACTCCTTAGAACCGTGGTGCGTGGGGGTGTACGTGTGTGCGCGCCAGAGGGCAAAGGGAAGACTATCATCTACTTGTTCCTCTAATTTTCTATCATTTTCCAAAAGTTGAAAATGACACAAAAACTGTGCTTTATAATACCATGACATGTAGTTGTTAAAAGAGGCATACTATTTTATTTAACTTTTATTCCTGCTCTGCATTTAGAAAATGTATCCAAACGACGTATGACGACATTTTATAACAGCTAGAATTGGTATTTAGACAGACCTTATGACAGGCTAGTAAGCTGAAAATAAAAGCAAATCTCTCTTTATACTACTTTCTTTAAAAAAACAAAACCAAGCCAGAAGACTCTCAATTTAGCACGAAACCAAATAGCGCCATCTGCTGGCTGTTCTCTAGTAGATGTTATCTAACCGAGTCACCAAACAAAGGTAACAGAAAAGGGAGAGGCAGGCTCCCTCCTCACTCTGTTCTGTGCCCTTCCTCTGAAACAGGAAGATGACATGGCTTCCTTCTCAGCGAAAGCACCATTTCTACTGGGACCCTTTTTTTTTTTCCTTCTATCGAAGAGGCACACGAGAACCGAAAATACCTTGGACTCAGCTTGGCAATCAACAAATACATTTCTAAGCAAACAAAGATTATGTTTAACTCCCTCGTTTTCTTTTTCCACTCCTGTTCTTTTCAATAAAGAGATTAACTACTAGCTCGCCAACCGATCAAACGCAAATATATGGGGACTTTGACTCTTTCACTGAAGCTGCACAGGGCCTGGACACAAGGAGGCAATGATAATTGAGTTAGGCCTCTAGCATGAGGCATGCTGCTTGTTTCTGCTCACTGCCTTCATGTTTCAATTCTTTATGGCATCAGGAAACCCATTTTTGTGTAAACTCTTAGCTGAGATGATACAGCTGGGCTTTTGACTGTCTTGCCATTTCCATAGATGAGTTGGCATGAAAAATATTTATATTTTAATCAAATTACAAATACACATGAAACTGTCTTCTTTGGAGCTTCTTTTCCTGTGGAACGCAGTGAAATGAGGGAAAACACTGAACTGACTAATCTGATTCACCACTCCAAAGAGGCTCAGATGTCATCACTATGGCAACATGTCAGCCAGGGTCCACTCTCCATCTTTTTTATCTGATTGGAAACTGCGCAATGTCCTTGCTAATAAATTAACATGGCAAACGCAACTAAAAACAGTGAATTTGGGGCAATGAGGGAAGGTCTTAAGATGGATCCTATTCATCAAACAGTCTATCCTATCTTTAGTTTTCTTTCTCCAAATTTAATTAGCCTCTGAGGACCTGCTTTGCACAAAGGATTTGCTCTCTCGTCTCTCGTTCGCTCACTCTGTGCTCTCAGAGGGATCCCATGTGGCTGAGCCCTTTGTTCAGGGAAATGACAGTGATTATTTCTGCTATGGACCCCAAATTGGGCAAATCCCAGGTGATGTAATGCAGATAGTGAGTCTAGTGCATATGCCAGGGGGTTAGTTTTAACATATCAAGAAGGTTAGTTATTGGAAAATCTGAATGAGTTTCTGACTAAACTCTTCTAAGGCTGGTGTGCATGTAAGCAACCAATTAGTTTTAGAACTCAGGAGGAATGTCCCTTTCATCAAGATGTGTCTGATATTCGTGTTCCTTGTGAGAGAAAATTAATCTGCACAGCTAGTCTAAATCCTTCATTTTTTCATGGTTTACTATTTTTTAAATCTATTCTTAAAAATGTAGAAAACAGCTCAAAACTATCTTACTTAGGATACTTTTTACACCTTATAAGCTTAAATTAGAATCTCTCCTAGTTTTCACACAAGGGGGCCATTTTGCCAAAAGCTAATTTTCCAAGAATCCAAATAACTGAATTTACCTATTGTAGGTTTAATCACTTTAATAGTTTTAGGTGGGATATTGGATTTTGTGGATGATGTATATTTCCTGAAAATTAAGTAAACCAAATGTAGCAAAGAATTCTAAAAATGCTAAAAGTCTGGCAAGACAGAAGTAAATGTAAACTTCCCATATGGAAAAGTATTTTTAATAAAAAAATTGGCATTTTATGTGTACAGGGCTGTTTCAGTTACTTCTGATTTCAGTCTGGATGCTTTTAATGACACTCTTTGTTTTCTTTAATTTAAACCATTTATGTAAATTTTTAATGGACCAGCTGTTTTCCTACTATATCTAGCAATTCCAAAACATTTAAAATTTAAATTTAAATTAACTAGAAATTAAATTAAACTAAATCAAACTTTAAGCAAAAATAATTTAAATATAAATTAAATCACAGATCAGAAAAATCTGTATTTAAAATTAAGAATTAAGTTAAAATTTAATTCAAGTTAAGTCTTGAAATTTAAACCCAAAGCAAATATTTATAAATTGCCAAAACAGTTCCATCATATGATTTGATAATATATATTGACATATATATGTATATATATATATATATTTTTTAATAGTTGAGATTTATTGAAAGCTTTGACATGAGAGGTAAAATCATATAAGGAGTGGGAAGGGTGTGGTAGCCCAAAGGAACATATGAATTGTTGAATGAGTGGTAGCTCAACTTTGAAATTCATTAACTATAAATATGTAGGTAGACATAAAGGATTACAAAAATAAATTGGTTAAAACAACTGAAATTGCTAGAAGATGACTGCAAAACCAAAGTACCTTAAAAAGTATTTCAACTGGAAAACAATCAGTTCTGATATTTTGATCACTGATAATGAGATAATGCATCTCTGAATGTATTTGATATGCCTTATTTTTAAATTGATTGCACAGAAAATGTTCATGTAAGCCATTATCAGATACTAAGGAAGGATAGTTCTGTTAAAGGTGTTTAGATACTCGTTGGAATGCTCTACTGCCATTTTGTAATAAATCAGGGACTTTACATATTAGCTTTTAGTGAACGGAGAGCCATTGTGTTTATGTGCGTGTCTGTGTGTGTGTGTGTGTGTGTGTGTATGTGTGTGTTTAAATCTAGCTATCATACCTGTCCTCCTGTAATTACTGCGTTCATACCACTGCAGAGAACAGCAGCTCTAATGACTTGTCCATTTGAGACACTCTGATTCTAGTAACGCAACCTCAGAGTACATTGTTTGGTCTGTGTCATACTGTGCCTCATATTAGAGCTTTTAGTCAAATAATATTGCCGACTTTTTCGCCAGACCTAATGTAGATTCAAACCTCCCTAATTCTGCTGTTGTGCCCTTGACCTGTTTTGAACTAAAGTACTAGATTTTATTTTTCCTGGTTACATTTTATTTTGTCTTACACACTATGCTGTATTGTTTGTTATGTATTAGTTAAGCCTGCTTAGCTTTATTGGAAACCTCTTGTCAAATCAAGGATGTTGTTTCTATCTTCCCCATAGTCCTTTGCTACATTTTGGAACAAGGTAGACTGTGTAACAAATCCTCACTGAGGGGTGATATACACTTGCTGAACATACTTGTCCTGTCCCAGAGCAAAGACTTCCCAAGTTTCCATTTTTCCAACCCTTTAAAATTAATATTTTCATGCCTCCTGCTCTCACTTACTTGAAGTTGAATTATTGAAATGCAAGAAAATTGCACTTTCAAATGGTATTTTAATAAAAAATTAATTAATCAACAAATCATGCCAAGTTAATTAAAAGTTGAGATGAAAACAATATGATAAAATCATTAATCTTCCTAAAAGTATTTAACATGAAGTATATTTTCATTAACATGAATGTCACAAGTATCTTAGTTACAGTGATAGCTACATAATCAACTCTCAATTTTAGGCAGCTTTCTTAAATAGAAGAAAGTTAAATTTGCTTATATTTTATTGGGGATCTGGGTATATTTCAATGTTGCATATACCCAGCATTTGGAGAATTCACCATAACTCAAAACAAGATAATAATAGAGAATCAAACAATAAAGAGAAGAAAACCCCAACTTCAAAATCTCAACAATGAAGAGGAGAACACTTTTCTTATTCAATTCCTGAATAAGAGAAGAAATCCAAAGTTTTAAGTGACCTTCCCCATCCCAAACTCATATTTCTAAAGGATACCAAGAAATTACAGATTTACTGGTGAGTTTTTCTGAAGTCTCTTGAGTGCTTATGTTAGCAAAACCGTTTTGGAGATAATTATGGCCTCAAATTTGACAAACTTAACAAGAAAAAGTTCTAGTGGCCAATGTCACTCACGAAATTAAAAATGAAACATTAAAGTAATACATAGAATCTAGTGATGCTTTGAAATGAAAATAATACCAAATCCAGGCGGATTTATTTCAGGAATATTGGGATAGCTCAATAAATGGGAATTCACAACACAGCATTCTATACTCTAATGAGAAAGATCATATGAACATTTCAAGAGGTAACAAAAGGCATTTGATAAAATGAACGCACACTCCCTTAAAGAATTAAATAGGAATATAAATAGCGCCCCTTCATGTCCCGTTGCCGCCCATCTTACGCTGAAAGCCAACAGTAACACTCCAGGGTATCGCTGTCCAGAACTTTCTGTGATGATGGAAATGTTCTCTGTGGGTTCTGTCCCATAGCGTCGCCACCAGCCACGTGTGGCTACTGAGCACTTGGCATGTGGCTGCTGTGACTGCAAAACTGAATTTGAAGTATTATTTAATTTGTATTCATTTAAATTTAAAAAGCTACATGGGGCGAGTGGCCATTGTAAAGCAAGGATAGTCCTAGAGGGCATTCCTTTATTCAGGTGGGAGGTAGGGCAATCATGCCCATTTTAACTATGATATTTCAGGGTTTAGCAGTTGCTGATGCCTAAGACATTTTTTATAAACAAAGAATGAAAAAAATTGTTGAAAAGCTGTAACTTCATGTAGATATTATAATTTTCTACCTAGATAATCAAAAGGAGTTACCTTTAAAAAAATACTCTTGATTAGGATTGTGCAAAGGGGAACAAGAAAAGGTAAATTTACAAATACCATTGATACCCAACAGCTGTATTGACAGTCTGAAAACAGTGAAAAAGTCATGCCATTCACATTAGCAACCAGAAAAAATAAAAACCATCCCTAGATATTAGAGTACATGAAAATCATACAATGCAGCTTATCCAGGAAATGACAGCATACATCTATCGAAGAATATCATACACATACTTTGCGGGGCTTTTCTTCCAGCTTTTCAGACTGACACTAACCTTCCATGCTAGATGTTTCTGCATCTCAGCTCACTGTAGCAGAACACCTGGATTAAGTACTTATTTTCCATCTCATTTTTATGAGTAAGGAAAGTGAGCCACACGAGGTTAAGTAAAACTGCCCAAGACACAGAGCTACTAACTGGCTGACTGGGGTGGGGGCAACTCTTTCCAAAGCCAGTACCATGGCATTAAAACATCTGTCTGTGTTTATTCCCTTTCTCTCTTTTTCCCCTCCCACACCTGTCCTGTTTGTTTCAGGTATTTGCACATCTTATATGGGATTTCAGAGGGCATGAAGGCATAAGACCAAAAGAAATTCCTGGTAACTATTGCAAAGATTAGTTGAAAAAATGAGTTTTGAGTTGATGCAGGATATAAATAAGCAGGCCCAGGTCACATACAGGCCAATAGCCAATGTTTACATTGGTTGCTTGGAGCAGGGACCACAATGCTCCATGAAACACAAATAATAATAAAGACATAGAACTCTGAGAGTGATTATTCATGTATACACTAGATCCTGCACACCCAAATGAGCATTGGTCCTTGGGAAGAGACATCTTAGAAACTCAAATGTAAATTGTAATTAAGCTAAACTTGTTCAAGAATTTGAAAATCACTCCTTTTATACTTCCTCCAGAGCCAGTTTACAAGTAACAGTAAAATTAGCTTTACAGTTTTTATGTCAGGAAATAACAATAACAATATTGTGAAAAACAGAAAAATAAAATTTATTAGGAATACTTTACAAAATGATTTGAACTTAAATTCTAGTACTCTGGGAAAAGCAGCTTTGAAGAGGATTATGTTAGGAGAGAATATGGAAGTGGTCAAAGGCTTTCATCAGATTCTGAAAGGGGCTTCTAAGTACTTTCATGGGCTTTAAAACTGATATCTTTGGTGCTTTATTACATCTAAGTGTGCCTCAAATCTCAACATTGATTTTGTTTGCTAAAGTGGTACAACTCTAATTCCTCTTCCGTTGGGTGTGGATGATCTTGAAACTGCCTTGCAGCTGTAGAATGCTTTGTGTCCTTAGGAAGAAACAGACTGCAATGGGTTTTTGGGAGGTCCTGAATGGCACTGGGCAGTGGGGCAGGGGTGGGGATAGGACAAGGCGAGGGGTCACCAATGGAGATTTTAACAAGGTCACCAGGCAGGAGTTAGGAGTGAGGGAGGAGAGAGAATGGGGATTACAGAATAAGTAGATGAGAAGAGATGCTTTATAATTAACTGAGTTGCAAGAAGGGCTAGTTGGGTGGGGAGGGAAGAGCAAGGCAGATTGGAAAGGAAGGAAGAAGAGGAAGAACCTGGGTCAAGAAACTTCCCATTAGCCATTTCCCTGCATTGCACACCAAAGGCCACACAACTCAGATGTGTCAAAGCTTTTCCCTAGGAGGCAAGGAGGCACTGTGCTGCCATGTGCTGGGGACACAGAATTGGAGACGTACATGGTTCCTTTTCTCCAGAATCTTTAGGATACACACACATATGGAACAGCCAAATGCCATGCAATGGGGTTATTTCTAGGGCAAAGAGATGTGCATACAAAGAGCAGTGGGGTTCACAGAGACAGGAGATGAAAGTCTACCTGGGGAGTGAGAGAAGTTTTCACTGAACATGAGTATGAGAAGAGATGCTCTATAATTAACAGCTGCAAGAAGGGCTAGTTGGGTGGAGAGGGAAAGCAAGGCAGATTGAAAGGAAAGGGAAAAGGAGAATCGGCAATATGACCAGAAAAGTTCCATGACACCTGGTCTTGCCCTTATGAAGCTAATCATGGAGCCAGTCCCACAGCCATCTAAGCAGAGAACTACAATCAAGTGGTGACCTGCTGGGTGTGTGAGCGGGAAGTGCTGTGCTGGCACATCCTGTAGCGACTGCTTCTGCATGAGCGTGCGAGGAAGCGCCACAGCGCTGAGCACTGAGCTGGCCCTGACAGCGCGGACAAAAGTCTCTCATGTACGGAAGGGAGAAGGCCATTCCAGGCAGATGGGAACATAGAAACACAGTCACAAAAGCCTGGTTCGGCATGGTCATTTTGCTTGGGGAATAGGAGACCTGGAGTTTGGAAACAGGATCTGAGATTCCAGTGTGTTGAAGAACAGGACAGGAGGCAGGAAAGCAAAGTTGGATGGTGTTTTATGACTCCAGGGTAGAAAAGTTGAGGGCCTAAGTAGAGGCAGTAACAATTAAGATGAAGAGATTGTGTGTTTACCAGAAGGTTCAGCTGTAGAACATATGGGGCTTTCATACAAAAGACCTAGGGGGCTTTCTTTCTTTCTTTCTTTTTTAATTAAGGTATCATTGATATACAATCTTATGAAGGTTTTGCTTGAACAACATTGTGGTTTCAACATTCACCCATATTATCAAGTCTTCACCCCCCACCATTACAGTCACTGTCCATGAGCATAGTAAGATGCTACAGAGTCATTACGTGTCTTCTCTGTGCTGTACTGTCTTCCCTGTGACCTACCTATATTGTAATTGCGAATTATAGTGCCACTTAATCCGCTTCTCCCTCCCACCCACCCTCCCCCACCCCTCCCCTTTGGTAACCCCTAGTCCCTTCTTGGATTCTGTGAGTCTGCTGCTGTTTTCTTCCTTCAGTTTTGTTTTGTTCTTATACTCCACAAATGAGTGAAATCATTCAGTACTTAAGACCTGGGGGACTTTCAATGCAATGGATGAGAGAGAGGAGTGGAAGCTAGCGTAGAAGTTTCCTATGTCACTGGCTGAGTGGCTGGAGAAGCTCTCACTGGAATAACAGAGAGAGGAATGGTTTGGGGGTGTGGCAGGTGGAAAAATGGCCCCCAAAGATGTCCATGTCCTCATCCCTAGAAATTGTGGATATGTTACTTAGCTGGCAAAGGGGTTTTTGCAGATGTGATTTCATCGAGGATCTTGAGACTATTCTGGATTCTGGAGATTGTTCAGGGGGACCCAGTATAATCACAAGGTCTTTCACGAGAGAGGGAGGAGGGTCAGAGGCAGAGGAGATGTGGTGACAGAAGCAGAGGCGAGAGAGAGACTGATGTGAAGATGCTCTGGTGTTGGCTTTGAAGATGGCAGAAGGGGTCCTGAGCTAAGGAATGCAAGTGACCCTAGAAGATAGAAATGGCAAGGAAGCAAATTCTCCCCTGGAGCCTCTAGAGGAAAGCAGAAATAATGAAACATTTTGGACTTCTTGCCTTGTGTTCAGCCACTAAGTTCGTGGTAATCTGTTAGCATCAATAGGAAACTAATACTGGGGGCAAACAGGGAAATGAAGAATTCGGTTTTACATGTGTTGGAGTGGACAGCCTGTGAGGCGCCCACCTGGAAGTCAGACCAAAGCTGGGGGAAATCATGTTGAGCTGGGAGTCTGCAGCACAGTGCAAGGCATGGTGATGCCAAGGGGGTGATGGGTTTTCATGAGGAACGAGAACCAGAAAGTGGCTGGAGTCACACCGTGGAAAACAACAGCCTTGAAGGATTTCACAAAGGCAAAGGGACCAGCAAGAGAAATTAGGTGGAGGTGGGAGGGAACCTGGAGAGGGCTGTGTCAGGAAAGCCTGGGCGCAGTTGTGGAGAGGGAATTGTCAGAAAGTTAGTCTATTCTGAGGCCAGGTGGGAAGGGCGCAGAAAGGGGGGCACTAGTGATATGGGCAAAAGTAGTTCCAGTGAAGCTGTGGGATTGAAGCCAGATCAGTGGAAGAATGAAAGGGGGGAGGTAGGGAAATAGAGACAATGGCAGTCCATTATTTCTAGGGGCTTCTCTTGAAAGCTGGGTGAGCAACAGGGTGAAAAGTGGGTGGCTTGAGGGAGAAGTATTTGAGTAGTTGTATATTTGCTAATTTTTGAAAATGGGGGTTATCTGAATAGTTGTAGGCTGAGGGGTAAAATTAAAGTGTAAGAAAGAAGAGGGAATGGTGGGTAAAGGCTGGAATCTCTGTAAGTCTCAATTTCAAGAGTCATGACTTTGAAAGAGCCCATCTTTATGTGTTTACTATGAACATATAACGAGTCTAGCTCCCAATAGCCTTTCAAGTGTCTACTGCCTGAGAAAATTAGATGTCTTCCCAATGCTGTGGTTTTCACAACTTCTCTCATTCATTTCTATCCATCACCAGGGCTCTGATGGCAGAAGGGGCAGGGAGGGGTGGAGAACTGAGAGCAGGGACTGTGTGTACATAAATTGCAGGGAGCATCGGAAAGAAGCAAAACACTTAATCCAGACACTTGGTCCTAAATGGAGAGATTAATCTTTTGTTTTGGGAGTTAAACTAAACTAATTGTTCAAATATTAATTTCAGCCAGGGACATATTTTTAAATAGTTTGTGGGAAGAGAAGCAATGAATCTGACCAGACTCAAAGAAACATGGATAAAGGAGGTGACAATGACTTCCTGAATTCCTTTACACCAGCTTGAGTGTACAGTTCAGGCTGGAGATTGAATATTGAAACGGACTAGATAAGTTAGAGAAAAAAAAAAGAAAAATGTGTTGTGCTTGAGTTAATCACAACAACTTTTTTTTTAGTTTATTTTGATATCATTAATCTACAATTAAATGAGTAATATTATGGTGATTACACTACCCCCTTCATCAGGTTCCACCCCCCCAACCCCACTGCAGTCACTGTCCATCAGCTTAGTGAGATGCCATAGAGTCACTACTTGTCCTCTCTGGGTTGTACATCCCTCCCCGGGCCCCCCGAACATTACATCTGCCAATCGTAATGTCTCTTCTTCCCTTTTTCCCCTCCCTTCCCACCCATCCTCCCCAGACCCTTTCCCTTTGGTAACTATTTGTCCGTTCTCGGGTTCTGTGAGTCTCCTGCTGTTTTGTTCCTTCAGTTTTTTTTTCCTTAGTCTTATACTCCACATATGAGAGAAATCATTTGGTATTTGTCTTTTTCAGCTTGACTTATTTCACTGAGCATAATACCCTCTAGCTCCATCCATGTTGTTGCAAATGGTAGGATTTGTTTTCTTCTTATGGCTGAATAATATTCCATTGTGTATATGTACCACATCTTCTTTATCCATTCATCTACTGATGGACACTTAGGTTGCTTCCATTTCTTGGCTCTTGTAAATAGTGCTGCGATAAACATAGGGGTGCATCTGTCTTTTTCAAACTAGGCTGCTGCATTCTTAGGGTAAATTCCTAGGAGTGGAATTCCTGGGTCAAATGGTATTTCTATTTTGAGTTTTTTGAGGAACCTCCATACTGCTTTCCACAATGGTTGAACTAATTTGCAGTCCACCAGCAGTGTAGGAGGGTTCCCTTTTCTCCACATCCTCGCCAACATTTGTTGTTGTTTGTGTTTTGGATGTTGGCCATCCTCACTGGTGTGAGGTGATATCTCATTGTGGTTTTAATGTGCATTTCTCTGATGATTAGTGATGTGGAGCATCTTTTCATGTTCCTGTTGGCCATCTGAATTTCTTCTTTGGAGAAGTGTCTATTCATGTTCTCTGCCCATTTCTTAAATGGATTATTTGCTTTTTTGTTTGTTGAGGTGTGTGAGTTCTTTATATATTTGGAGGTCAACCCCTTATCGGATACGTCATTTATGAATATATTCTCCCATACTGTAGGAAGTCTTTTTGTTCTACTGATGGTGTCCTTTGCTGTACAGAAGCTTCTCAGCTTCATACAGTCCCACTTGTTCATTTTTGCTTTTGTTTCCATTGCTCGGGGAGATATGTTCATGAAGAAGTTGCTCATGTTTATGTCCAAGAGCTTTTTGCCTATACTTTTTTCTAAGAGTTTAATAGTTTCATGACTTACATTCAGGTCTTTGATCCACCTCGAGTTTACCTTTGTGTATGGGGCTAGACAGTAGTCCAGTTTCATTCTCTTACATGTAGCTGTCCAGTTTTGCCAACACCAGCTGCTGAAGAGGCTGTCATCTCCCAATTGTATATCCAAGGCTCCTTTATCAAATATTAATTGAC
>JAVSCE010011105.1:0-33762 GCA_032199065.1 Smutsia gigantea
GGTCTCCCCGGTAGTGTCATAGAAGATGACTAGGAAAAGACTGATGGTAGAGAGACCAGAAAATAAGTAAGTAAAGACTTCAGGTGAGAGGTGAGGAATGCCTGCATTAATAATGGTGAAGGAAGGGAGAGCAAGGAATGGGTTATCATGATGCCTTAGGAGGTGGTGGAATCCATAGAAACCTGAAGGCAGTGGCAGGTCTGGATTCAGATAAATGAGTAGGTTTGGCAGGAAAAGAAGGAATTTACACCCATTGACCTCTTGCTTTTAGCTTCTTCTGAAGCAGAGAGCAAAGGCATCTCCTGAGAATAAGGAGGCAAAGCTGGTGGAATCTGGGCTAGATGTGAGGAAGGTTTGGGATGGGAGGGGGCCAAATCTGAATGTCATTTAAGGGATGCAGTGCAGCTTTGATATGCACATTTGCACGGATTCCCCTGCTGTGGGTTTTGTAGTGAAGCAAGTGACCGGTTGATCTAGGTTTGGAGAACTGCAGCGAATGTCAGGGAAGGAGATGGCCTGGTTAAGCAGGTGTTCAGTTGTTGGATAAATTTCCTAAGGCGTCCCTTAATTTGGAAAGCCTTTTCTGACCCCAAATAGGTCCTATGCCACCTTATATCCTAGTGGCACCTGGTGCCTTCCCTTCACAGCCTTTTGTGTAGTTGTAATCAATAGGTAAGTTACCCATGACTCTCTGTGTGGTGCCTACTTCCCCACTGGCCTGTCATCTCTGGTTGGTTGATCATTGTCTCCTAAGCGCTGGCATGTAGTAGCTGCTCAATAAATCTGCAGTGCTTAATACGTATTTTAACTGAAGGAATGACATATTTTCAAATATTTTGTTGCTTGATGTTCTCTGGTAAGGTTTTGTGAACTGCTTTACTTAGGAAGAAACCAATAAATTACAGATGGCATTTCATCAGAATATAGGTTCTGGCTTATAAGGATAGGAATTGGAATTTGTGTATTTATGTCAAAACTGCATGGAAATTATACAGTGATTAGATATACAAACAAATATATCTAGAACTAGCTTCTGGACAACTTAAATCTTACCTGTATAATTACTACACTTATATTTGACACTCTTTGTGGTTTCTTTTCCCTCTTATTATGCATTTTATTCTAAACTGGGTCATGTTCATAAGTTGGCACACAATACATTTTATTATAGAAATGAATGTGTGCCCTAAGAACAGATGCTTTCTATTTGGGGTTTGAAACAAAGAATCAGGTATTTTGCTAGAATGCATCTGTTAGCAGTTCTACTACTAAAACTGAAAATTAAAAAAAAAAACTTTCAGATGTGTATAGTCTGTGATGTATCTTATTTCTGAATTCCTACACTAGCATATTCTATTAAAATCTTAAAGTGGGTCATTAAAAGTTAAACTATTCCTTATATCTGTGTAATTTCATACAGTTTAGTTTAATAGATATGAAACATGTCAAAACTACTATGTGGTCTTCATATTTTTATTACATTTAGACTTTTTGTCAATGTATTTCTGTGGAATGCTGGTGAACTTTCTCTTTTTAATCGCCTTTTTTTTAAATATCCTAAATGTTACTTTTCTTAGCAATACAAAAATTTTCTTAAATGATTAGTCAATCAAACAAAACCAGTCATAAATTTAAATCAGAATGGAATATGAATGCATATTTTGCAAAGCAAATCATTGTATACAAATTATTCTGTATTTCTGCCCCTTAAACATCAGATTTATTCATAAATGTTGCTAAAAAATATTTTCACTCAACTAATACTAATCTGTGGATTATTTGTATAGTGAGTTATACAGCACCTCTCCCTTCCTCTGTCAGGCCATCATAATTAAGTAGGTGAATGAATATCTGATGGCTTGCATGTCTCCTTCTATACTTCCCAGAGTGGATTTTTCATTATGCTATAAAGCCATTGGGGATCTGTCACTGTTTGGGATTATGTAAACATGTGGTTCACCTTCATAAGGTACATAAAATACCTAAAATTAAATATTCCTCTATATACATTAGCCCACAATTTATTTTATGAAATGGTAATGAGGTTGTTATATAATCCTCCTCACCAAGAATATTGTCAAAACAAAAGAGACCCGCACCTGTCTTCCTCACTGCGATACTGTGAGGATTAATGAGATGTTTGTTGTTAGATTGTGCAATTCTTCCAGGAATATCAAAGCAAGAACAAGATAGCACTCTTGAAAGGCCTATGTTTTACTGTCAAACTGAGCTCAAAGCAGTCAGAATGATACACTTTTCTGAGTCAACTTCCTGTTTTCGTGGACATGTCAAATTATTGATGTTCCAATGTGACACACTTGAGTAATGAAGGAACCAAGTAGGTGGGAAAAATTGTCACCTAACTTTCAATCAAATCATAAAACAGGAGTACATAGTATTCAAAGAGAAAAAGGCCAGAAGTGCATGGTATGTACAAAAGAAAACTTAGAAACAAATTAATGGACCGGAGTCTTACTCACCTATGTCATATATATTCCCTAATTTTGTTAGGCACTAATAGAGGTACATTAACATATAGTTTTATTAATATTTGGCATATTTCAATCTTATCACTTCCAAGTAAATCTGTTTATTCCTGAGAGTTAGCCAGATATTCAAGACAGAAAACAAGTAGTCATCCTGGGCTCCTGTCTTTCCTCTTACCCCCAAAGCCATTATTGGGCGCCCCATTGGTGATTCCTGTCTCAAAAATACATGTCAAAGCCACTACTTCTCTCCATTTCCATTACCACCATTGACCCCTACTTGTCACTCTGACTCCTCTCTTTCCACCTACCCCCACCCAACATCCCAGGAAACAGAGTTTAAAATGTCAATGAGATCATGTCACACCACTGCAATGACTTTTCATAAGACTTAAAAAAAAATGCAAACTATTTACCTGAACCCTACCTGCCTCTGGCTCACCAAGCTCTGTCCACTTTGGAGTTCTTTCGGTTCCTTAAAAACTCACCTATTTCCTACTTGGACACCTGGGCGCTTCTGCAGTGTTAATCCCTCTGCGTGGAATGGCTGGCGCTTTCCCACTCTTTGGGTCTCAGCTTAAATGCCACCCCCTCCAAAAAGTCTTTCTTGACCTGCTTATTTAAAGTTAGTTCTTGCTATGTCCCTCCTACTTTGTAACCTCTACCACCATTTATTATGGTGAATACTGTGAATGAAGCAAAAAGCGTCTCCTTTAGAGCACCTATCGCAAATTGCCATTTTTGTCTGCCTGTGTCTCCCCAAGAGAACGTAAGCTCTCTGAGGGCCGGAAGCATGCCTGGTGCTGTTGAGTCCCGGCTCATAGCGCTCAGCACTGGGTGTGCACATAACATTATTGAATTAATGAATAGTCAAGTGAAAAGGGCCCGTAGGCTGGATATATTAGAGGTTTATGTACCTGACATATTTTTATAGAATTAGTTGGATGTGAGGTCCGACAGCAGCCATTTTAAACTTTGCATGCAGCCATGCTATGCAAATAGTTCCTTCTATGGGAGTTAGATTTCTAGTGAAGTGGGCCTTGGTTTTTTCATCTGAAAGAAAAGAAATGAGAGCAGATGGTCACTATGTGCTCTTCCAGCTCAGATCCTCAACTGTTCTGGAGATGCACCCCAGTTTGTACAGATGCCATCTACCCAAAAGCAGCTGAAAATGCTACATGTGACTAAGGAGTCTCTTTCTAAATAAATGAGCACGGTTTGAGTAGATATGTGTGGGAGTGCATTGGCATTTCAGCTTTGTTTGGGGCATATATTTAAAGTTCTGTGGAGCAGGTGGTCATGCAGCAGGCTGACTGTACTGAACCTGTCATAGCTCACCTGGTCCCCATTGTCTCATTTGGGAAGAGTCTCAGCTTCCAACAAAGAAACCAGCTGCTTTCCTACGTAGCAAACAAGCACAATAATGTTTATACAGCTTCACAATGCCATGCTTTCCCTACTTACTTTCATCCCTAGCCACTTCCTCACCTAAGGAGAATCATGCCAAGTAAATATCAGATTAAGAAAACACTTCTCATTTGTTGTCTGTTACAAACAACTTTGTATGCAATGTGGGATCATCCAGTAGTATCTTTTCACAAACCTGTATCTCCTGAAAGTTGTTGAGAGAGCTAAATTATAAAGTTGCCTATCATTAATCCTTGTTCTGAAGACTGTAAATCAAATGAATGAAATATTTCTTCTCACAATTCAGATCCCAAACAGGTAAAAATTACAACATAAAACAAAATTTGCCCCTGTCACCTAAGCCATATATTCTTGACTGAAGTAATCAACAAGACGGTATGCTTGGCTGTAGCTCAGCAATTGTTTCAAAGACTGTGGGTATTGTAAATACATCCCATTTTCAACATTCCCATACTTAAAAACAAGTCTGGGTAAAGAGGTGGACCCCATTTTTAATTCATTCTTGAATTGGTGATAGTTTTGATCCAGGCTCCACACCAACACAAATTCAGGTTTTAAAGACTGAACTTTCTTACTGTTACAAAGCATTCTAGGTAAAGGCTTTTTATTTCAAGTTGCACTTGACATGAGTTTTAAAGAGGTAAGGTGGGCAAGTGAAGAATTGGACAAGGAGTAACAGGAATGAGATTCTGTCTGGGGCCCTGAGATTGATTGGCAGGGTCTCCTGTTATCTTTCCCATCTGGGTTGCAGTCCTGCCCTTTACAGAGTATGGGTTATGGGCATATTGTCAATCTGTATAACCTATGAAGTCACTCATTATAGATAAAGAACCAGCAATCATCAAATGTGCCCATCTCAAACAACTACAGCAGTATCATGAAGATCTGTCACTGAGCATTTATAGAGCTTCCCAAATGTCTTGGGAGGGAACCAGTGTCTGAGCACAAAGAATTTATACACAACATAAAAAAAGAGAAACTACTAAAATGTTGCAGCTTCAAATTTCCTTGCATTCACCTTTCTTGGGACTGTAGATTCATGGTAGTTTTGCATACTCCTCCAGAATTGTACTCTGAATCTTAGAGGTGCACATAAATGGGGTCAATATTTTACTAGAAGATGTGAGTCAAAGGAAAATCAATCTGTCTCCAAAGTAAATCTTGCTGTATAATATTTTTGATGTTATCAAAAACACAAATGATCATTCTTTTCCATACAAATATCACTAGGGGTTGTGGAGATACATGCATTTTCTTCAGGAGTTTACCTCTTTCAATTGACTATTTATCATGATCAAGTCCTTCATCGTCTAGGATCTAATTAGCTGTGCTCTCTCTATTAATGCCAGTATGAAATTATATGCCTTGCAACTGCTTTGACCCAGCTCCATTCCTGTTATAAACTATAAATTAAACAAATTACATCAGTCCACCCCCTGCACTTGCAGAAGATTGGATTTATCCATCCAGGCACCTTCTTCCTCTAATTCCCCCTGCACAGCATCCATTAAACTAAAGGGTGAAATTCTCCCAGGTTGAAAGGTAAGGCGATCTCATAACACAGCTGCTGAATCTGACTATCTCAAAGCCATTCTAGAGTGATCATATAGAAATCTGGAGAATTGTCTACTGAACATCTGAGTGGTCTTCTATGTCTAAAACCCTGATGGAAAGCAATGTGCTCTGGTAAGTGAGAATTATGAGTCATAATAGCTGCTGTCATGATTTTAAATTCAACTGCTTATTAGGGCATGTAGGAAACCCAAGTGTTTATTAACAGATGGTAGCTTTGTCTACATCAACTTCTTTTCTGTTTTATCCACTATGCAATACTCATGAAGAATCTATGATCTCAGGAATAAGAAATAGGTGGGAAGCATCCTCTAGAATGGAGAAGCGTCCTTTGAAACCTGTAGCACTGACAGAGAAAGAAGTCTAGAACACAGGCAACTTAGCATTGTTCTGAGTATAGTAAAATTATGTTAATGATGATTGCTATAGATTATAAATAGAACTTGGCTGAAATAAACATACATCAGGGTCCAGCACCAGACCTGGCATTAGCATCGACCAGTCATGGGACAGCAGAAAGGCCATGCCTCTCTCAGGCCTCAGTCCTTTGCTATAAAATTAGTAAAAGGGTATCTGCCCTCATTCACATTGTGACTTGAAATCCAAATAAGAGAATGGATATGAAAGTTCTTTGAAATTATGGAGCATTATTTTCACTAATGAAAGGCCCTGGGCCGTCTTGTGCTGGTAACACTGTTGTTTTGACTGCCGCCGTTGTTTACAGGACCCATTGTCAGGGTTTCCCCACTTATTCCCCATCCTTATACTGAATAACAGGTTGATGATGCCTACTATTGCTTTGTTGCAAGCCAGGAAATTCTTTTATTTGAAGTTTTACATCATTTTGTCTTCCTTCTTGAGATTCCCTTTGAGTTCTTCCCCCCAAAATTGGATATTCCTCTATTATCTACTTTTTTCAGGTGTTGCTCAGCATATTTATGATGTAATATGCCATTGTTTCATTAGAGACTAATAAAATATTAGAAACTCATCAGTGACTCTGCACAACACATCAAGAATGACGTGTGTGTGTGTATGTCTGTGTGTACACAAAGATATATCATAGAAGAACAGGAAAATAACTATAGGAGTTCCAATATTTATAAAACAGGTTTCCTACAGTCAGGAGAGACTTAAGGTTTTCATGAAGAAAGAAAGAAAATGATACAATCCCCAAAACTACAAATTTACTCAATTTATTTAAATATTTCCTTGTGATTATTCTCTAAGTTTTCTATCAATCAGTTACCCTTTTACATTTGAAATTTTAAAAGAAAGTTTTGGAGAATTTATTATAAGTAACATAATTATACAATAGTTTAAAACTATAAAATAGTTTTAAATTTTAAGGAGGGCCCTATAGACTCACCAAAGTTTAAAACTAAAAAGAAACTTACATGCATATACCAGAACTCACGTAAGTATTTCACTCCAATCAACCATCATTTCTTACTGCAAATGTGTTGGGGGGGTACCCCATATGCCACTTCTATAAGGAACATAAATAGTGCGGTGGTATAATGAATAGCAAGACATTTTTCCTTTTGAAATTACAAAACAGAATATGTTGATAATATGTATCTTTTCACAAGAAATCAAAATATAATGCCAAAGTAAATGCTGAAAAATACAGCAGTGTATTAATGTTATGCCATTTTAAGAAAACCAATCTATAAAATGTTAGATTGTACACCACTGAAAATATACCCTAGAAAAAGTTTCGCTAGATAAAAATATTAGTTGTTACATAGAATTTTTGCCTTTTCCCTATTTCTGGTCGACATGCTTCCTACTTCCTTCAATAAGAATGTTGATTGTATTAATAACAGCTAACACTTTTAGAATACTTAGTATATTTCTAAGAGCTTTAGGTTTAATCCTCATGAGAACAGCCTTATAAGGTAACAGTGTCTGCCTGTTACAGAGATGAAGTCCCTTGTGCATCTTATAACTAGGTAATGGTGACTGGGACTTGAAACTGGCAATGACCTGCAGATTCCATGCCACCCTGTCATTCCTACATCACCTCTACCATCAGGTCTCCATAACAATAGCTGTTTTGCCATGGCTTGCCATGACTGAGTCTTACAGAAATGAGCGGTCTGTTACCCAAAGTCTACTTTCTGCCTTTTACTGAAAACTTATAGAAAATACATGGATGTTGTGGAAGTTCAAGTACATTCCTATAGCAATCTGAGCTGACTTTGTTATGTTCCCCTGCTCTGCTGTCTGGAGTATGCCTCACACTGTGTCCAGTCCCTGTTGGTTAAAGACTGAAGACACGTATTTGGGGGTCATCAGCCAGCAGATAGTAACTCATGCAATAGTAGGGAACAACCACCTTCATGTAAATTGCTACTGTGATCTAAGCCTAATTGTCTTAGTAATAATTAAACATGATATTGTAAATATAAATATGCCCTAATATAAGACAAATTCATAGCATGTATTGCAATTTGCTAAATTTAAAACATCTCTTAAAACACAAAGTGGTGTTGCAATAAAACCATACAAGAAAATTAATCATCTGCTCCTTATCAAAATTCACTTGTTCAGTATCTCTGTTCTTTATGTTTTGTTTTTCATACTTTAAATACAATAAAGTGTTTACAAAGCATAAAGCATTGTGCTCATTTTTCATGTTTTACTTCAGCTTTTCCACTTATTTTTTTGCTCTCTAAACCACTTCTTACTAAAGATGTTTGCTGACATACAGCATAATTATTCATTTTTTTCTGATACTCAGTTCTGCTAAAAAGTTTTGTATATTAAAGATCAGTTTTGTTTAGTTTATCCTTCTTAATCACCTCACCATTTTTTATCGGTTTAGCTCTGTTTTTAGGAGTAGTTGGATCTGAAGCAAATAATTCAAATAAAATCTTCCTCCCTCTTTCCGTCCTTCCATTCCTCCCTTCTCCTTTCCATCCTTCCCTCCACAAATATTATCACCACACAGAGGGCTATGCTGTAGATACCAAGCTGGACAGTTACAAACCTGCCCCTTGGGAGTTCCCACGTGCAGAGAGGAAAACTGTGGTGAGAGCACAGAGTGGGACAAGAGGCTACACTGAGTGGGGTTTCCAAAACAGCATTTGAAGCATGGAGGTCTGCAGGAATGCCATGGCTGTGCAGGGAGGCTGAACTGAGAAAAAGCGTGAAGATTAAAAAAAAAGCAAGAGTGTGTTTAAGAAATCTCAAAACCACGAGGCAGTGAAAAATTCATTGTAGTGAGACAGGGCAGCAAGAGGCACAAACAGCATTAGGAGGAGGGTCTGGTTCCAGAATATGAAAGGCATTGTATACCCATGTTTACAATTTAAAATTTTACTCTGAGGGTTTAAAAAAAATAGACATTTTTAAGGAAAGGAGGAAAATTGTTTTGTGTTTTAACAAAATAACTTTGGGAACAATTCTAAGAATGAACTGAAGTTGAGTGATGCTGGAAGGTGTAGAGGAGGCTAGCCATGATGACAACAGAATGTAATAATTGTGTTGTGGATGTAAAGACAGAGAAAAGTTTGAGAGACATTTTTTATGTGGAGTTGACAGGACTTCGTAACTGCTAGAAAGGAGTTAATGAGAAGGTTCAGGTCTCTAGACTGAATGACTTGGCGGATGGTGCTGTCATTGTCATGTGGACACGGGAAGAAAAGCAGGGTGTGCTCTAAGGTGATTCAGGTTTGAAAATATTGAGAAGGCACAGTGGTGGGGTAGCCAGATTAAGATACTAGGTAAAAAAAAAAATCTGATCATAAAAGTCTGAAGGTGAGAAAGAAAGCTTAAATCCAGGTTTAAAGATGTGGAAACTGCTAGTGTCTTGGTCTGCTCAGGCTGGCTGCTGAAACAAAATATCCAATAAGCCAATAAATTGAATGGCTTAAACAACATATTTTTGTCTCTCACAGTTCATGGGGCTAAGAAGGCCAAGATCACGGTGTTGGCAGACTTAGTTTCTGGTGAGAGCCCTCTTCTCACCTTCTCTGCAGTGTCCTCACGTAGTGGAGAACCCAGAAAGCAGGAAGCAAGTTCTCATGTCTCTTGGTGTGAGACTCTAACCACATTCATAAGAGCTCCACCCTCATGACCTCATTACCCCCTGAAGACCCCGCCTCCAATACCATCACACTGGGGCTTAGAATCTAAGCATACAAATTTTGGGAGGACAATCATGCAGTCTGTGATTGTTGGCATGTAGGTGTGAGATGAAAGTGCAAGCAGTGCGGGACTGGCTGGAATGACAAAGGCCTAGATTCTGAGGATGGCCTAAATTTCAAATACAGTAAAAAGAAGGAGGAGCAATTGATACACACTGAGAAGAAGCAGTCAAAGAGGGAGGAGACCTTAAAGATGATTTTTTCAAAAATGAAATATAAATGTCAGGATAAAAGTATCAAATGCCTCAAAAAAATGAAGTATGGTAGAGACTTTTGAAAGTTCTCCCATATAACAAAGCTCACTAAAAAGTCAGTTATTCATGATGTTCTAAAGTCATTGTCACTGAAAAAAGGCACAAGCCTGCTTTCATTTCTATTATTTAACATTATTTCAGAAACCAGTGTAATAAAAAAATACAATGTATGACATAATGATGAAAAGCATTTTATTATATGATTAATCATATAACAAGAACAAAACCCCCAAGATATTAATTAAATACTATTTAAGTGTTAAGTGAGCTGGATGGATATAAAATAGATACACAAATATAAATATAAAATATAAATATGTTTATTTCACTATTAAGTATTTTAAACTAATTCAACCCAATCTTATTTCCAGTGTAAGATTCCTTAGCTCTCCGTTAAACTTTCCACTCCAAGTAAACCTGACTACTACCAATTTGCCAGCACCATTTAAATTCTGCGAGTTTATTTCTTTGATCATCTTTGCTTCTGCTTAAAATATCCCTCTTGCTAACCACACCTCCTCCCCCACTGACCATCTTCTTGCTTTCTGTCTAAATCCTCACTCCTCAGATCCCAGTTCCAATGCCATCTTTTTAATTAAATCTTCCTGTAGTCCATCAGCTGGATTGAATCTTGTTACCTTTGTGACCCAACAGCATTTTGATTTTATTTCCGTCATATTTCTTAGCACATCTATAAAATGTTATGGTTAATTGTATAGATGTCTTATCTCATTTACTGACCTATTAGGTCCTTCAAAGTAGAACTCCTATCTTGCTCATTTCAAATCTGCTATAGCACTTAGCACAAGGCTTTGCAAATAGTAGGTCTCAATAAATGTCAAATTGAATTGATTTTGAGCTAACCTCAGTGGGAACATGGAACAGAATGGCTCTTTTGGCTTTGGATTTTTATGATGCAATTTTGCTTCTTCTGTACAAATGTGTCTCGCTAAATCTACACAAATAGTCCATAATTCTTATTTCTGTCTTTCAAACTGTACCCTACTTGAGATGATTCTAGCAAATTATGTCTATTTAATAAAAGAATAGTGAATTTTATTGTTCCCTATTTTATTTATTAGATAGTTCCCTTTTAAATGTTACTAATAAACATTTAAATTAGTTTTAAGTCATTTGATGTACTTTGATCTTAGCCATTTGAACTTTTAATATAATTTCATAATTTGCATAATTTTTTTAGCCTTGAGTAGTTGTTTTTTTGGTTTATTCTATTAGAATAAATAAGGTATACAACAAAGAATACTAAAGATATAGCTTAATAAAGCTTTTATATATGTTATTTACTTTCTACTTAACAGTAATTAGAAAATATAGTTAAATAATATACATTAACAGAAATTAAAATACCCCCATCCAAAGTTTTAAAAACCTAATACTGGCAAATAATATTCAGACCAGAAAAATAAAACTTAGAAAATTAACATAAAATAATAAGAAACTGCCCAAAATGTATATTTAAAAAGAAGAAAGACCTGAGAGCTTTAAAAATATACTTAGTTTAATGGTGGCATTTAATAGATGGTCAGTATACTAGCTACTTTAATTCAGCAAATTCATAATGTTAAGAAGGCTCAAGGTTTTCCCAGTACTAGTTCTCATCCAAATTATGTGAAACATGCAAACACAGACACACACACACACATTTGCAATGTAATTACTGGCATGATTTTATTAATATTGCATACATATTTCCTGTCATTAGATCCCAATCACAAGTCCATGCTTAATATTATCTAGACAATTCCCCATTGTTTTACCTACTCCCTGAAAAATAAACATAGAAAAATTTCATTTCTCTGGCTTTCCAGAAAGGCAGTTGTAATTTAATTCCTTTCTTGCCTTACATTAAGAAAACATTTCAATTAGATTCTGTCATGATGTTTTCCTGTCAGGACCAAGTAAAAAAAGGATCAGAAGTGGATTATAAATATGCCAGAATTGGGGATAAATAATAATACCTTGGTTATATAACATTCATTTGTCTGCTTGCTTCTTTAGAATCTCCAGGCATATTTATATATTAATATTTTTCAATTGAGAAACATCCTATGGAATAATGACAAGAAAGCATTGTTTATCTCCTCAACCAACATATATAAGAATAATGCAAAAAGGTATTTAGCTCACTTAAGATGTGACTTTGTTGACTTTGCATCAATTAAACTATAGCTTTATAAACATTACTAAGCATCAACTCTGTGGAAGACACTGAACCTGACATAATTAGTAGCAATATATGGGTCTGCCTTAAAAATCTCATTATATCCATCCATAATAAACTATACCACAAAAAAACTGTGGTAACTGCTACAGTAGAGGTATAAATAAAGTGTCATGAAAATAGAAATCAGGAATGGAAAACAATTATTTTTAGATTGAGGAAGGATTTAGCATATCCTAAATCTCACTGAGGAGATGTGTTGACTGGAAGTAGAGATTTAACTGAATAAAGAGAGAAGGGAGAGCACCCACCAAAAGAAAAAAAAAAAGAAATACTTAGGTATAAATCTAAAATATATATATACAATACCTCTATGAGGAAAACCTCAAAGCTCTGATGGGCAAATTCAAAGAACTAAATAGAGATGTTCCATGTTCATGGATAGGAAGACTCAATATTGTCAAGATATCAGTTCTCAACTTGATCTTCAGATTCAATGCAATCCCAATCAAAATCCCAGTGATAACTGGTTCTAAAGTTACATAAAGAGGTAAAAGACCCAAAATAGCTAACACAATGTTGAAGGAGAAGAACAAGTTGGAAGATTGACACTACTCAACTTCAAGATTTATTGTAAAGCCACAGTAATCAAGACAGTGTGGTATTGGCCAAAGGATAGACAAATAGATCAATGGAACACAATAGAGAGCCCAGAAACAGACCCCCATAAATATAGTCAACTGATCTTTGATGAAGAGGGAAGGACAATACAGTAGGAGCAAAGATAGTCTTTTTAACAAACGTGCTAGAACAAATTGATATCCACATGTGAAAAAAATAAATCTAGATACAGACCTTAAACCCTTCTCAAAAAAATTAATACAAAATGGAACATTGACTTATATGTAAAATGCAGGAATATAAAGCACCTAGAAGATAATATTGGAGAAAAACCTAGATGACCCTGGGTATGGTGATCAGACTTTGATACATCAAAGCCATAATCCATGAAAGAAATCATTGATAAGCTGGACTTCATTAAAATTAAAAACTTTTGCTCTGTGAAGACACTGTCAGAAGACAAAGCCTAGACTGGGAGAAAATATTTACAAAAGACATATCTGATAAAGGACTGCATCTAAAATATACAAAGAACTCATAAAACTCAACAGTAAGAAAATAAACAACCTTATTAAAAAATGAGCCAAAGACTTGAACAGATACTTCACGAAAGAAGGTATACAGATGACAAATAAGCATATGAGAAGATGCTCCACATCATATGTCAGCAAGGAAATGCAAATTGAAACAAAAATGAGATACCACATACCTATTGGATAAAATCCAGAACATTGACAACACCAAATGCTAATAAGGCTGTGAAGCAGTAGGAAGTCTGATTCACTGCTGGTGGTACAAAGTAGTATAGTCTCTTTGGAAGATGGTGTGTCAATTTCTTAGAAAACTAAGTATATTCTTACCATATGATCCAGTATTCGTGGTCCTTGGTATTAACCCAAAGGAACTGAAACTTAGGTCCACACAAAAACCTACACATGGATGTCATAGCAGTTTTATTCATAATTACCCAAACTTGGAAGCACAAGATACCCTTTAGGGGGTGAATGGATCAACAAAGTGTGGTATATTCAGACAGCGGAGTATCATTCAGCACTAAAAAGACCTGAACTATCAAGCCATGCAAAAGATGGAGGAACCGCAAATGCGTGTTAATAAGAGAAACAAGCCAATCTGAAAATGGTACATAATGTAGGAATCCAACTATGTGACATTCTGGGAAAGACGAAACTATGGAGACAGTAAAAGGATCAGTGGTTGCCAAGGGTTGGAGGTTGGGAGGGATGAATACACAGAACGCAGGGAATTTTTAGGGAAGTGAAAATATGCTTCTATGTGACTCCATATGATTCTATCATGATGGGTTATGCACTTGCCAAATCTGTAAAATGTACAACAAACACCAAGAATGAACCTAATATAAACTGTGGTGTCTGGGTGATTATGATGTATTTATGTAGATTTGTCAGTTGTAAGAATTGCACCCTCTGGTTTGAGGTATGTTCACAGTGGGCAAGACTGTGCATATATGGGGCAACAGGGATATGAGAAATCTCTGTATCTTCCTCTCAGTTTTGCTGTGAACCTAAAACTGCTCTAAGAAATGAGGCTTTAAAAATTAAAAAAATAAAAGAAGGGTCAGTCTAGGTAGAGACAGAGATAGGAGCAAAGTTACAGAAGTACATTTGAAGAATAAAGCATAGTTCAGTATAGTTGGAAGTTGGATGCTAGAGTAGAGAAGGAGATATAGGAAGTGAGGCTGGGAGGACAGATGGCTTTGCATGGGGCAGGCTCTAGAATGGCAAGTTGAGGAGTCTAGAGTTAGTTTAGAGGTTTTGAATGGCTGATCACCCCAGTGTTTCAAGAAGGGAAGTGACAGATTCAGCTATGCTGTACAGAAGGTATGTGTAGCTATGATGTGGAGAACAGATAGAAATAGATAATCTTTAAAGATGTTTGTAGACTTGAATGGTGTAATCTCATTTCCAGGGGTTTATCCTAAGGAAACAACTGAATTTGCTGAAAGAGTTTTATACACAATGATGCTCATTAAAATCCTGAACAGTAAAGGGAATGGTTATATAAACCATGGTGCATTCACTGAATGGAATAGTAGGAAAACATCATAAATTTAGAAGTTTACAAGGAGTTTTTAATAACATTAGAAGATTATCAGTCTATAATCAAAGAAAAATCAAAATAGAAATCTGTGAGTATTTTTGATCACAGCATGTTTAACAAAATTTTATGTAAGGAAAATCCTAAGAGATGCACCAAAATGGTAAAGTGGAACCTACTGAGAGGTGAGACCATTGGTGATGTTTTCTTTCTACATTACAGTGTTCAATACATTTCTCTATGCATGTAATAGGCAATGAAAAATTCAGTAAACTTCTTTAACAACCCAATCAAGAATAGACAAGTCTTTGAATGCAGCAGTGACAGCATGAATGCAGAGGAGGGGAAAGAGTCAGATTTAACACAGGATACGGTTCTCATGGATGTGGAGGATAAGAAAGCTCTGAGGCAAAGATGCCACCACATCCCTGACCTCTAACAGGGTTAGGTGGTGACATTCTCAGTCACAACAGCAAATACAGGAGAAGCAGGGAGGAAAGGAGGAAACAAAGTTTCATTTTGGGGCATATTCATCTCTAAGGTGGGATCCTGAGGATACTTAGAAGATGTATCCTAGTAGCAGGTGGAGATGAATGTATTTAATACTGACCTTTAAAGATACAATAAACCATCACTTTCTGGTCCCATGATGGAGGCTATGGAAGTAATTTTGGTAATGTGTTCACATTCTTCAAACCAAATATAGAAAATTAATTATGCACTTTGACTCAAAATATACAAAAAAAATCATTATTTACAAAGATGTTTATTGCAGGATTTTGCCAATAACCAAGAGAAAACAGCAATACAGAAAAATAAAATATTCTACTAAAAATAGGGAAAGATTAATTGAATTATGAATTGATTCAATGGAATATTGTGTAGCAACTAAAAATAATATATTAAAAGAAGTAAATACTTATATTAAATTGTTTAAATAATGTGTTAAAATTATACACAAAATAGGACTTCGGCCTTCTAAAATGTCATATAACTAGACTAATTACATATCAAAGTGTCCACAGTGGTTGTCTCAACTAGTATTGGCAGTATTATAGGTGATCCTACTCTCCTTTAAAGTTTCCTCTCAATTGTTTTCTCTCAGGAGCACACATTACCTTTATAACAAGGGGTTAAAAAATGAAAAAAAAAACACGTGCTAAGAGATTGGGGCTAAATGTGGATTTGAGAATCATTCACATATAAGTTATACTGGAACTCGCAGGTCGTCATTAAACTCCAGAAATTATGCTGTCTTTCTTAATAACCATTTAGTATGTAAATTTTATACAATAAACGGAAACATTTTAATGATTCAGTCATATGTTTATCAAAAGTCAATTAGAGCCTTAGGCTTTTGTCATTTGGGGAAGTTCAATAAAATGAACATGGTTTTAAAATTAATTTGATAAAGATAAATCTTGACATTAGTGTACAGTAATTCATTTTCTTTTCTTCATAAAATATGTCATGCTTCATCTTAATTCAAAAAAATATAGAGCAAATCTACATAAGGCAAAAATACTAAAGGCTTGTTTGCCCTAAGATGTTTTGCTCACTATGATTGGATTGTCAGAATGTGTCTTACATATGTTAATGAGACAGCAAAAAAAACAAAAACAAAATATGGTTTATTTGGTTACATTAGTCCTTTTTATAGTCAAACCAGCAACATTTATTTAGCTCCTACTTAGATGCTAGGAATGAAAAATTACAAACCACCACCATCCTGGCTCTTAAGAAACAAATGAAAACCACCAGTGCAAGGCAATCATTCATTCCAACAAGTAGTAGAACTATGTTAAAACTTTGAGGAACATAATGCCCTGCGAGCCCACAGATTCATGACAGACTTCATAAAGGAGGCGATGATCTGGTGTGGATCTTGAAAGCAAGACAGTAGCAAAAAGGCAAGAACTTCAGATAAACTCAATAAATATTGCCAGAATGTTCTTCAAAGTGGTGCTTTACATCCTAACCAGCCAGGGGTAAGAATCTCCACTGTTCCTCATGCTCATCAGTGCTTGACTTTGTCAGATTTTAATGTACTTTCGTCATGTTTAGCATCTTATGTTCATTTCTCAATAAATGTTTTCTCATCTATGAATTGTCTATTAACATCTCCTGCCCAATTTCTCTTGAGTTGTTTATCTTTTTCTAACTGATTTGGACGAGTTCTCTAAATATCCTGGATGTTAATTCCTTGCCTAGGGAGACTTCTCTCTCTCTTCTTGGAGCCAGACTGCCTGAATCTCACTCTCACTAAGTTCCTTATACAAATTAGTTAAACTCTCTGGGCTTTAATTTTCTCAAAAGTAACATTGGCATAATAATATACCTACCTGAAAGGGTTTTTGTGAAGATTAAATGAGATAATATGTAAAGCGCTTTGAGCTAAGTCCGGCGCATAGGAAGTGCTAATGAAATGTGGGCTGTGGTCACCGCATTATTATTGTTCTCTCTCTCAAAGGTAAATTGTTTCTAACCTGCCCTTTCACTAAGGGAGCTGTCTTTTGGGAGCACTAGCTTTAAGCAGGAGTCTTAACTGGTGTGGACCCAAGGACCTGTCTTCTGTCCTTGTGCTTCTGTTCTCTGTCCTTGCACTATCCAGAACTCAGAGCCCAAGTTTCTGGAATGAGAATGATTGCGAGAGGGCGGTGGTCCAACCATCAGTGTGACTCACCCTTCCTTGATTCTCCTTTCTGGCTCTTACTTTCTTAAAGGATGCATATAATCAGATAGTTGTTGTATGTTTTGCAATGTTTCTATTTTTTTAAATGTTAGGATAAGTTATTTCTAAAATATTATACATGTCATTGATGGATGTAGAAATCTTTAGTCTTGTAGTGTGGTATTCCTTCACCTTATTTATAAGAATTCATTCTTTATTAAGTATATGAGATTTTTTTCTCTCATATTACAGCTCTGCTTTTTTTATGTAGCAAGATTTAATAGTAAAATCCTCCAGTGTTTATGATTTCTGTTTGGAAGGCGTGCCTAGGAAAGTCTCTGTCACCCCAAGATAACATAAAAATTATTTACATTGTTTTAATTTTCTTCCTATATATTTATTAGAGTAAATTTCATTTAGAATCGACTTTGGCATGAGAATCAATTAGGGAATCTAACAGTATTCCTCCAAAATGTTTAGCTAGTTGTCACAGCACCTTTTATGGAGTAACAGTGCCTTCCGTAATGAACACAGCTCTAAGTGAAGAAATTTGCACCAGTTCAGTTGCCAACCACATTTGCATTCCTCATGTGGGGCACTGCCGACAGTACAAAACACCAGTCTGCTCTTTCCCACACCCAAAGGGTGAAGAATTCACATTATTTCCTATGGGACAGAGGTTCATGTTGGCAAAAAGAATAGAAAAAAATATAACATTTTTGATTATCTGTGCTGTCAGCCCAAAATCACTTTGACCTGAAATATCCTAATAATGGGGTGGTGGAGGGATTGTTCTAGAAGTTTCTGGAAATAAAAACAAGTTAGAAAGTATCATGAAGTTGCTGGAAGGTTCCTTCTTATTGGTAAGAAGCAGTAAAGATGTCATTCACCTCTTGTTAGAACTGATATGTGTCAGAACCAAATCCCAGCTCTGGCACTCACTAAGCATAACATGAGACAATTTAAGTAACCTGTTCATAAATTCAGCAGGTTTTTTTTTGAGAACCTGTTATGTGCAGAGGACTGTAAGGCTCTCAAACTGTTTATTGGCCAATGGGGTTTAGATATTTGTTGTGACCTGTATCAGACCAGTCTGCCAAAGCCCCAGCTCACCATGGAAGCTCCAAAAAAGGCTGCCCGGGTACCACTGCCCACCTAACTCTTTAGACCCTCAACGAACTTCATTTGGATTAAACATGATAAAAATTCAAAAATCAAATTGACTTGGGTTTCTATATATTTACTCACCATTTTAGCCACATATAAAACTTCTTTCCTTAAAGGGGATTAGCATTCCATAAAGTACAACATGTTAATTATAAAGATTGTGTTTTACTGTATGAAGTCTGTTCGTCCCACGACGGTTTTATCCAGAAACATGGATAATTTTTTTTTGTTAGCTTTACTTTAACTTAAGCTTTCAAAATCCTCAGTGGAATATTATTAATCCTAGTGATTTGTGGTCTGCCCTGGTGTTTTGCAGTCTTTAGTATGAAATCTTTCATTTAGAAAACTGTGAATGGAGGTGTGAACCTAAAATAGTACTTAGGAACATTAATTATGAAACATAATTATAAACACAAATGCCTACACTGATAATAATTTTACAACTTATAATTGTACCAGAAACCTCCAACTGAATGTACTTGTAACATCCTATGGTTGAATTCATTTAAATGGAGTGCAAAAGAGTAAGCTATAAGTTGAATTCTATTTACATTAGTCTGATAATTAAGATCCTTGTACTGGGCTGCAAATCTGAGATAGCAGCAGACTGCATAATTGTAGTCTAGGGCACCCTGGCTAGGTTCATTTTTCTTCTTCCATTGCATACCTGGCTGGTAGTCTCTAAAAGGGATCAGGTTTCATCAGTCAATGGGTGTTCACCAAGGCAGATGACCCTCCTGTGGGTCCTTGAGGGCCTGTTCTCTGCCTGTGCCCCTTCCATTTTTGTAACAAGTAAAGGCTTTCTAGAAGTTGCCTTTGAAGGCACTGATAAGAGACCACTTCCCTCCCGCACCTCTCCAGTTAGTAGGACCTCCGTGGACAGTCCCCACAGCATGCTGTTCCAAAGGGCCCCCTTAAAGTGTAGAATGCTCTCTCAAACCCAAGAGGGCATGGTGGCCTCCTTTGTAATGTCTGGAGTCTTTGAAGATAAGCTGATTTAACTACAGCTCTGGCATTTTCTCAAAGTGTGTGACCTTGGTGTCTATCTTGACTTTTCTTTGTCTCAGGTCTTCACCTGTCCAATGAGAACACTACAGGTTGTTGTGAGGGCAAGAGTCAGCATACACAGGGAAGCCTCTGGCTGAGCAGGAACTCAGTAAACGGCAGTTTGCATCATTGTTATTTCATATCACGCTTCATTAATTTCTTCCATGTGTTCCTACTGACCATACTACACTCCAGGAGCTGTGTTAGGCACTGAGGCTGTAAGCTGCAAGCATGAATAACTCAGTCTCTGCCCTCACAGAGCTACAGTTTGAAACAAGGAAACATGAAATCACCTGCCTTTCAGTGAGATGAGTGCTGATATTGGTGTGAGCAGGTGGGGCTTCTGGAACCCATCGGAGGGCTTTACCAGCTTTAGGAGCTGACTTGAGAAGCTTCCTGAGAAGCCAACAGTCCCCATTGCTGAGGGAGAGGCAAGAGTCTGGCACAGGCAGGAGGGGAATAGCCTCAGCAGAGGTGGCGGCACACGCAGAGCCTGGTGAGGGGTCAGGGGGTTTGTGGGCTCTGCAAGGCCTCGGCGTGCCTGTGGAGTCAGGTGGGTCCTGCGAGGCACGCTGAAGACTTTTACACAGATGAGATGTTCACTCTTCAGTAACTGACTTCATGCATTGTTCAAAGACTTAATGAAATTGAAGCAGGAGGAAATAGGTCTCCATGCGGTGAATAGCGAGCAACACAGCAGTTCTCCAAGAGATGAGAGAACTACTGGTGGCGGTGAAATGTGGACTGTAGAATTTAAAACACCTGCTTTCTCCAGCATGCATACAATTTAAAATATTTGCATATCTCCCAGACTTAGCAAGAGAAAACATAGCATGAGAACTAGGGTGAACCAAGACTTTTTTTTTAATGAGGTGGGAATAACAGCCAATAAACAGAAAGCAGAACTAACAAGTATGAAAGCCATCAGACCAAATCAAAGAAAAGGAGAGGAAAACATAGGCCTCTGTGGATAACTTCAGATATGACTCAGTCTCTATTTTATAACCTTGAAATAAGCTATTTTCCTAAGAACATGATACACTTTTCTATTTATTTGGGACAATTAAAGCTTTAAGAAGTTGTTGCCAGTGTATTTGATTCTTGGTGGAATTGGATTTCATTATATGATCTTGTTTGTGGGTTTGAAGGCTTAAGTAGAAGATAACATTCACTTATTCATACAAGAAATATAGGAAAGTTACACTGATAAGATTTCGTTGGTAATTTTATGACTTATTTTGTTGATAACTTTACAACTTTTTACATAAGGTGACTAAATTCTGGCCTAATATGCCAAGACAGAACCATATAATCCACATTACGGCATTTGTTTAGCCCAAGAAAACTCACTCATCCAAGAAGTCCATTGATAGTATACTCATTTAATGTAATTACCCTATTATGCATAAAACAATGTGTTTAAAGAGAGTTAGGCAACATGCTTTATTCACTGCAGTAAGTTGTAAATGAAATGAAAATATCCTGGCTATAATATTTAAAATACTGAAAGCATTTTTATACCTGGTCTGCTATAACTGAATACAGGCAAATTTTTCAAATGACGTCAAAACACTGTAATCATTTAATTGGAAGTAAGAAATCTTAAGGACTTTCAATTAAAAAGTCATCTGGGTTGACTCATACTACACACCATAGGCCTATTTAGGTGACAGCAAATTAATGCTTGTGGAGTTTGTTGTATTTGTGGTTTAATTCAAGTGACTATCAAATTGTGGAGAAACTTTAATCCTCTGTAACAAGATAACCTGGAGGTCTGATAATCAGTAAGGTCTGGTCTACAGTAGGCTCTTAGTGGTTAAGTTTTTGGGGAGTCAAAAGTTATATGTTGATTTGCTGACCATCACAGCATTTGTTGCTGGATAAGATTTTTCTGTGGAAAAGTGTCTTGACTGACTTCCAGTAAGAGTCACTTCTTTATCTTCTTCCATCTGACCTCCAGTTAGTTCTCTAATGCCACATATACAAATACAGAGTGAAAGAAAGGGGAAGGTGAAGAAAAATTATTTTAACCAAATAACAGGGTGATTTTAGAAAATGTCTTTTTCAAGTCAAAAAAAAGAAAAAAAGGACAAATTTAGAGAGAAGCAACTATCTGAATTACTTTGGTGTTGTCCACAGTGCCTTGATCATAGCAGGTGCTCAAAAAGTAGTCTTTGAATGAATGAATGGATTAATGAAAGTAGTTGAGAGAAGCTCTGTTTGTTGACAAATAGAGAAGAATAATACTATAGACTATCAGAGACTATATATGGATGTTTGTTATTTTGCAAAAGCTTGTTCTTGTAATCAGACTATTTGATTTATTAGGAAGGCCTACCATAACAGTGACTATCAAATTGTGCAGAAACTTGAATCCTCTGAAATTAGGAATCATAACCTGGAGTTCTGAAGGCTGGATGTGTTTGATAAACCTGAACAATTATTTTTTGAGACATTAAAAATGGAGAATTTTCATATCCAAATGTCTGAATTCTCTTGAATACTGCGAAGGTCTGGCACTATGAAGCCCTGTTCCTGTGTGTCAGTAAATGTCTGGGGTCAAGCAACACCTTCCCCATTTTACTCCATTCCCACCAGTTGCTATTAACTCCAGTGTGGTAGTCTAATAGCAACTAATGTTAATTATTCTGTTTGCATTATTTTTTTTCTTAAAGAAGAGAAATATTTCTGTAGGCCTAGGTTGACTGGGTGAGCTGCATGCTGCCAGAAAACTGGGAGAGAGCAAATTTTTGTGTGGAAGTGAGTATCATCTCACTGATATGCATATAAAGTGTGTCTATGGGGAAAGGATATGACACAGCCTGCTTCCATTTACTCACTTTTCTTGCATAATTCCTATAAGCATTTGAATTTTAACTCTGGTTTTCCAAATATTAATGATGAAAGGAAGAGAAAACTGAGTATTTGAAGTATAATAATGGAATTAGAAATAATTTGAGCTGGAAAAACTGGGAAAGTATAGATGGGAGATGGAGGAAGAAAGAACATATTTCCAATTCAAATCTCGCTTTTTTTTTCTACATCCACTTTTCACTGGATAATGTTTTGTTTCTTAATTTATCTTTCTCTGTTTCTCTTTCTCCTCTAGTCTCCCCAAAATTATTTTGCTTATCAATAACCAGAGGTATGATGGACTTGAAAGGAAATCAACTGTAACACCAACATAATAACTGTCATTTATTGTCCTATTCTCTTCTGGCCACTAGGTTAGGTGTTTTAAGTTAATTAGTCCTAATCCTCAGAATAATTAAGATAGCACTGCAATCTCCATTTTTACAGATGATGGGACTGAAGCTTACACTGGTTAAATAATTTTCTTTCTAATAATAAGCAGAACCAAGATTCAAATTAGGTCCACATGACTGCACTGTGCTTGCTTTTTCCACTTGGACTTGTTTAATAGTTGGCTAATCATTACAAGTGGGTCATTAACTCATGCTTAAAATGTATATATATCATTCTGTTTCGGAGTTCCTGAAGTATAAAATTCTCTTACTATAATTTAAGCCACAGTTGGTCTCTTTACTTTCCCAAACTAACACATGAAAAAAAATTTTAATTTCAGAGCTTCTGTTGCATAGTTTTCTAATATGTATATGTACATATGTAACATATCACATATGAAGTAGATTAGCTATAAGGCATAGCATATGTAACATTCCAGTGTAGATGTTTGTATTTTTATATATATGCAAGTTTAATTTATATATGGAATTCAAATTGTTTCCTAATGAACATTATTTGTTCATTCAAAGTAGTAATATATAGACAAAAGTCTAGACTATGAGTCAGTCACTCTTGGATACAAAATCTGACCACCATTTATTACTGTAAGACCTTGTTAAACTTAACTCTCTGTATTTCAGGCTCTTTTCTTTTAAAATAGGACTAACAATGCCAGCTTTATTTGAAAATGAGAATACAGTTGATCCTTGAACAACATGGGTTTGTACAGCATGGGTCCACTTATATGCAGATTTTTTCCTATGAGTATATTGCAAAATTTTTTGAAGATCTGAGATAATTTGAAAGCACATTTTCTTTTCTTTAGTTTACTTTATTGTAAGAATACAGTATATAATAATATAAAATACAAAACATGTTAATTGACTGATAATCTGATCGGTAAGGCTTCTGGGCTACAGTAAGCTCTTAGTAGTTAAGTTTTTGGGGAGTCAAAAGTTATATGTGGATTTTTGACTGCCCCGGGGGTCAGCACCTCTAACCGTCATGTTGTTCAAGGGTCAACTGTGTATATATGAAGATATTCAAGTTACTCTTTCTTCTTGAGCGTGCTTTGATAGTTCCTGTCTTTCAAGATATTTGTGCATTTCATCTAAGTTGTCATAAATATGACATATTGGCATAAAGTTCTGGCTAACATTCTCTTATTATATTTTTAGTATAATAAACTATGATAGAATATTATAGAATAACCACATAGAGTCTGTAGTGGTATTACCACTCTATTCCTATAAGTGGTAATTTGTATCTTCTCCTTTTTTGTGATCATTATGGTCAGAGGTTTATCAACTATATTGATCTTCTTAAAGAACCAACGTTAAATTTCATTCATTTTCTCTATTACTTTTCTGTTTTCTGTTTCATTAATTTCCACTCAGATAATTATTATTTCCTTTGTTTTTCCTACTTTGGTTTGCATTTTCTATTCTTTTTCTAGTTTCTTAAGGTAAAAACTGAAGTCATTGACTTGAGATATTTCATCCTCTTTTCCAATAGGGATGTATTGCTATAAATTTCCTCCTAAATACTATTTTAGTTGCATTCCACAGCTTTTCTTATAGTCTATTTTCATTCAGTTAATTTTTTTCTTTTGATTTGTGCTTTGACAAATGGATTTTGTTTATTTTCAAAGGTTTGGGGACTTTCCAGGTATCTCTTTGTTCTTAATTTCTAATTTAATTTTATTTGGTCATATAGTTTAGTTTATAGAACTTGAATTCTTTTAAATTTATAAGACTTGTTTTATGACCTAGAATATTGTCTATTTTATATAATGTGTGTGCTACCATTGTTGGCTACAATGCTCTATAAATGACAACTAGGTCAATTGTTTGATAATGTCATTTACATGAATTGACTCATAATAGTCTCCTAGTTTTCTATATTTTCTCTGATTTTTTTTTGTCTACTTGTTCTGTCAGTTATTGAGAGAATGGTGTTGATCTGTCACCGATGGGGGATCCAGACACAGGGAAGGCCTTACTATGGTGTCTCCTGTAGTCTGCAGTAGGAAGGGGTCACCAGGTCCCAGATAATGAGGCAGGCAAGAGTATTTGGGTGCCCCAAATAAAGGGAAGGAGTGTCTCCAAATGCGTGGAGGACACCCACTCCAAGTTTGATCTCAATTACACCCACCTGTGTAAACATCTTTCCCAGTGTGTTTTGAAAATGTTCCTGTAATAAACACCTTTGCTTTGTCAAAAAAAATAAAAAAAACAAACTATAGTTACATATTTCTTTCATTCTTCCTGCAGTTCTATCAATATTTTTGTCATGTATTTTGTAGCTCTGTACTTGGGTGCATGAATGTTGAGGATTTTTATGTCCTGATAAATTAACCCCTTTATCAGTATGAAATGAACTTCTTTATCCCTGATAAATTTCTTTATTCTGAAATCTACTTTTTAAATATTAATATAGCCACTCCAACTCTCTTTTGATTAAAGTTAGAATTATTTAAGTTTTTCCATCCTTTTACTTTCAACCTATTTGTATCTTTATATTTAAAGTATGTTTTTTGGAGGGTTCATGTACTTTTATCTTGTCACTTACAAAATCTGACAGGATTTGACTTTTAATTTAACTCAATTGCTTTTAATATGATTATGATATATTTGTTTTTAAATTTATATTTAATTTTGTATTGCTATTTGTATTTTTACTTGTCCCATCTGTTCCTTGTTCCAATTTTTTCTCATTTTTAAAAATCTTCAGTTGGGGTAAGAATTTTTTATGATTTCATTTTTTCCTATTCATTAACTCTGAACTTTTGTTGTGTTATTTTAGGGGTTGCCAGAAAGTCTATAGTATATATATATATTTAACTTATTACAGTAAAACTTCAAAAGATATATACCACTTCATATATAGTGCAAGAATATTACAACAGCATTCTGCTATTTCCTTCCTCCTAAGTTTTGTGCTATATTATACCTTTTACTTCAACATGTTATAAACTTAGTAATACATTATTATTTTTGCTTCAGTCAATTATCTTTTACAGACTTAAATAATAAGCAAATAGGTTTATATTTATGTAGATAGTTATCTTTTCTGATGCTCTCCATTCCTTTGTGTTTTCATATGGTATCATTTCCTTCTGCTTGAATGACTTCCTTCAACATTTCTCAAAGTATACAGGTTTGCTTGTTATGAATTCTTTCATTTGTCTGAAATAGCCTTTATTTTATATTCACCTTTGAAAGATATGTTTGAGGGGTAAAAATATCTTGTTTTATATTAAATGTGTCTTTTATTCTGCAGTTGATTTTAAGATTTTCTCTATATCCCTAGTTTTAAACAACTTGATGTGATTGATATGCCTCTGTGGTTTTCTTCACATTTCTTATGCTTGAGCTTTACTGAGCTTCTTGGATCTGTGGGTTATAGTTTTCATCAAATTTTAAAATGTTCGGCCATATTTCTTCTTCTACCCCCCCTTCTCCTCTGTCTTTTGGGACACCCACTTATATTGGGTTGTTTGAAGTTGCTCCAGAGCTCACTGACGTTCAGTCTATTTGTTCAGTCCTTTCTCATTTGGAATTTCTGTTGCTAGGTCTTCAAGTACGTCAGTCTTCTGCTCTACACAATCTAACCTGCTATTAATTCTTTCCACTACCTTTTAAATCTCAGACATGCTAGTTTTCATCTCTGGAGTCCAATCTCTTCTTTGAAAATATCTCCCATGTCTTTACTTAGTATGTCTGGTCTTTCCTCTAACTTCCTGAATGGATGTAATACAGTTATAATAACTAATTAAGGTCCTTGTCTACGAATTTTATCATTTGTGTCAGTTCTGAGTCAGTTTCAACTGATTGACTCTTCTTTTCATCACGGGCCTTAGTTCCCTGTTTATTTTTTTATCTGCTATACAAAAACATTGTAAATTTAACTTACTGGGTGCTAGATGTTTTTGGATTCCTTGAAGTGTCTTGTAGCACTGTTCTAGAACACAGCCGAGTTACTTAGAGTTTGGTCCTTTTAGGTCTTGCTTTTAAGCTTTGTTAGGTAGGACCAGGGCTGTGTTTCACTGAAGGCTACTTTTACTCCACCCACTGAGGCAGACTCCTCTGAGTACTCTACTCAGTGACCCATAATTCATGAGGCTTTCTACTTGGACTGTTAGCAATGGCAATGTTCCTAGCTGTGAGTGCTCCTGTAATGTGCTCACCAAGGTTTTCAGATGCTGCTTTCTCCAGGCTCAGGTACTTTCTTCACACACACACACTGACCAGAACTCAGCAGATACACTGGAGGACCTGCTGCACGTGTCCAGAGCTCTCTCTCTGTGAAATTCTCTCCTCCTCTGTAGTCTCTCCCAGGAATCCAGCTGCTCTCGGCTCCCTGAACTCCCTGCTCTGTCTCCTCAAATCAGGGAAGGTCCTAAGGTTTTCCATAGCTTACCCTCCAACACACACACACTCACTCACACACACACACACACACACACTCACACACACACACACACACGCACACACACAGTGGTCCTGCTCAGCCCTTCAAAGATGGGGCACCACATGTGCTTCTGTGAGATTCTTTCTCAGTAACTATTTTCTACCCATAATCACTTCTGAAGTAAAAGCCAACATGAAAACAACATCCTACAGGAAAATCACAGCATACTGACTCAGAATCTCACAGACCAGGTCTTTTTCCAAATCCACACATGAATTTTATTATGACTGTATGTAGTCTGCAGGTTCTCTACACTCCTGGATAAACGTGGGTCATCTATATCACATCTCCTCATGTGTAACTCTATTCCTTCCTCCATTTTGAACAGGCCCACAGAATGATAGGTAGACAAAGATAATTTGTTTCAAGTTTTAATGAAATGTGCTCAAAGTTTGGTGAAGCCCAGTCTACGATTCTCTAGGAGACCCTGAGACCCATTTGTGCCAAATGGTAGCCCAGCACCTCCCACAATGAGGGGACGACATGTTTCTTCCCTTCATCGGGGAGATGCTCAGGCTCTGAAATGGGACCTGACGAGTGTCTGGATGGGGAAACATGAAAGAGGCTTCTAACCTGACATCATCTATGACTGAAGCATGGAATCATTTACTTCCTAAAGTGAACTTCAGGCTAATATAACTCTTTTATTAACTCATTGTTCAGCCTTGAGTGAAGCACTTTACCTGGGTTGGTTTCTGTTTCTTTATCTGATAGTAAAGAAATGGCCATGTCAATCTGGTTTCTGAGATCCTGTCTAGATCCAAAATCTTTGATTGCTTATTTTTGTTTAGATACTGGACAAAATAGTTATTAGAGTAGAATATCATGTTTCATTCCGAATAAAAATTCTAAAAGCAGAAGACTAAAAGGTGTGTGGATGGACTCATATGCTGAGTCCATGTGACAAGAAAGAAATCCAGATAACCAGCAAAATATAACTCATTAATTAAATTCTACACATATTATTGAGGCTAATTCATTTAACAAACATTTCATTGATTGAGATATTTGGTATAATGTGACCATAAATTAGGAATCAGTGACAGAGTTAAGAAAAAGCCTGAGATATCTCAAAGTCTTTTGCCCACACAAAGCTATCATTTTATATATTGTTCTATAAAATAAAATTATGCTACATTAAAGGAAAGGGAACTCAGAATTGAAAATATAAAATTTTTCATCACTGCAAATATAACCTATTAGAATCTCAAATGCAACACTGCATTAATGTGGTTCATCACATTTAATGATTTCAATAATAAGGACAATCATTCTTAATAATCACTAAGAACTTCTTCCTGTAGTCTTTAGAAAAACATTTTGTTTTCTTGTGTGGCTCTTCTCCAGAATTTTTAATCTAAGCATGATTTCTTTGACAATCCAAATCATGGAAATTATTGGCACAGCTAGCCGCTTGCTTTCTTCAGATGTGAGCAGCAAGCTAATTGGCTATGCTGGGGCACAGTCCGTCAGTGATTAACCAGCTGTGATGGAGTTATTTACACCTCTGGAAAGTGCAGCATCTCACACATCTGAAGCTGGGGCTAAATCATTCCTGGCAATATAATTTTAAACTTACATTTTAGAAGCTACTGAAAACTTTAAGTATAAGCTTTATTATTGTTATAAAATTTCATTTTTTTGTGAAATTTGTGTTATTTTTCATTCATTAAGGGGTTGCCATTTTTAAAGAAAGAAGGTCAATTTCAATGAGTAGAGAGAATTGAAAGTTAAAGATTGTGCTTTTAGTGACGTGAAACATAAGATATTAATGTTTAGGTAAAATGAGGTACTCATATCTTCTGGCATTTATATATTTCTCTTAAAAAGCTGGTCTGTGTTAGTACAAAACATAGAAATGTTGACATTCAAAAGAAATAAAAGTTGATACTAAACTTCATGGACTTGTTAATGTTTTGGATTCAAGGTCATTTTGAAGATCTATGGTCTCCCAATAGCATTTTGTCTAGTAAAAAAAATTCAGATTCCCTCACTTATATGCTGTAAGACCAAGCTAATGAATTAAATTTAAAAACCAAAGGAATGTAGAGAGTCACTATTTTGCTGTACTAGATGATACCAAACTGCTATTTAATTGTTTGCCGAGGTAGTAAAGCAAAAGTACTAGATTCTGATTTGTCTAGTATTTTTATAAGCAAAATCCATTATTTTGTTGTTTTTGTATCTCATTCCCTCAGAAGCAGCAGAAAGAAATGAGGAGGTCATGCTGTTGATTTTTATTAGCGTGCTTAACTGTATAAGATCCTTCCTGTGACACGTGGGGAGGAAAACACACCGAGATGCAGCCCCGCTCAAATCAGATCTCTTGCTGATCAGCAAACCCCCCCTCCTCTGAAACCCGTCCTTCCTAATCAACCTCATCTAGCCATTCTCCTTTTGTTGCTCAAGCAAATATTTTAGGTATCTTTATTTCAACAAGCAATCATATTTTCTGCCTAATGACATCATCCTTTCAATCATTGTCAAATGAGTCTTGTTATGTTAGTTTTCTCTTTCTCTGTGTCTCATCTTCAAAGTTTGGGTCTCTGAGTTCTTTGTAAATAGCACCCTCTTCCCTATCAGAATGCCAAATAAATTGTGGATTCATTCATTCAACAAAAGCACCTAGGATATGTCTGTTGCTGTTCTAGGCAGAAGGCGACCACAGTGAATGAAATGGTTGTAACAGTTTGTTCTCCTAGAACTTTACAAGGCCCAAGAAAATGCTCACCTTTCAACAGAAAAATCAGTACTATGGACAACATGCCGAAAGTCACACAGTTAATCCTTTCCAGTCTCACCAATATGATCTAATCATTCTATCACCCGTGGAGCACAGTTATCACAGAGAAAGGCCTTGGGTGCCACACTAACTGAGCTCCTGACACATGGAGGGAAACACCAGACGTAGTGATAACAGTTCCATCATGATATTAGATCCACAAGTAGACGTCAGTTTCATACGGACAAGAAGCAAACCTTATAATGCTTGGTAATGCACATGTTCAATATTTGTTGTCCCCATTAACATATTATGTCCCTTTTATCTCAATCCTAAAATCCGAAAGAAATTTAGTCAATACGTTTTTCCCATAATCAAAACAGAATTATGAATGCATTTGTTGTTATGACATTTCAAATATATTCAAGTGGAACTCAGCATCTGCAAAGCTAGAAATAGTAAAGTCGAAGGGACTTCCGGGAAGATGGCGGTGTGAGCAGGGTGGCAGAAATCTCCTCCCACCACTATATTTATCTACGAAAACACAGAAAATACATCTATTCCTAAAAGAGAGACGAGAATACACAGGAAAGCGCACAGCGTGCAGCTACACCCGAGAGGACTCGGCACCCCAAGAGGCGGGTAAGATCCGGAGCCGCGACCCGGCGGGACCCGAGCCCTCCCCCACCCCAGCGCACCGGCGGGAGGAGAGGATTCAGAGCCGGGAGGGGGTGGAAGTGCACCCCGCGAAGCAGCCAGCCCCGGTGATCTGCGCGGGGAGCGCTGACCCACATTGCGCAGTGCAGCGGAGATTGGAGAGACAGAGGGGCAGGATCTGAGCGGGGAACGCGCCAGGGGGCTTGCAGCCGGCTCCGGGAAGGAAAAAAAAGTGCGCGCTTTCCTCAGTGGTCTTAAAGAGACAGGAGCCCAGCGGAGGAGCCGGATCTCCCCAACACACTCAGCCCAGCAGGCTGGGAGTCCTGGGGAGTTTCAGACGCCTTAGCTGGCGACTGAGGAAGCGTAGCCATACTTAACCCTTCTCACTGGGATCAACAGCCTCCTATTCGTTCCCACCCCTGCCAGAACGATAAAGGGCCCTGCGGAGTGGCACAGTCACAGCTGTGGAATAGTGGAGCAATAGCGCCACCTAGAGCATTCCCACAGAATCTACGTCCGGTGGGCATTTTTTTGTTTTTTTTTGTTTTGTTTTTTTGTTTTTGTTTTTGTTTTTTCTTTTCTTTCTTTTTTTCTTTTTTCTCTTTTTTTTCTCTTTTTTTTTCTTCTCTTTTTAAAGTCTTAAAGAGCCCAGCTGACATACGTGGCAACTATCAGTGACCAAATTATACAGCCAAGAAAAGACACAGGAATATGGTTCAGACCAAAATCAACCAGACAACCCCAGAGAGGGAGTCTGAAGGGATGGAAATGCACAGCCTGCCTGAAAAAGAATTTAGAATAAAAGTCACAACCATGCTGATGGACCTACAGAGAAATGTGCAAGAGCCGAGGGAGGAAGTGAGGGAACTGAAGAAAGACAATACAGAAATCAGACAAGCGATCGACGGGCTTAACAGCAGAATGGATGAGATGCGAGAGACTGTTAATGGAATAGAAAACAGAGAACAGGAGTACAGAGCAGCTGAGGCAGAGAGATAAAAGGATTTCTAGGAATGAAAGAATATTAAGAGAACTGTGTGACCAATCCAAACGGAACAATATTCGCATTATAGGAGTACCTGAGGAAGAAGAGAGAGAAAAAGGGATAGAAAGCGTCTTTGAAGAAATAATTGCTGAAAACTTTCCCTCGCTGGGGAAGGAAGTAGTCTCGCAGTCCACTGAAGCTCATAGATCTCCCAACACAAGGGACCCAAGGAAGACAACACCAAGACACGTAATAATTAAGATGGCAAAGATCAAAGATAAAGACAGGGTATTAAAGGCAGCTAGAGAGAGAAAAAGATCACCTACAAAGGAAAACCCATCAGACTATCATCAGACTTCTCAACAGAAACCTTACAGGCCAGAAGAGAATGGCATGATATATTTAACGTAATGAAACAGAAAGGCCTCGAACCAAGAATATTGTATCCAGCACGATTATCATTTAAATATGATGGAGGGATTAAACAATTTCCAGATAAACGAAAGTTAAGAGAATTTGCGTCTCATAAACCACCACTACAGGATATCTTAAATGGACTGCTCTAGATGGAAGCACACCTAAGGCTAAAAAGATGTCACCAGAGGGGAAAAAAAAATCATAGCAAAGAAAGCAGACCATCCAAATACCAACTAAAGGCAAAGAATAAAACACCTATTATAGAAAGAATGGAGGAGGAGGAATAAGAAGGGAAAGAAAGAAAGAAACATCAGACTGTGTTTACAATAACTTAACAAGAAAGTTAGTTAGATTGTTAGATAGTAAAGAAGCAACCCTTGAACCTTTGGTAACCACGAATCTAAAGCCAGCAATGGCAATAAGTACATATCTATCGATAATCACCCTAAATGTAAATGGACTGAATGCACCAATCAAAAGACACAGAGTAACAGAATGGATAAAAAAGCAAGACCCATCTGTATGCTGCCTACAAGAAACTCACCTCAAATCCAAAGATATACACAGACTAAAAATGAAGGGATGGAAAAAGATATTTCATGCAAACAACAAAGAGAAAAAAGCAGGTGTTGCAGTACTTGTATCAGACAAAATAGACTTCAAAACGAAGAAAGTAGCAAAAGATTAAGAAGGACATTACATAATGATAAAGGGGTCAGTCCAACAAGAAGATATAACTATTATAAATATATATGCACCCAACACAGGAGCGCCAGCATATGTGAGACAAATACTAACAGAATTAAAGGAGGAAATAGACAGCAATGCATTCATCTTAGGAGACTTCAACACACCACCCACTCCAGAGGACAGATCAACCAGACAGAAAATAAGTAGACACCAGAGGCATTGAACAACACACTAGAACAGATGGACCTAACAGACATCACACAGAGACTCTACACCCAAAGCAAAAGGTTACACATTCTTCTCAAGTGCACATGGAACATTTTCCAGAATAGACCACATACTAGGCCACAAAAAGAACCTCAGTAAATTCAAAAATATTGAAATCCTACCAACCAACTTCTCAGATCACAAAGGTATAAAACCAGAAATAAATTTTAGAAAGAAATCAAAAAGTCTCACAAATACATGGAGACTTAACAATATTCTCCTAATTAATCAATGGGTTAGTGACCAAATCAAAACAGAAATCAAAAAAGAATATATGGAGACTAATGACAACAACAACACAAAGCCACAACTTCTGTGGGACGCAGCAAAGGCAGTTCTAAGAGGAAAGTATATTGCAATCCAGGCCTATTTAAAGAAGGAAGAACATTCCCAAATGAATAGTCTAAAGACACAATTACTGAAATTAGAAAAAGAAGAACAAATGAGGCCCAAAGTCACCAGAAGGAGGGACATAATAAAGATTAGAGAAGAAATAAATAAAATTGAGAAGAATAAAACAATAGAAAAAATCAATAAAACCAAAGGCTGGTTCTTTGAAAAAATAAACAAAATAGATAAACCCCTAGCCAGACTCATTAAGAGAAAAAGAGAATCTACACACATAAACACAATCAGAAATGAGAAAG
>JAVSCE010011106.1:0-25965 GCA_032199065.1 Smutsia gigantea
TGTCTATTCATGTCCTCTTACCATTTCTTAATTGGATTATTTGCTTTCTGTTTGTTAAGGTGCATGAGTTCTTTATATATTTTGGATGTCAACCCTTTATCAGATGTTTTTTATGAATATATTCTCCCATACTGTAGGATGTCTTTTTGTTCTACTGATGGTGTCCTTTGCTGTACAGAAGCTTTTCAGCTTGATATAGTCCCACTTGTTCATTTTTTGCTTTTGTTTCCCTTGCCCGGGGAGATATGTTCATGAAGAAGTTGCTCATGTTTATGTCCAAGAGATTTTTGCCTATGTTTCTTTCTAAGAGTTTTATGGTTTCATGACTTACATTCAAGTCTTTGATCCACCTTGAGTTTACCTTTGTGTATGGGGCTAGACAGTAGTCCAGTTTCATTCTCTTACATGTAGCTGTCCAGTTTTTCCAACACCAGCTGCTGAAGAGGCTGTCATCTCCCCATTGTATATCCAAGGCTCCTTTATCAAATATTAATTGACTGTATATGTTTGGGTTAATGTTTGGATTTTCTATTCTGCTCCACTGGTCTGTGGGTCTGTTTTTGTGCCAATACCAAACTGTCTTGATTACTGTGGCTTTGTAGTAGAGCTTGAAGTCAGGGAGTGTAATTCCCCCTGTTTTATTCCTCCTTCTCAGGATTGCTTTGGCTATTCGGGTCTTTTGTGGTTCCATATGAATTTTAGAATTATTTGTTCCAGTTCATTGAAGAAAGCTGTTGGTAGTTTGATAGGGATTGCGTTGAATCTGTAGATTGCTTTAGGTAGTATAGCCATTTTGACAATATTGATTCTTCCTAGCCAAGAGCATGTGATGCATTTCCATTTGATAGTGTCCTCTTTAATTTCTCTTAGGAGTGTCTTGTAGTTTTCAGAGTACAGGTCTTTCACTTCCTTCGTTAGGTTTATTCCTAGTATTTTATTCTTTTTGATGCAATTGTGAATGGAATTGTTTTTCTGATTTCTCTTTCTGTTAGTTCATCATTAGTGTACAGGAAAGCAACAGATTTCTGTGTGTTAATTTTGTATCCTGCAACTTTGCTGAATTCAGATATTAGTTCTAGTAGTTTTGGAGTGGAGTCTTTAGGGTTTTTTATGTACAATATCATGTCATCTGCAAATAGTGACAATTTGACTTCTTCTTTACCAATCTGGATGCCTTGTATGTCTTTGTTTTGTCTGATTGCTGTGGCTAGGACCTCCAGTACTATGTTGAATAACAGTGGAGAGAGTGGGCATCCTTGTCTTGTTCCCGATCTTAGATGAAAAGCCTTCAACGTCTCGCCATTAAGTATGATGTTAGCTGTAGGTCTGTCATATATAGCCTTTATGATGTTGAGGTACTTGCCCTCTATACCCATTTTGTTGAGAGTTTTAATCAGGAATGGATGCTGAATTTTGTCAAATGCTTTTTCAGCATCTATGGAGATGATCATGTGGTTTTTGTTCTTCTTTTTGTTGATGTGGTGGATGATGTTGATGGATTTTCGAATGTTGTACCATCCTTGCATCCCTGGGATGAATCCCACTTGATCATGGTGTATGATCCTCTTGATGTATTTTTGAATTCGGTTTGCTAATATTTTGTTGAGTATTTTTGCATCTACGTTCATCAGGGATATTGGTCTGTAATTTTCTTTTTGGTGAGGTCTTTGCCCGGTTTTGGTATTAGAGTGATGCTGGCTTCATAGAATGAGTTTGGAAGTATTCCCTCCTCTTCTATTTTTTGGAAAACTTTAAGGAGAATCGGTGTTATTTCTTCTCTATATGTCTGGTAGAATTCAGAGGTGAATCCATCAGGCCCAGGGGTTTTGTTCTTGGGTAGTTTTTTGATTACCAATTCGATTTCGTCACTGGTGATTGGTCTGTTTAGTTTTCCTGTTTCTTGCTTGGTCAGTCTTGGAAGGTTGTATTTTTCTAAGAAGTTGTCCATTTCTTCTATGTTTTCCAGCTTGTTAGCATATAGAGTCTCATAATATTCTCTTATGATTCTTTGTATTTCTGTGGGGTCCGTCGTGATTTTTCCTTTCTCATTTCTGATTGTGTTTATGTGTGTAGATTCTCTTTTTCTCTTAGTGAGTCTGGCTAGGGGTTTATCTATTTTGTTTATTTTTTCAAAGAACCAGCTCTTGGTTTTATTGATTTTTTCTATTGTTTTATTCTTCTCAATTTTATTTATTTCTTCTCTAATCTTTATTATGTCCCTCCTTCTGGTGACTTTGGGCCTCATTTGTTCTTCTTTTTCCAATTTCAGTAATTGTGTCTTTAGACTATTCATTTGGGAGTGTTCTTCCTTCTTTAAATAGGCCTGGATTGCAATATACTTTCCTCTTAGAACTGCCTTTGCTGCGTCCCACAGAAGTTGTGGCTTTGTGTTGTTGTTGTCATTAGTCTCCATATATTCTTTGATTTCTGTTTTGATTTGGTCGTTAACCCATTGATTAATTAGGAGAATGTTGTTAAGTCTCCATGTATTTGTGAGCCTTTTTGATTTCTTTCTAAAATTTATTTCTAGTTTTATACCTTGGTGATCTGAGAAGTTGGTTGGTAGGATTTCAATATTTTTGAAATTACTGAGGTTCTTTTTGTGGCCTAGTATGTGGTCTATTCTGGAAAATGTTCCATGTGCACTTGAGAAGAATGTGTATCCTGTTGCTTTTGGGTGTAGAGTTCTGTAGATGTCTGTTAGGTCCATCTGTTCTAGTGTGTTGTTCAGTGCCTCTGTGTCTTTACTTATTTTCTGTCTGGTTGATCTGTCCTCTGAGTGAGTGGTGTGTTGAAGTCTCCTAAGATGAATGCATTGCTGTCTATTTCCTCCTTTAATTCTGTTAGTATTTGTCTCACATATGCTGGCGCTCCTGTGTTGGGTGCATATATATTTATAATGGTTATATCTTCCTGTTGGACTAACCCCTTTATCATTATGTAATGTCCTTCTTTATCTTTTGCTACTTTCTTCGTTTTGAAGTCTATTTTGTCTGATACAAGTACTGCAACACCTGCTTTTTTCTCTTTGTTGTTTGCATGAAATATCTTTTTCCATCCCTTCACTTTTAGTCTGTGTATATCTTTGGATTTGAGGTGAGTTTCTTGTAGGCAGCATATAGATGGGTCTTGCTTTTTTATCCATTCTGTTACTCTGTGTCTTTTGATTGGTGCATTCAGTCCATTTACATTTAGGGTGATTATTGATAGGTATGTACTTATTGCCATTGCTGGCTTTAGATTCGTGGTTACCAAGGGTTCAAGGGTTGCTTCTTTACTATCTAACAATGTAACTTAACTTTCTTGTTAAGTTATTGTAAACACAGTCTGATGTTTCTTTCTTTCTCTCCCTTCTTATTCCTCCTCCTCCATTCTTTCTATAATAGGTGTTTTATTCTTTGCCTTTAGTTGGCATTTGGATGGTCTGCTTTCTTTGCTATGATTTTATTTTCTCTGGTGACATCTTTTTAGCCTTAGGTGTGCTTCCCTCTAGAGCAGTCCATTTAAGATATCCTGTAGTGGTGGTTTATGAGACGCAAATTCTCTTAACTTTCGTTTATCTGGAAATTGTTTAATCCCTCCATCATATTTAAATGATAATCGTGCTGGATACAATATTCTTGGTTCGAGGCCCTTCTGTTTCATAACGTTAAATATATCATGCCATTCTCTTCTGGCCTGTAAGGTTTCTGTTGAGAAGTCTGATGATAGTCTGATGGGTTTTCCTTTGTAGGTGATCTTTTTTCTCTCTCTAGCTGCCTTTAATACCCTGTCTTTATCTTTGATCTTTGCCATCCTAATTATTATGTGTCTTGGTGTTGTCTTCCTTGGGTCCCTTGTGTTGGGAGATCTATGAGCTTCGGTGGACTGCGAGACTACTTCCTTCCCCAGCGAGGGAAAGTTTTCAGCAATTATTTCTTCAAAGACACTTTCTATCCCTTTTTCTCTCTCTTCTTCCTCTGGTACTCCTATAATGCGAATATTGTTCCGTTTGGATTGGTCACACAGTTCTCTTAATATTCTTTCATTCCTAGAAATCCTTTTATCTCTCTCTTCCTCAGCTGCTCTGTACTCCTGTTCTCTGTTTTCTATTCCATTAACAGTCTCTCGCATCTCATCCATTCTGCTGTTAAGCCCGTCAATCGCTTGTCTGATTTCTGTATTGTCTTTCTTCAGTTCCCTCACTTCCTCCCTCAGCTCTTGCACATTTCTCTGTAGGTCCATCAGCATGGTTATGACTTTTATTCTGAATTCTTTTTCAGGGAGGCTGTGCATTTCCATCCCTCAGACTCCCTCTCTGGGGTTGTCTGGTTGATTTTGGTCTGAACCATATTCCTCTGTCTTTTCATGACTGTATAATTTGGTCACTGATAGTTGCCACGTATGTCAGCTGGGCTCTTTAAGACCGCCTCTTGGGGTGCCGAGTCCTCTCGGGTGTAGCTGCACGCTGTGCGCTTTCCTGTGTATTCTCGTCTCTCTTTTAGGAATAGATGTATTTTCGGTGTTTTCGTAGATAAATATAGTGTTGGGAGGAGATTTCTGCCGCCCTGCTCACACCGCCATCTTCCCGGAAGTCTCCGGGTATGACTTTTATTCTGAATTCTTTTTCAGGAAGATTGTGCATGTCCATCCCATCAGGCTCCCTCTCTGCGGTTGTCTTTCTAAGTTTTGTTTGTACCATATTCTCTGTCTTTTCATGGCAATAGACAATGTCAGAAAAAGAAAAAAAGAAAGAAAGAAAGAAAAAAAAATGCCCGTCAGGTGTAAATTCTTTGAGGATGCTGTAGGGGCACTGCTGCTCCACTATTCCGCAGCTGCGGCTGCTCCGCCTGGCCCTTTGAGACTCTGGCTGGGGAGGGAAGAATGGGAGGCAACTGCTTTTTCCCAACAGCCAGCCAGGGGGTCAGAAATTCCCCAGGACTCTCAACCTTCTTGGCTGAGTGTGCTGGGATGATCCTGCTCCTCCGTTGGGCCCCTGTCTCTTTAAGACCCCTAAAAAAGTGCATGGTTTTCTTTTGTCCCTGGGAGCCTGCTGAGAGGACCCACTTGCGTTCTCCATCTCAGATGGTGCACACTGTTTCTCCAATCTCCGATACACCACACAATATGTGTTAATGCTCCCCACGCAGATCACCAGGACTGGTTGTTTGGTGGGCCTGTGCTTCCATTCCCTCCCTGCTCTGAATCCTCTCTTCCCGCTGGTGCGCTGGGGTGGGGGAGTGTTCGGGTCCCACTTTATTGTGGCTCCGTATCTTACCCTCTTCGCAAGGTGCCGAGTCCTCTCAGGTGTAGCTGCAGGCTGAGTGTTGTCCTGTATCTTCTGGTCTCTCTTTTAGGAATAGTTGTATTTTCATAAATATATATGGTTTTGGGAGGAGATTTCCACTGCCCTGCTCACACTGCCATCTTCCTGGAAGTCCTCAGGGTCTTGTTTTTTTATCCATTCAGTGACTCTATGTCTTTTGATTGGTGCATTCAGTCTATTTACATTTAGGGTGATTATGGATACGTATGTACTTATTGGCATTGCAAGCTTCAGATTCGTGGTTACTAAAGGTTCAAGGGTAACTTCCTTACCATCTAAGAGTCTAACGTAACTCACTTGTAATATGCTATTACAAATACAATCTAAAGGTTCCATTTTTCTTCCTCCTCCATTCTTTAGATATTAGGTATCATATTCTGTACTGTTTGTCTATCCCTAATGACTTTGGGGATAGTTTATTTAATTTTGCATTTGCTTAGTAATTAGCTGTTTTGCTTTCTTAACTATGGTTTTATTACAGCTATTAAACTATAGGATCACTTCCATCTATAGCATTCCCTGCAAAATACACTGTAGAGATGGTTTGTGGGACGTAAATTCTCTCAGCTTTTGCTTATCTGGGAACTGTAAAATCCCTCCTTCAAATTTAAATGATAATCTTGCCAGATAAAGCAACCTTGGTTCAAGGCCCTTCTGCTTCATTGCATTAAATACATCATGCCACTCCCTTCTGGCCTGTAAGGTTTCTGTTGAGAAGACTGATGATAGCCTGATGGGCTTTCCTTTGTATGTGATCTTATTTCTCTCTCTGGCTGCTTTTAATAGTCTGCCCTTATCCTTGAACTTTGCCATTTTAATTATTATGTCTTGGTATTGTCTTCCTTGGGTCCCTTGTGTTGGGAGATCTGTGCACCTCCATGGCCTGAGAGACTATCTCCTTCCACATACTGGGGAAGTTTTCAGCAATCACCTACTCAAAGACACTTTCTATCCCTTTTTCTCTCTCTTCTTCTTCTGGTACCCCTGTAATGTGAATACTGTTACGTTTGGGTTGGTCACACAGTTCTCTCAATATTCTTTCATTCTTAGAGATCCTTTTTTCTCTCTGTGCCTCACCTTCTTTATATTCCTCTTCTCTAGTTTCTGTTTCATTTATTGTCTCCTCCACCATATCCAATCTGCTTTTAATACCATCCATTTTGCTCTTCAATGATTGGATCTCTCTGACCATAATTCATTCCTGAGTTCTTGAATATCTTTCCATATCTCCATGAGCATGTTAATGATTTTTATTTTGAACTACCTTTCAGGGAGAGTCATGAGGTCAATATCATTTAAATCTTTCTCAGGAGTTGTATTAATCATTTTACTCTAGACCGGATTCCTTTGGCATTTCATATTTGTTTATGGCGCCCTCTAGTGCCCAGAAGCTCTACTCTCTGGAGCTGCTCAGCCCCTGAAACAATGTTGGGGGTTGCAGGGTAGTGGTATTGGTGCCTGGGGGGAGGAAAGAGCTGTTTACTGCTTCTCGGCTGCTATGCCTGTCTCCACTGCCTGAACCAGTGGGCTGAGCACACACGTACAAGACCCCGTGCTTTGCATTTTCAGCTGCTGCAGACAGATCCTCCCTCTGGCTGGCCCAACACCAGGGTAGGGTTTCCCGGTTTGGGAGCCCAGTGGGGCTGGCCAGGAGAAAGGCACAGTAGGCTGCCTATCACAGAAGGGGTTCTTGGAGGTGTGTAAGCAGCCAGGGAGCTGGAGCACCTGAAGATCATGAAAGCTCCCATCCTGCTGGGCAGAGTGCACCTGGACAATTTTGTCTACCTGTCATTTCTCCTGAGCAGTAAGCTCTGTGCAATCCTTGCCCCTTTAGCAGCCCTCTTGCTATGGGCTTCTTTGTTACAAAGTCTCTCAGACTGCCCACCTTTATTTTGTTCCCAAAGCAGCTGGATATGGATCCCTGCTCTCCACAGGCAGCTGGAATCTTAGTCTCTCCGGGAATTCTGCCTGTCTTAGCTTTCCAACCCTCTAATTACAAGAGTATCATGCAAGCACCATGAAATGTAGGTTTGTGCTCCCAGAACAGGTCTCCGGAGTTAGGTATTCAGCAGTCCCAGATCTCCACTTCCTCCCTGCTCGGTTTCTCTTCCTCCCACCAGTGAGCTGGGGTGGGGGAAGGGCTTGGATCTCGCCGGGCCACAGTTTTAGTACGTTACCCTGTTCCGTGAGGTCTGCTCTTGTCTCCAGGTTTGTTGCAGTCCTCTTTCCTGTTGCTCTTTCAAATGTAGTTGTATTAGTTATATTTTCGTATTATATGCGGTTTTAGGAGGAAGCCTCTGTCTCTCCTCTCACACTGCCATCTTTAATCCTCTCCTGTAGTTTTCATTCTTTTGTGGTACCTTTGCCTGGTTTTCGTATTAGAGTGATGCTGGCTTCATAGAATGAGTTTGGAAGTATTCCCTCCTGTTCTATTTTTTGGAAAACTTTAAGGAGAATGGGTATTATGTCTTCTCTAAATTTCTGATAAAATTCAGCGGTGAATCCATCTGGTCTGGGTGCTTTGTTCTTGGGTAGTATTTTGATTACTGATTCAATTTCATTGCTGGTAATTGTGCTGTTTAGATTTTCTGTTTCTTCCTTGGTCAGTCTTGGAAGGTTGTATTTTTTCTAAAAAGTTGTCCATTTCTTGTAGGTTATCCAGTTTGTTAGCATATAGATTTTCATAGTATTCTCTAATAATTCTTTGTATTTCTGTAGTGTCCGTCATGAGTTTTCCTTTCTCATTTCTGTTTATGTATGTAGATTCTCTTTTTCTCTTAATAAGTCTGGCTAAGGGTTTATCAATTTTGTTTATTTTCTCAGAGAACCAGCTCTTGGTTTCATGAATTATTTTCTATTGTTTTAGTCTTCTCAATTTTATTTATTTCTTCTCTGATCTTTATTATGTCCCTCCTTCTGCTGAGTTTGGGCTTCATTTGCTCTTCTTTTTCCAGTTTCAGTAATTGTGAATTTAGACTATTTATTTGGGATTGTTCTTCCTTCCTTTAATAGGCCTCTATTGCTATATACTTTTCTCTTAGAACTGCCTTTACTGCATCCCACAGAAGTTGGGGCATTGTGTAGTTGTTTTCATTTGTCTCCATATATTGCTTGATCTCTGTTTTAATTTGGTGTCATTGATCCATTGATTATGTAAGAGCAGTTGTTAGGCCTCCATGTGTTTGTGAGCCTTTTTGTTTTCTTTGTACAATTTATTTCTAGTTTTATACCCTTGTGATCTGGGAAGTTGGTTGGTACAATTTCAATCTTTTTTAATTTACTGAGGTTCTTTTTGTGGCCTAGTATGTGGTCTATTCTGGAAAATGTTCAGTGTGCACTTGACAAGAATGTGTATCCTGCTGCTTTTGGGTGTAGAGTTCTGTAGATGTCTGTTAGGTCCATGTGTTCTAATGCGTTTTTCAATGCCTCTGTCTCCTTACTTATTTTCTGTCTGGTTGATCTGTCCTTTGGAGTGAGTGGAATGTTGAAGTCTCCTAAAATGAATGAATTACGTTCTATTTCCCCTTTTAATTCTGTTAGTATTTGTTTCACACATGTATGTGCTCCTGTGTTGGTTGCATAGATATTTATATTGGTTGTATCTTCTTGTTGGATTGACCCCTTTATCATTATGTAATGTCCTTCTTTGTCTCTTGTGACTTTATTTGTTTTGAAGTCTATTTTGTCTGAAACAAGTACTGAAACTCCTGCTTTTTTTCCCTATTAGTTGCATGAAATATCTTTTTCCATCCTTCACTTTTAGTCTGTGTATGTCTTTGGGTTACAAGTGAATCTCTTGTAGGTAGCATATAGATGGGTCTTGTGTTTTTATCCATTCAGTGACTCTATGTCTTTGATTGGTGCATTCAGACCATTTACATTTAGGGTGATTATCGATAGGTATGTATTTATTGCCATTTCAGGCTTTGTATTTGTGGTTATCAAAGGTTTGAGGGTAACTTCCTTACTATCTAAGAGGCTAACTTAACTCATTTAGTATGCTATTAGAAACACAATCTTAAGGTTCTTTTTTTTCCCTGACTTTTCTTCCTCCTCCATTCTTTAGATATTAGGTATCATATTCTGTACTCTTTGTCTGTCCCTTCTTATTACCTCTGGTGACAGCTATTTAACCTCAGGAACACTTCACTCTATAGCAGTCCCTCCAAAATACACTGTAGAGGTGGTTTGTGGGATCTAAATTCTCTCAGCTTTTGCTTAATTGGAAATTGTTCAATTCCTCCTTCAAATTTAAATGATAATATTGCCAGATTAAGTTTTCTTGGCTCAAGGCTGGTCTGCTTCATTGCATTAAATATATCATGCCACTCCCTTCTGGTCTGTAAGGTTTCTGCTGAGAAGTCTGATGATAGCCAGATGGGCTTTCCTTTGTATGTGATCTTTTTTCTCTCTCTGGCTGCTTTTAATACTCAGTCCTTATCCTTGATCTTTGCCATTTTAATTATTATATGTCTTGGTGTTGCCTTCCTTGGGTCCCTTGTGTTGGAATATCTGTGCACTTTCATGTCATGAGAGACTATCTCCTTCTCCAGATTGGGAAAGTTTTCAGCAATTACTTCCTCAAAGGCACTTTCTCTTTTTCTCTCTCTCCTTCTTCTGGTACCCCTATAATATGAATATTGTTCCGTTTGGATTGGTCACACAGTTTTCTCAGTATTCTTTCATTCTTAGAGATCCTTTTTTCTCTCTGTGCCTCAGCTTCTTTGTATTCCTCTTCCCTAATTTCTGTTTCATTTATTGTCTCCTCCACCATATCTAATCTGCTTTTAATACTCTCTATTGTGTTCTTCAATGATTGGATCCCTGTCCTAAATTCGTTCCTGAGTTCTTGAATATTTTTCTATACCTCCATGAACATGTTAATGATTTTCATTTTGAAATCTCTTTCAGGAAGATTCATGGAGTCGATTTCATTTAAATCTTTCTCAGGTGTATTCAAACTTTGCTTTGAACCAGGCTCCTTTTACGTTTCATAATTTGTCTGTGGTGCCCACTGGTGCCCAGAATCTCTACTCTCTGGAGCTGCTTAGCCCCTGGAGCAATGTCAGGGGTCACAGGGGAGTGGTGTTGGTGGTTGGGGGAGGAAAGAGCTGTTTCCTGCTTCCTGCCTGCTGTGCCTGTCTCCACTGCCAGAACCAGTGGGCCAAACATACAGGTGTAAACCTCTGTGCTTTGTGTTTGTAGCTGCCATAGACAGGGCTTCCCTCTGACTGGCCGACACAGGGACAGGGGTTGCTGGTTTGCAAGCCTGAGCCAGGTGCAGGCTAGCCGGAAGGAAGACACAGCAGGTTGCATATCACGGTGGGGGGCCTTAGAGCTGTGTAGCCAGTCAGGGGAATAGAGTGCTTGAAGATCGTTTAAGCTCCCAATCTGCTGGGCAGAGTGCACCCAGACAATTTTATATACCTGTCCTTTCTCCTGAGCAGTAAGCTCTGTGCAATCCTTGTCCCTTTAGCAGCCCTCTCGCTTTTAGGAAGTCTCTCAGACTGCCCACCAGATCAGCCGGATATGGATCCCTGTTTTCCACATGCTGCTGGAATCTCCATCTCTCCAGGTATTCTGCCTGTCTTAGCTTTCCAACCACACTAAATCACCAGAGCACCATGCAACGTAGGTTCATGCTCCCAATGCAGATACCCAGGGCTAGGTGTTCAGCCGTCCCAGGCCTCCACCCCCTCCCCGCTCTGTTTCTCTTCCTTGCACCAGTGAGCTGGAGTGGGGGGAAGGGCTTGGGCCCTGCCAGGTCACAGCTTTGGTATGTTACCCTGTTCTGTGAGGTCTGCTCTTTTCCCCAGGGGTACATAGTCTGGTGTAGCCTTCTTTCCTGTTGTTCTTTCAGGATTAGTTATATTAATTATATTTTCATATTTAATGTGGTTTTAGGAGGAGGTCTCTGTCTCACCTCTCACACTGCCATCTTTAATCTCGTCCTCATTATTGCCTTTTGATAAAATTCTAATATACAAATAGCTATATGGAAATTATAAACAAATCAGTTTGGGGGTTACATTTATCACAGATGAAATCAACCTAATTAAAAGCTAAGACCAACACCAGCTAAAGTTGACTCTAGGAGAAATCTAAGCTAATAATACTTTGCCTTATTGTAACTGCCATACAACTTCCATTCAGGGGAATGAGAAATAAGCAAAAGAAAATATATTTGGCATCTGAAATTTTGTTTTACATGCTATTCAGAATACAATAAAAAATTATAAGAAATGTGATGGACAAAGTGTGACCTATAATTTAGAGAAAACATAGCAAATGGAAGCAGACACACAGATGACTCAAGTTTTAAGAATTAGCAACAAGTACTTTAAAAATATTATAAATTAATTAAATAATTTTCAAGGAAAAAATACATCAGGGTTGACAGGTGGAATATTTTAGGAAAGAAATGAAAACTATTAAAAAAGAACCAGATGGAAATTCTTGAACTGAAAAACTCAATACATAAAATAATTCATTGAGTATTGTCATAACAGTTTGGACACTGCATGAGAAAGAATTGATAAACTTCAAGACACGTCAATAGAAATTATTCAAAAAGAAACAGAGAGTAACAGGATTTTTAAAACAGAACAAACTATCAGTTACCTGTGAGAAAATATTACAAGGTCTAACATACATATAACTGAAGTCTTGAGCAGTGAGGAAAGAATGGGACAGAAATATATTTGAATTAATACTTGTTGAAAAATTTCCAAACAACAAAACGCCATAAATCTGGTGGCCTAAACAACAAAAATTTATTTCTCACAGTTCTGGACACTGGGAAGTCCAAGACCAAGGTGCTAACCATTTCAGTTCCTGGTGAGAGTTCTCTTTCTGAGTTGCATTCAGCTGCCTTCTCACTTTATCCTCAGATGGCCTTTTGGTGCATGCACTTGGAGAGAGAATGCTTTTTATTCCCATTTTTGTAAGGCCATTAACTCTGTGGGATTAGGAACCCATCCTTATGACCTCATCTAACCTTAATTATCCCCTGAAAGCCCTATCTTCAAATACAATCACATTGTGTGTTAGGGATTCAACATACGAATTTTGGGGGACATAGTTCAGTTCATAGCAGGTATATTCATCCAATGGAATACTATTCACAATAAAAAGGAAAGAATTACTGACTTCCTTTATGAGAAATTATGAGAATTATGAGTGAAAGAAGCCAGATATACAGAACATACTTTTGATTCTATTTACATAGTGACAAAAATCAAAGAGTTTTAACTGTGTGTGTGATAAATGTGTGTGTGTGTGTGGGGGGGGTGGTGATTAAATGGGAAGGGAGCACAAAGGAAGCTTCCAGGGTAATGGCACATGGGTATATATATTTGTTAAAATACATTGTATACTTAAGTTCTGTGCATTTTATTGCATGTAAATTATATCTTAAAGAAAAGGCAACTAAAATCAAATAACTGTCTTAACTTATATCTTAACAAAGAAAGGCATTCTTCCTTGATGATTTTGATGTATTCCTAGGTTTGGGACACTATTCTATAGAGATTTTTACATTGTAAATATTCTCACAAATGATGGAGTTAGGGGTTTTCAGACCAGCACGTATTTACTGGCTATTGTCATATAATATCTCTTTATTATTCACAGATGCAAATGAGAGGAACTTGTTCCAGGTTACACTACTAACCAGTTAATTGTGGGATGGGAAGCATATTTCTAATGTTCAAGTTTAGACTATTTGTTATTAAAAAAATAGTACAGCCTACCAAGTCCATATAAAGGGAATCAGGGTGCTAGAGCTTGCTGTCTCTCAGGATGTAATCCTAAACCTACATTTGAGTTGTGAGGAGCAATTTAGAAGCAGACAGATTTTCTGTGGTGCTGAAAAGGCTTGTGCTGACAACACAGAGGCAGGGAATATAATCTCAGTAGGAAGTGTCTCCGATATCTAGCACCCTCTCTGTTCTGTAACTCTACCTGAGTATTTCCTTGAGGTTCTCAAGTAATCCCTTCCTGGGATGGGCTTTTCCAGCTTAACCTCTGAAGTGCCAAGTCTACCCTTTAGCATTTTTCTTTCTAAGGCATTTTCAGTGGATGTTTCACCACATATCTGAATTCTCTGGGGGAGGGAATCATGGCTCACACATCTAGCATAATAGCGGGGGATGAGTTTTTGTGGAAACACTGTAGGTATTTAACAACAAAGAAGAAACCATCCTTGGTTCCATCAGCAACAGCTTGCAGTGTTATGCAAGCACTTTGACGCAGCTTCATGGACTGTAGAATTAAATCTACAACCACAAAAGAAAGAAGCTGATTTCTCATGGCCCTTTTGTAACTTCAGAAAGGTTTTCGGAAGTCTCTAAATTGAATTTAACTGTTGAGCGCAGGCTGAACTTAAAACCCTCATCTGTTTTAAGTCATCCTCTCCCTCCCCATACACTGCACACTCATACAGGGTCTGAATCCTAAGTGCTTTGGCTGAGGACATCTGCTCTCTGAAAGGCCAAGGAACCCAAGAGGCTGAGATTACTTTACTGCCTGCATCATCACATTCCTTTTGTTTGAATTCACTCAGACTAAAACCACTGAGTGGTTGTAGAATGTCCTGCATGGAGCTTGAGGTCCCATGAGGCCACAAAGGTGGGCAGAAAGAGCACAGCCCCACAAAGAATGCTGGTGTTGTTATTCAGGAAGGAAAACAGGAAGATGGTAAGAAAAATAGATGTTTTTCAATATGGCAAAAGTTTCCTAGTTCAAAATGAGGCTATAATGGCATCTATCTTGAAGCCAAACCATACTTACTAATTTTTTATTTGTATCCTGGCATTGGCTGTGCCCCTACTCTCATTGATACTCAGTGAACCTTCCTGAACACAAGGGAAGTACAGTTGCTAATCAGGATAACTGTTCTAACAAGACATTGATATTTGGGGGGATATTTGAAACCAGTAGCATTCATTTCTTGATCACATCTCAGTCCAATAAAGATCTTAAAAAGGGAAAGGGGTGGTGGAGACAGGAGGTTTAGGGGCTACATCTAGTAGTGCCTTACATCACTTCTGCTCACATTCATTGGCCACAACTCAGTCATGTGGCTTCAGCCAACTTCAGAGGGTGTTGGCAAATGTGGCCTAGAAAAAAAAAAGAGGTTTCATGAACACACAGTATTTTCTCTGCCACATTATACAACAGTAGGTGGGAGTGATATGAATTCTATCCTTAATAAGATCGTTACCTATCTACTGACAACTGGGAAAAGAGTATGTTCTACTCTAATCTTCCCAGGTAGTTGTGATATGGCTTTTGGGGATGCTTCTTGTAAACAGTGGCCTGGTAGCTCTTGTACCATCTTCATGACCAATGCCTGTACTTGAACCTACAATTTGACAATTGGCGTTGATTACAGAATGGTTGCACAGAGCAGATTTTCACTTCAATATTAAAACCGTTCATATTTTGAAGGCTATACAAAGCCTTTAGCTGATGAGACAGGACATAAGACTCCATTACAACTTCTAAATTGTTGTTTTATTCCTCTGCTTTCTAATATCGTACCACTAAGCAGAGTTATTAGTCAGTGTATCCCCTTATAATTAAAATATAAAGGTAGCAAAGATCAGTCAGAAAATAATGTCCTCAAAATTTCTGTTTCATTAGTTAGATGGTAGCAGTTCCAAAACCAAGTCAGAAGCACATGTTAGGGATGAGGCCCTCAAACAGGTTCAAGTGGGAGGAGGCACTGAGAATAGTAGTTGCAGATCTGGAGCTCTGGGCAGGAAAGGAAGGCATGGCTGGGAGCCTTTAGTGGCATGGGAGGAGCTTGAGGGTGTAGGAGTCCACCCTGAAAAATTTAGAAGTAGGGAGAAATTTCCAGAAGCAGTTTTTAGCTGCTATTTTAGGTGTCTCAGTGCAAGTAGCATAGGCATTTTCAATTGGACTGACTCCCTTCATCTAAATATAATGTCTGGGTTAAGTACTAGTGAATTCCTTATACCCATTCCTCAGCAGGGTCCTCATGGCTGATCAGGCATCTAAAATCTGAAGGTACTGGTTTTGGCCATGCGTCAGTCAAACCATCTTGACATTTCCCTAGAGGTTCTTTGTCACAGACCTGGAGGATTAGAGTAGTTACCTTGGCGATAACTGGAAATCCCAGCCATCATCTCTTCCTGCCAGAGCTGTCACTCTCAGGAAAGTCAGACTTTCATTTCCTAATGAGATATAGCATTCTGCTCCAAGGGCATTTTTAGTTCTCACTCCTCTGTACATTGTACTATGGCACTGATTGAATACCTGTGAGGGGTCCTGGCCTGCACATTCTCATGTGGTTAATTGAAACAGTATGTGGCAGAAGTCCTTACTAAATATTAATCTGATGCCACTAATATGATGGTGTCAGGTACATAAAATGTTCCATATAATTGGATTTTTTCCTATGGAATAAATTACTTCACTGGGAGTTTGGAAACTTGCCCAACAATTTTTGAGGTCAGGGGAAATTTGCCTCTTTGCCATTAAAGCCCCTAGGACTTCTTGCAAACAAAAGTCCCTCTAATATGGGCCTGTAGGAGACAGTGCCCCTGTGCACCCATGTTAGGTGCTCTGCACTTTTTGTAGGTATGAGGAGGAGAAGGATAGAAGGAAAGGTCTAGAACCCCCAACACTGGGGTGATGAGGAGAAGAGTAGGACTGAGAGAAGAGAGCAAGGAGACGAAAAGACAGGAGGCCTCAAGAGCAGAAAGGAGAGAGTAGCAAAGAGAGAGACTTTGACAGTGTAGGGAAAATGAAAGTTCCCATGGCTAGGATCCTCACTTGACCTTAAACTACTTGATGATGTAATTGGCCTACTGCTAGGCTAATGCTGCCATACCCATTGGCAATAAGCCAATTTTGCCTGTGTTGCTATATAAAGAGCTTTGTCTAGTGCTTGGAGAAGGGAACAGAGGCTGGAGGCAAAGGCAGAGCCTGGAGCAAGGTAGAGCCTGGAGAAGAGATTGCGGGAGGGACAGGAGTGGAGGTAAGGGCAGCATGGCTGCAGAGGCCCAGAGGCAGAGATCAGCTTGCTGATACAGACTTGCCCTGAGGCAGATAGGATTCTAGCAGTTGACCTGCCGCCATGAAAATAAAGCTGGGTATAAACCATTTTACCCCAAGAACGTTCCACTGTCATTTTTTGGTCTCACCAAATCCATAGTGAACTTGCCTGAGGTTGAAACTTTCAGTTGAGACAGACAGTAAAGAGCTAGGTAAAATAAATGTGATAAATGTAAAAATTACCCCCATAAATATGATGCCCTCAAGTCAGAAGAATGATTCCTTATCAGATGCTATAGGTTAGCCAAAAAATAGATATCAACATTACCAGGCGGCAAGTCTCATCACCTCTCTCAGCCTCAGTTTTTTCATATTTAGAACAGAGACTAATAGTACCTATGTAGTAGAATTGTTGTGAGATTACTGAGAGATGATGTATGTAAAGCACTCAGCATGGAACTCATCACAGAATGAGAGCTCAGTGTAGCTTAGTGATGGTGATGGTGACAATTGGAGATAATGGAAGCCATTGAAGAAGATGCCAAAAGTATCAGCCAGTGAATTTCATTTCAAATCAATGACACACATTTAAATGAAGGAAGAGTTCATCAGATTTTAAAATTACGGGGACATTTCCAGTCCCATGGAAGAGCTATGTGGTAGCCACAGTTTATTTGCAGATCTTCCACCTCCCTTTCATTCCCACAACCCCCAAACACATGGACAAAAGAGGAAGGAAAAGCTAGGAGAAAGGCCAGCACCTGTGTATTTGGGATATACAGTTAAGGTGTTGGAGAAAATATCAAGAAATCATCTGTTATGGAGAATTTTATTTCAACATTCAAGACATATGAGTGTCTATTGTATTCTGAAGGACTTCTAAAGGTGTGGCTTTTCTTAATAGTTGGGTTCAGCATCTAATTACCTCCATATTTAACTTAGCCACCATTTCAATCTGGTTCTGATCTCCCTAGCAATGTACAACAGCTGGAGTTCTATAAAATAATCCATGATCCATAGGGTTGGAAGATAGGAATAACATTCATGCTCTAACCTAGCTGTGCTAAACCAGGCTTAGCACAGATTCCTAAAGGTGAGCTTAAGGTCAGGTGTCATCTGCCTTCAATCAGGGATGTTTGTGGGGGAAATGAGAAGTGTGTCATGCCACAATGCAGTCCAGATGTCTGAAGAACCTCCAGGGAAGAGAATCAAGAGGCTATAATGCAAAGCAGGTGGAGTTCAAGATGACTCATGTGGGCAGCTTTTGATTTGCCCAGTCTGACATCAAAATAGCCGGAAAATAGTGGAAGTTCTATAGTGGAAACTCAGTCTGGAAATACCCTTTGGGACTCCTTTGGGAACATGCTTTGATCCGTGGTGGAACTGAACTGAATCCAGCTATGATGGGGGCATACTGTTGCTTCCATCACCTTCTTTTGAGCCCTCTTTTCAGGCCCTCATCACCTTGGGGATCTCCACTAGACTCTCTCTAGTGTTCCTACCCACCTGTAAAGCTAAGGACACAAATCTGAACTCTAGGCTATAATTAGTCTGACTCATAGTGCATACAGCTCAAGGATGTCCCATATAACATGTCATATAATGTGATGTCGTATAACATGTGGTTTCTGATCATCCATCCTAGAACAATCCTCCCCCAAACAAACATAAATAAAACAAGAGCACACTTCTCCTGACTCATATGCATCAAGTGTCCCTACATGTAGATCTTTTCCATTTAATTAGCCAAACCTCTCATTCTTTATGCGTTTGCTGTATAGTTTTTTGAGGGTGCTTAAGCATATCTTTTGCACCTGACTAGGGAAACAGGCCTCATGTCTTTTATTTTTATTTATTCATTGCCTTAAACAGGGTTAACACCATGTGTGAAGAGCAGACGCTTATGAAGCACATGAATGGAGAGGGCATGAAAGAAAAGCATCCATCTTCTGGCTTACACTGATTTTTATTTCAGATCCTACGCGAGGGGCTTTTATTCGCCCATATGCTCACACACAGCTGGATGCAATACCCTTGGTTTCCTGGTACCACCTGCTGGCGAAGTCATCCCCTGAAGGTCAAAAAAACAAACCAAAAGGAGCGTTGGGAAAAGGGGGAGGAGGTGTGGAGAGTGGACAGGAAGAGGTGTTTAAGGGAAATGGTGTACATTAGCAGATGTCACAGAGATTTATTTCTTTTCTGTAGGGATTTACTCTAGTGACCAAACTCTGCTTTCAGGAGTTTTTCCAAAAAGCACCTGGAGCATTTATCATTTGCTATGGGGACTGGCTTGTTGGCGAAATTTTCCTTCTTCTCAGATATTGGATTCAGGTTTTAGACTGGAAATATTAAGAACAACTTTACGTTGCAGGGAGAGAGAAAGTATAAAGCTTAGTGTGGAGGAGGGAGTTGGCCACATAATTTCTCTAGATACCTTTCTCAAAAGCATCATTTCTACCACTCCTCCCTCCTGGAGTGCCCACATCAAGAAAATGTAAACAGTGAAGGCTTCAGACTCTCTGTGTGGTGAGGCAGTGTGGAAGATTTGAGCTCTTGCCATGTTTTAGGCCATGTTTTGGAACGAGTACCCAGACAACAGGTCCTGTGTGTCTCTGAGGGAGCATCTCAGTGTTAAGGTTCCAAGGGCTGTGAACCAGCAGGGAAGCCCTTATAGAGCTATATTCTTAGAGGACAATAAATCCTCACTAATTAATTCCAGAACAATACTCTTTCCCCAGTCAGAGATGTAAATTTTCCTCAAAAATATTTTTGAAGATGGAAGTGCTTGGAAGGGCTTAAAAGAAGGAAGTCATTAAACTTTCTTTCCTCAGGTATCTACATTTTTTTTTTTTACAAATAACTATACCACAAAGGTGCTTTTATGACACTTTGGTTGGGTACCATAAATAGAAATATAGGATAGTAATTATCATTAACCTGAAAATAATGGAAAATCAAGGGACGGAAAGGGAGGTCAGTGGAAATTGACTCTCCAGAGTCATTTCCATTTAGAAAATTGAAGTCAGTGACTTAGTAAATAAGTGTCTGTAGAGATTTGACAGGGACTAACATAAATCTGAACTGTATTCTCCAAGAAAAAGTATATTCATTTTAGTTAGTGTACTGCTGGCTGCTGTAACAGACAAACCCCACAATTTCATTGGCTTTCAAAAGAAACATTTTTTTGCTCATATGAGTGTTCATTGTGGGTATTGCTGGTTAGCAGAGCAGAGGGCTGGGAGGCACAGCTGAACCATTATTTTTCAGGCACCCAGGCTGAGTGGCTTTGCCATCTTCAATATGTACCTTCCAAAGATACCTGGGATGCAAAACAAGCCAATGGATGGGAAAAGAAAGAGCAGAGAAGATATATCTGTTTCTGACACATAACACTTGCTCATATTCCACTGATGGGTGCTCATCACAGGGCCCCACCCACATAGGTATTGGGCTGAGAATGTAGTTCCTGGCCAGGAAGCCACCTCCTGGCCAAAACTCTCTGGTCTGGAAGGTGGAGTTTGAATCCACAGGGAGACAGTTAGGCAACTCTTCCATGAGAGAATTAGGAAATGTGTTGAAATGGAGGAAGCAATCAAGTCAAATTTATGAAGCCATTTTAGAGTTCTTGCCCTGCCACCTACCAGCTGGATGATTTAATCTCTTTGATCAACAGTTTCCTCATCTGCAAAGTCAAGATGACAATACCAGCTCATAGGATCACAGTGAGGACTAAATATAACACTAAATGTGAAGGTCTTTGTAGACCAGAAAGGGCTACCTGGTGCCCTGCAGCTGTGCATAAGTGGAGTACATTTTTTCAAATTAGATTTATTACATATTTCTGAAGGCTTACTAATTTTTTAAAACTAGATTTACTACGTTTTTTGAAGGTTTACAATATGTAGATTTGCTATGTATTTTTGAAGGCTTTCAAGTCACTGGCTAATTCATGACTGAATAAAAAATATGTCTCTTAAGCTTATATTTCTTAATTATTACATAAGAAAAGGATAGTACATTTAAAAAAGTATACTTTGGAAATTTGGGGTTGGGGTAATGGAAAGAAAGCCTGGCTTCTAACTGCAGCTCTGACACTGGCCGGCTGACCAACTGCGATCCGGTTGCTTCATCTGTCTGGGCTCTAACTTGCTCAGAGGCAAAGACAGAGTGGTCAGCTGGAGGATCCTTTCCCAATCGTGAATGAGGTATTCTGAGGAGGAAACTCATCCAAATGACTCATTCACATTATCGGATTACGACTGTGAGGAGGTCAATGGAGAAATAACAACGAACTTATATAAATTTAGGGGTAACGCTTTTACAACTTGAGGGAAACCCAATTCATTTTCTAACTTGTTAATAGAATGACTTAATTACTACATTTAGACAAGTCAGGTGTTTTAAAACTTTGTGGTATCGTTTGACCCCAAATTCTCTCTCTGGTCTTGCTTTCACATTTTTGTTCTTGAACTAGTATGGGGGCAAATAGTGTATAAAATGTAGATATGACTGGGTAGACATGATTTCAAAGGCAACTGAGCATAAAACTGACAAAAATTCTATCTTTGTAAGTTAGATAGAATGATTTGGAAAGAAAGATTTAGACCACACAGACATCTATGTGACTGAATTGATTTCTATGTTAAGAAACAAACATTCACACATGTTTATTTTCTTCTCTAGATACTGATGTAAAAGCTTTGGGTTCAGAGGTTAAGCAACACCCAAGACAGTTCCCTGATCCTTGCAGATACTGAATAAATAGTTGATGAGGATACTGAAAGATGTCAGCAATTAACAGTTACTAGTACTTCTTTATTTTCATTTCTGCTTTTCTAAACTGTAAACTATGACCATCTAACTCCTTAAAACATTTTATTCATTGCAGGCATAGTCATTCTTATCAAACTAGCAATATAGCCTCAGCTTAGTCTCAACACCTCTCTGGCCCTCAGTTTCTTGATCTGTAAAATGGCAATAATTTTTTTCTTTTGGAGTTATTTTGCAATTGTACTAATTAGGTATAGTGTACATAAAATGCCTGGCACATGAGAGAGGATCAGTAAATGTCAGCTATTAACTACTTGTGCTTTCCATACCATGCTAAGGAATGAAGATTAAAAGAGAGTTAAAAAATGGTCCTTATTTTTAAGGATGTACAGACTAGTTGGAGAGAAATGGAAAGCTAATAAAAAAAAAAGCTGGCCTTTTCCAAGTGCCAAACCACTGTTAGTAATGATGCTGTTGTCGGGTTAGCCAGTGTGACTGGCCATTGTTTCATAATGTTGACATCATGTTTAAATAACAGCCATTGCTCAAATACGCATTTTTGGATGGCCCTTTTACTTGCAGGAAGTTTTGTTGGTGCTTTATAATATGTGCTATGGTAATAATGGAGGACCAGCCTATTTTCTCTCATTTTACAGAGTGAGAACTGAGGGATGCCCAGTGGTTTTGTAAGGTTATGCCTGAGGAGCTTTGCAAAGGGAAGATCAGAAGTCAGATGCGTTGATGCCTATGCTTGTGTTAATCTCTCTATGTCCCATTAGAGTTCAGAGGAATAAGATTCACTTAAGAACTGAGTCTCATTTTTCTGTCTCTTAAAATTCATTACATTATTCTGAAAAGATTGACGGCTCAGATGAACACTGGAAACTGCCTTTACCTTTCATCTCCTTGAAATCATGCCAAAAAAAGCCTTCAGCATGCTCAACTCTAGTTTCCCTTTTCTAAAGTTTCTTCCTCCCTGGATGGTGACAGTGAGAGTCATCACTCGTTAACACACAGATGACTCCAAAAATGTCTGCACTTCAAAGTGAATCCTTTATTCACCTGAGTGTTTAACTGTGTCAATGTGCTCTCATTATCAGATTTAATTGAATAATTCAACAAGGAAATGTGCCCAGTGCACACATTATACAGATGTGTTTGCCAAAATTGTCTTGGCTTGTGGGAGAAAACAACCCTGTAATAGCCTGAGTTATTTAGAAACGTCATCACACATATCAACATAAGATGGAGGCAAGAGAGACCCATGGTAATATATGAACACCAAATTCACCCCTGCTTTATTCTCCCATCATGTTGATAGGATGCTGCCCTGCGCTGGAGTTATAGTAGTGAACAGCTGGTCATGAGGCAGTTGTAATTCTTGTCTCACTGGATGGTAAGTTATTCTCAGCCAACATAAAACCTGTCAAGAGTGGCTGCACTCTATGGTGAAGAAGTGAGGAGGCCATGCATGTGTGAGACCTTGCTAGGCTCCTGACCTGCTCATAGAAACCAGTTGAAATATTTTTTACCTTATGGGGACATGCAGATATATTTCCACTGTACTCACCCAAGTGTGGTTGCAAAAGCTGTACGGTGCAAACTATTTTTCTTTGTTCATTCACACAGAAACTTGATTAAACTGGGTAGTCAGATACATAATTTGAATTAAACCTACTATGAACCACATAAAATATAGAGCATGCAAGAATAATTTACTATAAACCTACTGTATTTGCCAGCTTTTTGCCCTAATAATTCTCTAGAACAAACAACATCCCCAAATCTCAGTTGGCTTTCAGCAACTGCAGATAAAATGAATGTTCCTGTGGCCAGGATTCTCATCTGGCCCTGGTCAACTACCTCACTGCACAAGTGTGGGCAATATGTTGTTATTGACTCTATATAAAGAGCTCCACCCAGTGCTCTGGGTGACATGGTGGCATGGGTGCAAGGCTGCAGGAGAGCAGAGCAGAGGCTGGAGGGGTGGTGGCACCAAGGACAGAGGCCCAGAGGACGGCTGTGCAGGCAGAGGGGCCCAGAGGACGGCTGGGCGGGCAGAGGGGCCCAGGGGACGGCTGTGCGGGCAGAGGGGCCCAGGGGAGGGCTGTGCGGGCAGAGGGGCCCAGGGGACGGCTGTGCGGGCAGAGGGGCCCAGGGGACGGCTGTGCGGGCAGAGGGGCCCAGGGGAAGGCTGTGCGGGCAGAGGGGCCCAGGGGAAGGCTGTGCAGGCAGAGAGGCCCAAAGGCAGAGATTGGCTTGCTGCATGCAGACTCGTTCTGAGTGAAAGGGATTTTAGTGATTAACCTGCTACCGTGGAAGTAAAGTTGGGTATAACGCTTTCACCTCAAGAATATTCTACTGTCATTTCTTTGGTTATAGCAAACTTGCTGGAGGCTGAAACCCATTCACAAGACAGCAACAAACATTGGTTTCTTGCTCACAGATCTGTGAATAGGGTATGGCTCAGCTGGACTTGGCTGGGCTTGGCACCAGGATGTAGTTGGATTCAGGTCTGTTCCATATATCTCTTCATTGTGGGGCTCAGAATGAAGAAACTGGCTTCCTGGGACAATCTCTTTCATTAAGGATTGCAAGAATGCAAGAGGGCAAACCAACTACACATATACATTTAAAGTCTGGCTAAATGTAGTACCTATTATGTCCACTCACATTTCATTGGGCCAAAGCATGTCACCTGGCCAAACTCCAAGCTAGTGACATTGGGAAGTGTCTCTGCTAAAAGTATGTCTGGGCTGAGGAGGGAAGAAAGAATAGTGAAGATATAATATAATTTACCACAGCTGGTTGCTGTAGGCTACTGAAAGTAGTTTAGACAAATTGGATCACAAGGAAATTCAAACAGAATCAATTGGGCATTTTTATTGAACTATAAGTGACATACAATTCCTTTTAGTTTCAGATGTACACCATAGTGATTCAATATATATATATATATTTCAGTTTATTTTGATATCATTAATCTACAATTAAATGAGTAATATTATGGTGACTACACTACCCCCTTCATCAGGTACCCCCCCCCCCCAAACCCATTGCAGTCACTGTCCATCAGCGTAGTGAGATGCCATAGAGTCACTACTTGTACTCTCTGGGTTGTACAGCCCTCCTCGCGCTCCCCAAACATTACATCTGCTAATCGTAATGTCCCTTCTTCCCCCTTGCCCCACCCTTCCCACCCATCCTGCCCAGTCCCTTTCCTTTTGGTAACTATTAGTCCATTCTTGGGTTCTGTGAGTCTCCTGCTGTTTTGTTCCTTCAGTTTTTTTTTTCCTTAGTTCTTATACTCCACATATGAGTGAAATCATTTGGTACTTGTCTTTTTCAGCTTGACTTATTTCACTGAGCATAATACCCTCTAGCTCCATCCATGTTGTTGCAAATGGTAGGATTTGTTTTCTTCTTATGGCTGAATAATATTCCATTGTGTATATGTACCACATCTTCTTTATCCATTCATCTACTGATGGACACTTAGGTTGCTTCCATTTCTTGGCTATTGTAAATAGTGCTGCGATAAACATAGGGGTGCATCTGTCTTTTTCAAATTGGGCTGCTGCATTCTTAGGGTAAATTCCTAGGAGTGGAATTCCTGGGTCAAATGGTATTTCTATTTTGAGTTTTTCAGGAACCTCCATACTGCTTTCCACAATGGTTGAACTGATTTGCATTCCCACCAGCAGTGTAGGAGGGTTCCCTTTTCTCCACATCCTCGCCAACATTTGTTGTTGTTTGTGTTTTGGATGTTGGCCATCCTCACTGGTGTGAGGTGATATCTCATTGTGGTTTTAATTTGCATTTCTCTGATGATTAGTGATGTGGAGCATCTTTTCATGTGCCTGTTGGCCATCTGAATTTCTTCTTTGGAGAAGTGTCTATTCATGTCCTCTGCCCATTTCTTAATTGGATTATTTGCTTTTGTTTGTTGAGGTGCATGAGTTCTTTATATATTTTGGATGTCAACCCCTTATCGGATACATCATTTATGAATATATTCTCCCATTCTGTAGGAAGTCTTTTTGTTCTACTGATGGTGTCCTTTGCTGTACAGAAGCTTTTCAGCTTGATATAGTCCCACTTGTTCATTTTTGCTTTTGTTTCCCTTGCTCGGGAGATATGTTCATGAAGAAGTCGCTCATGTTTATGTCCAAGAAATTTTTGCCTATGTTTTTCTCTAAGAGTTTTATGGTTTCATGACTTACATTCAGGTCTTTGATCCACCTTGAGTTTTACCTTTGTGTATGGGGTTAGACAGTAGTCCAGTTTCATTCTCTTACATGTAGCTGTCCAGTTTTTCCAACACCAGCTGCTGAAGAGGCCGTCATCTCCCAATGTATATCCAAGGCTCCCTTATCAAATATTAATTGACTGTATGTGTTTGGGTTGATGTTTGGATTTTCTATTCTATTCCACTGATCTGTGGGTCTGTTTTTGTGTCAATACCAAATTGTCTTGATTACTGTGGCTTTGTAGTAGAGCTTGAAGTCAGGGAGCGTAATTCCCCCTGTTTTATTCCTCCTTCTCAGGATTGCTTTGGCTATTCGGGGTCTATTGTGATGCCATATGAATTTTAGAATTATCTGTTCGAGTTAATTGAAGAAAGCTGTTGGTAGTTTGTAGGGATTGCATTGAATCTGTAGATTGCTTTAGGTAGTATAGCCATTTTGACAATATTTATTCTTCCTAGCCAAGAGCATGGGATGTATTTCCATTTGTTAGTGTCCTCTTTAATTTCTCTTAGGACTGTCTTGTAGTTTTCAGGGTACAGGTCTTTCACTTCCTTCGTTAGGTTTATTCCTACGTATTTTATTCTTTTTGATGCAATTGTGAATGGAGTTGTTTTTCTG